>CM039681.1:10691039-11068539 GCA_022537955.1 Schmidtea mediterranea
AACTCAACATAAAATACACTGTATTGAAATAAATCACAAGGTTTTGTACAAAATATCAGTCTGATACATCATCAATTATTATTATTATTATTAAATCTTTTAATTAATATTTTTATTATTACTAAAATTATTAATATTACAAGTTATTATTACTCAAATTATTATTTAAAATCTTTATAAATCTTATCACAAATTATAATATTTTTATGAAACTTAAGATTTTAACAATAAATTTTATTAAATTTGTTAGTTCTTTAACAAAAATTTTTTAAAGAAAATAGTACTTATCAATTAAAAAATTAATTAAATTAACTAAGTTGTAAAATAATTGGAAAAAAAAATTTATTAGGTCATTTTTTAAAATTTTATAAGATTGTTAGGTAATTGTTCTAGATACTTGTTGAATAAAAATTAGAAATTAGTGTATGTTATCGACTGCTCACAGTATTTAATCATACAATTTCTATTCATTCCTGGAAATAATCGTAAATATTTAAATTATTCAGAAAATTGTCAATAAAACATAAATAATAGGTAACAAAATATTTTTAAATACTAGTCAATTTTAGTTTTTAATTTAATTACAAATATAATAATAAAATCAAATAAATACTTGTATACAAATAGGTACATGAATCAATCAATTTCTTAGAACTGAAATCTTATCAATATATTCTGATTAACCTTAAATCAATGAAAAAAGTAATCTCGAAAGTGGCAGTACTATTCTGAGCTTTGAGAAATTTAATTTAAATTTTGTCTCATAATTTTATTTATTATCGTTATTATTAACTATGATTAATTTTTTTATTTCTTTTTTATGCTTTCCATCATTAAGGAAAAGAGTTAAGGAAGATCAACAACCAAATAACCAGATGTGAATCTAAAAATAGTATGACCTTGAAAAATTTTTTGAATGACCTTGAAAATTAATAATATTTAAAAAAATAATAATAAAAATAGTAATATTTCTAAAAAATAATAATAAAAACGAATAAAATTTACAAAATATATAATACTTATAAAAGTAAGTTAAAAGCGGGATTTAAATGAAAACGCAAAATCTACCTGAAATTCGGGATACTGAATCAGGATCTATACCCTCCAAGACTTCCCTGGCCATATTAACTGTATTTGTTTGAGTGGATTGGTCGTACATTTTAAATTCTCCCAAAAATATATATTTGTCAGTCCTCGCTTGTCTACGTCCCTTATGTAGTTCGGAAGTTCAACGAGAATGTGTGCGGCTGTCGGCACACTATGTGGACACGGCCTACACGATGGGTGTGTCTCATAAATGTCATCCACTATGGAATCCACTGTCCAACGCATGTGCATATTCATCTACATGGTGTGCATGCCATTTCCGAACTGAGCTGGTTCGATTGGTATTATCTAATCTGGGCTTATTGACTGAGCGTGTCCGTTAAGCTTAGTAGTGTAAATTTTGGCGTGCGAAATTGTGCCTATCGATTTATTCTGTGGCGAAGTTAGGGCAGTTGTGCATAGTAAGTTTTCGATTTTTTCATTGATTTTATCTCATTAATTCATTTTCAGACTTACGTGAATTCGAGTGACAATTGCTCGTTTCATTGTAAGTGTTGTTTGACTAGGTTAAGAATTTTTAAATTTGGATTATTTCAGGACCTCGGTTTATAGGAGACGGTTGTCAGCGGGAAAAGAAAAGATTGCCTTATGGTTCCTTCCGGTTTCGGGTGTTATTTCATTAACAAACATTTTCCAACGGGTACTGACTAGGTAAACTTGTATTATGGATTTGAAATTTTATTCAGGTGTCATTTCTCAACATCCCGCGGTAACGAGGAGATCTTCTTCTCCGATGCCTCTATTGGAATCATTTTATGGATTCTTATGGATCTATTTGAGATATTGTAATTCAAAGTCGGCTGGACTATTTTATTGTTGAATTTCAATTATTTAATTTTATTTAGTAAAATTTATTAGAAGGTTGTTATTCATTAAATTTGAGTGGTGGAATGTGGGTGGCGATCATAAACGCGGGTGAGTTTATCTGTTACCTCATATTATTTTAAGAATATTTTTATCTCCATATTTATTAAAAATTGATAGCAAAACTTTACCAAACTTTAGGGATTTTATAATATTTGGGGGAATTATTGTATTTACTTCAATCGATTTTCTCGCAATTATTTTGTTGAATCTAAATCGTCCAGATTATTGTGACGGGATCATTGGGAACAGCATTGGAATTGAAGTTGTTCAAAATATTTTTATCGCATTTCTTAACGTAAATTAGGGTGGTTCTTAATTTACCTTTTCTTTTTGCATTAAATTTCTAAACCTGGGGTTGGGAATTACAGTAATATTTGAACTTCGACTGGATTTAATAAAATTGCTTTCATGGTTTATAGTAATTGTGCTATCACATTAAGTCCTACTATAACATTACCTATTTAAATTAATCCACCTTTACTTGAGTAACAAGATTGGTCCTCGATATGAAATTAGTACCACATAACTGCTACCGTCAGTTTAGGTTTACTCAACTGATTTTATTTATCTAGGCTATTTTGAAGGCTATGACAATGAAAATTTACAATGTTTACCCTATTGGTTTTATTTACAACAATTTAATGTTCATAATAAATTTAAATTCATAACAACTGCGTGAATCCCTAATTTAAGTTTGTAACCCAGTTTAAAATTATTAATTATTATGAGTTCATGACAACCGCTCATATTTAGGATGACTTTAAATTCATATCACTAGCTTGAAATTTATGGTTATTTTAGGTTTGAAACAACAGTTCGAGTTAATAGTTGATTAAAATTCAAAACAACGATTTCATTTTTCTATTTCCCCGATACCTTTCCCCTGGTTGACCTTAGGCGCAATTGTGTTCATATTATAGTTAATGAGTGCCCACTGGACTACTCGTGTGATGATTTTGAGCCGTATGTATGATAATTTAGGTCGAATTTAAAGAAAATCGAGAGACGAGGAAGTAGCCAAAAGACCACTTCCTTATTTCTCCTTTCTTCTATACGGGATAATATTGACGTTCCGACCCCTACGTTCCGCACGCCGGAGTCTTCACGGGCACGAATCATTGGCGATATTCCACGCATTTACACGAATTCGAATAATATGTCGGATTTTATTAACTTGCAATGTGTCTTTGGCTGTGGGCCGGAAAAATTTCGACAAAAATAAAACAAAGTTTTTATGCATTATAAATTTTATTAAAATAACAATATAAATTACCCAATCCAAGCATAACAAATTTATCATAAAACATCACTCTCCCCACGCCGATACCCAAGCAGAGCTCAATCGAGGTTGCGAGGACGCGACGTGGAGAGAGTTTTGAAATAAAACAAAACTCTCACTCACATCGTAATAAGACTATTTCACAAGTAAAAACGATTTTTAAGTTTCAAAAACTGATTAAAATTGTGTAAAAATGAATCGGCTCTAACCTTGCGTGTTCTTTTTGATTTATTAAAACAAAATTTGACCTTGGAATTTTCTAGTGTATTCTAATCTTAATTTTTATTATTTTGAGATTTTATTTGACAATTTTTTCTTTAGATTTTTAATTGAATTATTTCTAATTCAAATTATTTGATTTTTATTTCATTTTCATGAAATTTTGCATTTTTTAATAAATTGTCAAATTTCGGTCAAAATCGTTGGGTTTTCGTGTTATGTTTATTTTTATTTCGTGCGGATCTTGTTGCATTTTGTTATTATTTTAATTTATTTTTGTGTTTATGATTTTATATTTTATTGTTTTCTCTCTCATATTTTGATAGGGTTAATTGATGTTTTAATAGGTTTGAATTTAAATCTGCATGTTATACTTGCATATGTGTTACCGATTCATTTAAACATTTACAAGGCCGTTTGTGTTCTGGCCCAACACTCCCTTATATAGGGAATCTCTCCTTAAACAACTAATCCGAACGACGGAAATTTACATTGGACTCCCGGGGAACTATTTAAACAATTTAGTTTCAACTTTTGGCTGCTTCGGCCGTTCCATGAAATAAATCACATTAGGGATTAATTAGTTCCCTTTGTAATTAAATTTATCCAAATCGGAGAATTTCTCACTAATTTAATTTATTTAATTTCGTCATTTTAATTAATTTTTATTTTTTATAATAATTTTTTTAAAAATCACTTAACCCCAACATATCTCTCCCTTTAATTGAAATTCGCCCTCGAATCTTTATGTTTACTGGTTGATCTATTAATATAATAATTATAACAATAATTATAATATATGGAATATATAAACACATACAAACACGTAAACTCACTAATATGAGTTATGTCGAATTTCTGATCACATCTGAAACTAGCTTTACAATAAATTTTGATAAGAAATTTCAAGCAAAAAAAATTATTTCTAAAGATCGTATCCAACAATAATAATAATAGTTAAAATAATGATAATTATAATAATAATAATTCTTTAATAATTATAATGATAATAATAAAGGTAGAAATAACAATAACAATTGTAATAATGATAAGAATTTTACTAATGGTAATAACAATAACTCCCCAATTACTTACAGTAATAATAAATGTTCGGGAATTGCCAGTTTGATTTTTTTACTAGAGTTTTTGACTTAATTTAAATGGTCTAGAATTTTTTCGTTTAATCCTATCCTGAACTTCGCTCCTCAATTTAATAATAATTTTCGCCTTTCTCTGGGATTTAATTATCTAATTCACTTGTGAATTCAGTTTCTACAAATACAAGTCAAATGGTGTTAATTCACGCTTCCGTGACTGTATCTATTTTCGTGTGTAAATGATTTGTGGCAAGTGTGTTCTCACCAACTGTTAGATTTACGATAATAATAATTTTCTCCTTTCTCTGAGATATAATTTAACAATTTTGCTCTGAGCAAATTGAATTTATTCCTGGGAGAATTTTTTTCTTTTTGATTTCCCTCTAATCTTCGGTGAAAAATAACGGCACCAAAACTCTCACCGGCCAGACAATGAGACGGCTCTATTTAATGCTGTCTCATTGGTTGTTTCTTATTTTAGTTTCTCTTACTTTAAAATGGGAAAACTCAACCTCATTTTTCATTTTTAAAAAATTTTTTTTTGACCATATTGTTGGGGTTAACAAAATGTCCAAAAGTAAAAATGGAAAATAAATTGTTGGGCCAGCACACAAATAGCTTTGAGAATTGTTTAAATGCATCAGTAATACAGCACGAAAACCCAGCACCAAGATAACTTAAAAAAACAATATACAACACCAACTAAACACTTTAAAATCTGAGAGAATATAAATAAATATAAAATCAAAAACATAAAAGTAAAATAAAATAAATACATAATGCATCAAGAACCGCACGAAATTTACATAAAAAATAACATAATAACAAGAAAATTCGACCGTAAAATGACCATTTATATAAAATTAAAAATTAATGAATTAAATGAATAAAAATAAAATATTTTTGGATGAATAAATTTAATTAAAAATGTTAAAAATAAATTACCAATTTAAATTAAGAAATAAATAAAAATTTAATTTAGATAACATAAATAATTTCAAAGTCGAATTTTGTTTAATCGCAATAAAACTAACACGCAAAGTTAAGGCCAAATTATAGGTATAAATACCGATGTGTTTTCACAAATTTTCAGTCTTATTTTTCGAAGAAAAAATTTCATTACAGAACTGTATAACTGGTTGTATAACTGGTTGCGAGCTGTGCATTCAGGCAATTAACACGGGTAAGTGTTTTGCCTGAACACGATCACTCTCAACTGGTGCAATATTATTAATTGATTTTTTCGAAGGGAATTGATGGGTAATTTTTCAATTGAATTTATGGATGACTTTTCAGATCGAATTTATGGATGACTTTTCAAATTGAATTTATGGATGATTTTTCAAATCGAATTTATGGATGATTTATCGAATTAAATTTATGGGATTTTCGAAGTAAATTTTATGGAATGGATACAATGAATTTCAAATGTATGTGGCCGATGTAATATGCTGAATAAATATTTTCTATCTATAGCCTTAGTGCATCGAAACTTTTATTCCAAATGCTATGGTAAAATATTATTTGTTATTCCTTTTCCGGCCCACAGCCAAAGACACATCACAAGTTAATAAAATCATATACAGTATTCAGATTCGTGTAAGTGCGTGGAATACCACCGATGATCTGTGCCCGTCAAGACCCGGCGTGCGGAACGCAGGAGCTGGAATGTCAATATTATCCGTACCTAGGGGAAATTGGAGGGTAAATGAGTAGTTTATTGACTGCTCCTTCATCATCCGTTTCCTGTAAAATTGACATAAATTTTTAACAACAATCGGCTCAAAATCTCTAACACCGAGTAGTCCAGTGGGCACTCATTAACTATGAAATGAACATACATAGATCTTAAGGACAAAGAAAGGGAATGGGTAGCGGGGAAAATTGCGAAATCGTTGCAACAGTTAAAATGAATAACCATCGGAAAAAGATTAATCCGAACGACCAAAATCATAAAAAATAATGTTTTTAAATAAGAATTAAATAAATTAATTTGAGTTGAGGAGGAAAATATGGGCGGGACGCTGCTCGGATTTTCCGAATTAATTCAAATACTTAACAAAAATAGTAACGTAAAAATGGAACGTGTAAAATAAGGGCGGAACGCTGCTCAAATTTTTCGACTCAACAAAAATACTTTACCGAAAACCAGGGAAATACAAATGGATTACGGCTAAATTGTTATATAAGAAAAATATTTCTTAAAGCTGAGGAATAAGGACGAATCCCTACACAAAATTTTGTTAATAATATTGATAATAATTATAATAATTGTAATAATAATAATAATAATATTAATAATGATAATAATAATAATAATAATAATAATAATAATAATAATAATAATAATAATAATAATGGTAATAATAATAATAATCATGGTATTAGTAGTAATGATGATAATAATTATGATAATAATAATAGTAGTAATAATCATAGTAGTAATAACAATAAATATAATGGTAGTTATAGTAACAAAAATAATAATAAAGGTAATAGTAGTAACAATTAATAAAGGTAACACATATGATGGCAACAATAATAATGCTAGTAATAATAATGGGAAACATTGTAGTTATGATAGGGATAAGAGTAAGAGAACTAGTGTGTGAATACTTAACATAACCAAGGGTGTACCGACCAAAGAATAATCTTCGACATGGACAACGATAAGAAGGACTTTGGGAATGGACATAACAATGAATGATATGAGAGTATAGGTTAACATTTGAGAGAGATAGGAGAATAATGGGACCTAAGAATCAAAAGCGAGCACAGGTCTTCTATCGACAGCTCGTTGGACCCAGAGATCGCTCGGTCAATTATAGCATTAGCAATAACGCTCACGTTTTACGGACGATCTACCCACTCGAACACAGTTCCAACGTTGCTTAGCAACGGGTGCCGAGTGGTAAGCGAAAGATATTTGTATGGGGTATCTGGGTAACAACCTTATAGTTTCAAAATATCAACACCCAGAAACCCACCAAAATAAAAACATTGATATTCGAAATCATAATTTTAAAGGCAAAATCAATTAAAATATAAAAATAAATATTAATCGGGAGAAACGGTATGGGCGGATGCTAAATGACGAGACAAATCCAAATATAATAAAATTAAATTGATTTGGAGTCCCCAGAAGGAAACTTTTAATAAAAATAGAAATTAATAAAAAATTAATTGGCTAATGGGAAGTCCGAGCCAACAGAAAACCCGAATAATGTGAGAAACCCGTAACGTCAACAAATTTTCTAATTACGGAAAACTAAATTGGTTGACGAATGAAATCCGGGATAAAAGAGAAACACGCCACCAAAATAATTATTGTAAACAAATGGAAACCCCGGGAAACAAGAAATAACTAATTTGGCTTTGGACAGTGAGATGTCAAAAATTCCAAAACCAATGAGTATAAAAAGAAAAAGCAGATCAACAAAAATGTTGGTCAGAGAGAATATTTCAGAGAGCGGAGTAAAGGAGGTAATAAGCTTAATTCAACCAGCCAAACAAATTAAATTCTTGCGCACCAGACAGGGACATCTCCCTTTGGAAGACGTATCCCTACGCATTGAATTATTGTGAAATCGTGCAGAGTAATAGTGTAGAGTATTGTGAATATAATCGATTTTTGTGAGAGTTGTGAATAAAGTTGTGATGTATAAATTGGAAATAAATCTTATTGTGTTGGGTTAATTGAATTGATTAAAGAAGGACACCAAGGAGTCAGACATTAGCACCGACTTTCTATATAAAAGCCCAACAATATTATCTATTCAAGAAATAATCTTGGTAACAATTTATTTTGATGTGCTTCAACCGATCAATAAACTTGATGATCAGCGAAATACCGATGTTGTTGGGAATTTTACTTGGGATATTTTCCTATTCCACTACGTTACCTTTTTCGGAATTCGGATTTAAATTTCTTTTCAATTGGGATTGGAGTAATAATATTTTTTTTATATTTTAAAAAATATTCATTTCCTTTTTGGTTTATATTTAGATTCGATTTCTCATAATGCGTTTGATACTACCACCGCAAGTGGGCTTATCACAGCATATACCATGTCTTTAACGAAAGAGAATTCAATTATTAGATATTCTCTATTATTACCTATTGTTAATAATTTTGTTCAATTTATACTATAAAAAAATTATATGTTATACATTTCGTCCGATAGATTAAAATGCATTTACAAATTAGCCCAATATGGATCTCACAATAGCGAGTTCGTTTTACAACGTTTCCAGCAGCGGGGTGATCATTTGATCATTAATTATTGAGTTTTATAATTTATTGTGGATAATAATTTAAATGTTTTCTTAGGAATTATAATTAAGAAAGGTTCATGACGCCCATCCTCAGTGCAATAGTTGCGGGGATACCAGTCAAACTAAAGGCAAAACAATTTGGTTCAGGCAAAAAAATATATTCATGATATTTATAATGATGACAACAACATTAACAATATTAATAATAAAATTTCTTTACCCTTATAATTTTTTCGATTTTATTATTTTTTTTGACATTCTAAGTAATAACAGTATCATATATCGATAAAAACAATACTAACAATAATAATAATAATAATATGCTGGCGATAATACTAACAATAATTAATACTATTTAAATGTTTATTATATAGTCATTTATCTTTAAAATGTTTCCCCTTTTCCCGATCATTGGTTACACTACTGCTGCAGATGATTGGGGTTGGGGTCCTTTCGCTCTCCGATCCAGAAGTTCAGGATCTGCTAGTTAAAGGAGTTATTATTAAATAATAATAATAACGATAATATAAATAATAATAGTGACAGAAATAATAATAATAATAATAATAAAAATTATAATAATAATAATAATAATAATAATAATAATAATAATAATAATAATAATAATAATAATAATAATAATAATGTTGGGTTTTGGATTATTTCAAGTCGGTTCTCTCTGACTCCTGGTGTTCTTTAAATTAAAACAATGAACGACCCAACGTATATTGAAACAACAGGTTCACAATTTATTATCACGCTACAATGACCAATCAAAGTTTATACGATTCTCTGCTCGGCGCTGATGCTTTGCAAACAAACAATATTCACCTTTTGATCCTTTAGTTCTGTTGACTCTCGTTTTCCTCGGTTTCTGTTTGGTTTGATCCCTTTTTGCCTTTCCGTATTCTTAATTCTATTTCTTCTTTTCCCTACTTCCCTAATTCGTTTACCACTTTTCCTACAGTCTGATTCTTCGAACCCTAGCTGAGGCAGAATGCCGATTTTCTCTGATTTTCCCTTTGCTTATATACTCCTCGAAATCAGGATGACAAATGGTTATTGCCGAGCCAATCTTTCGTTTGACATTTTCTCCTACGTGTTTGCTTCGGCTGTCATCCATAATGGTCCAACGAATCCAGATAATTAATGGCCCTACCGGTCTTCCTACGCGCGCTATCTTCTCCTTACTCTTTTCCCATTAATCATTGTGTCAAGCTAATGGGCCCAAATCTTCCTTTTGTTTGCCTTTCTTCTTGTTTACCCAGCTCGGGTTTCCTTCATCTCTCGGGTTCTCCATTGGCTCGGGTTTCCCATTAGCTCGGGTTTTCCATTAGCCAATTAATTAATTAATTAACGTTTTCTGTTTTCATACATTTGAATGTTTTTCAACCGTTTCTAACCCTTTTCTGATAAATCCCTAACCGTCATCTTGTTGACCATTAGCTAATCTATAACTGTCCCGTTTTTCCCATTCGATTTCGATGATTTTTCCATTTATTGATTTTTCTCGGATTTCCGGATTCTCGCCTTTCGTAATTGCTTTTTGCATTTTCTAATACTGTTTCCATCGCACTTTCCTTTACTATTAATTCTGTGCACGATCCCGCTTTTATTTGCCTTTTTTCTTCGCTTACTTTCCATTTGAATTATTATCCTAAATTTTATTTAAATTTTTAATTTTAATTTACAGACCTCAACATATCTCCCCCCCGAAATCGTCCTCGAAATCTATGTTTTGCTGTGATTATGTATTATTATTATTATTAATATTATCCTTATTATATTATTAAATTTTATATTCCTTTTAAATTTCTAATTTTCAATTATATCATGGAACAATCGAATTCACCGATACTTTGCCGAAAAAGATTATTACATGAGCTTACGACAAAGCGATAATTGCTTAGGTGGAAGTATGTGCAGAATTGGAGGTGATTCAAATGTGGGTTTTGGTACAATGATGATAATGCAAAATCTAGCATCTTGGATATTTAGAGAGCGTCTTTTGGACAACAGTTGTTTGACGCTGTATGTGATCATTTAAAATTAACTGGACGTGAATATTTTGGAATTTCTTATCAAGATACGAGTAAAGTTTGGGTTAGTTTAATGTAATTTGGATTTGGCCAAGAAAATTACAAAACACGTACCAGGTATTATGTTTTTAGCAAAAATTTAATTTAAAGTAAAATCGTCATTTGATGTATTTAAGTCAAATTTTATTATTATTATTATTATTATTATCAATATTATTCTTATTAATATTATTATTATTATTATTATTATTATTATTCTTATTATTATTATTAATATTATTATTATTATTATTATTATTATTATTATTATTATTATTATTATTATTATTATTAAAACCGAATATAGATATCGTTATCTATAAACAAACACTAGACCAGTGTTTGAGATTAGGGTGATATTAGCGGCATCAATGTGAAACCACACGAAATGTCAGCCGATGTCAAACACACACATCTATAAACATCAACTAATCATTTCTACTATATATAATCTGATAACGCAGCTCAATTTTCATTTTTTCCGAATTAAATTAAAAAAAATATTAAAATTGTTTTATGCCTTCTTTTTCGGTGGAAAATTTGTGAGATTAATGCCGATTTTCAGTCCACTGCATCTTTCTGGTGTGTGTCTGTGAGGGTAAATCCACAAATTGTGAATCTTTTTATTTCATAAATTTTAATATTTTTTTCAATTTCAGATAATTTATTTAAACTTTGACCTTTAAAAGTTTGTATTTTGATCTTATAAATATATTGAGATCAACATCGAAGCTTCTTCATGTCAACATCAATCATCATTAGCATTTGAAGTCTTGGAATATATGGAAATTAAAATTTGATTGGATTTATTTAAATATCGAAATATATTATTTAAAGTAAGACATAATGATATATCAATTAAAAAATTATGATTTATTACATAAATTATATGCTAAGTCTTTGCATAAAATTTTTTCTTAATAAATATACTGCAGCAAAGACTTATCTTATGATTTATTTGTTTAAAATATCCCTTTATTAAAATTTATTATAATTTTTTTTTTTTTAATTAAATGCTAAAAATGATAATAAATATTTCATCGCAAGTTTACATGTGTTTTTTTACTATGTATTGTGTTTGTATGTATCATTGGTTTTTTAATCTCAAAAGTCTATTGTCTATATAAAAAACTATAATTCCTGTAATGTTTTTTCAACACACATGAAACTTTGTGTGTTTCCTATGTTTTAAAATTATTGTTTTTTTTTTTTTTTTGTTTTAATATAGAAAATGTTCTCGACTGAAAAATGGACTTTGTTTACTCAGCCTGATAAGGTATCTGCGATGAACATTAATATTCCGAATGAATTTTTACTTATACTGCGGTTTTTGACGTAGCCGATACTGATAGGCTCTATAATTAATTACCCTGTGGTTTCTTAACGTAGCCCGTGCTGATAAGCTTTCTAATTAATTACCCTGTGGTTTGTTAACGTAGCCTGTACTGATAAGCGTTCTATATAAGTGTCTGCTTTACCACTTTTCGTTAGTTTTGTCTTGCCAATCTTGAAGTAAGCATTTTATATTTTATTTTTCTTTTTCATATTTTTTTTTTGAATTTTAGTAACGCCATCCCTCAATTACTATGGACGTAAGTGATTACTTGTCTTTTGTTATTTTTTGTTTTTGTGATTCTTTTTACCATGCTGTCCTCAACTACCTTCATAGTAACCGAACACTTGCAATCGCTGTCCAGGGTAGCCAAACCCCGGTGATTGCAAGTGCTCGTGTTGCTTATTAAATTAACTTATTGATGCTTATTAAATTAACTTATTTACTGTTTAATTTTAGTTCGTTAATTTGTTTATGCAACTACCTATACCACACTCATGGGTTGGGTCATATATTTTTGATTTTCTGATTTTGTATTTATACTAAAAGCAAACCTCTAATTACAGCTACTCGTATTTTTCTGACAATTTTAGCCGTATTTATACTTATTAATTTATTACGTAATTCTTAAAATCAATTACTTGCCTGCACTAATTATTTGTCGAGGGCGCCATGGTACGGAGTTTTACACAGTATTTATTTCATTTTTCTTTTCAACCCTTACTATTTTAGGCTGTCCCAGAACCTAAGTTTGAGCATCTCGATGTTATGCAATGGTTATTTGACTGCCATACTACCAGGTTTTTTTAATTTCTTTTTCAGGGTCCCTTTGCCACCGCGCTGAAAGGGATTGAAACGTACCTTTGCCTGTGTGGATACAGGCAGTAGGTTTGAAGGACGCCCGCCTTGCAATGTACGCAGGGAATGGGACTGTGGCATCCAAAGTCCCGTTCTGTTGGACTCTGATGACGAATAAAACTTTGAATAAATGTTCAGCATACCTTTGTTTTTAATTTATGCTAGAAAGTGTGGGGTAATTGTGTCCCTCTTCGCGATTAGTCTTTGTTACTACTAATGTGAAATTATTCCTTACTTATTTATAATTTTGTTCTCTCGCCCCAGTAGGTTACCCATTGTTATATAGTTATGCTAATTCATTCATTACTACTCAGCCCTTTAATATTATTTATTTCTAATGTTCATTTAAGGTATCATTTCATTATTTGCAACATTTATTTGAGTTATTCTATTTGCTTTTGTTCATTTTTATCTATTATTCATTTATTTAATTTATCACTTTTTTAATTATTTATTTATATCAATTTGTCTATTCATTTGATTATTTACTTGGTAATTTACTTATTTTTATTTAAACTATTATTTATCACTGCCAATTATTTCTTTATATCAATTTGTTTATTTATTTGATTATTTGTTAATTTACTTATATTTATTTACTATTATTTTTTTTTTCTCGAGGACGAAAAAACACTAACTGGGTCCGTTTAAATAATTTATTTTTTTAGTCTAATTGATTTATCTCACCATCGTCTTCCGATTCCTCTATTTCTTCTACTCTCATTCGAAACATCGTGAAATCGGCCTCGTGTTGAAACAATAAGATTTCCAAACGGTCCAACCGCCTTTTCAGTCGGAAGTTTTCTTCCTCCAACTCTGTTATTCTGCCCAGCATGCTACGAAACTTTTGCTTTAGTTCTTGCGTACTTGTTTTACACTCTTTGCATGACATCTCCGAGGCTTCTTGCATTCTCTGAAATTAAATGATAGTAATTTTTTTTTGTATCACTCTCTATTCGCAAAGCATCAACACCTCGCTTCGAATCTCAAACAAATTACACAGTTCATCCTATGGTACTTATAAAACATGCACATTGTTAATATAAATGTAATATATTTTTATACTCTATTCATGCAGATCACAATTTATAGTCTTGTCTCATAATATGAATATGATGGTGGTTGAAGGATAGTTAGTTGTCTCTCCTTTACACATATCAAAATGGTGATGATTATGAATGTTATTGATAAGATGAGAAAACCTGTTATTAAAATGTAAATGAGATATTCACAATAGTTGACTGTCAAATCCGAATTTATCATCATTAGTTTATTTGAGTTAGGTTTTGTCGTCTCTTGGGTCGGTAATTGGAAAGGTGATGCGGTTGTATCTGATTTTCGTTTCGATTCATTGATTGTCTTGACTTCCACGAAAACTGTTTGCCGTCCGCCTGGTTCGGTTATCCATCGCTGATATTTAACTGTTAATTCCCATGCCGTCTCTAAATCAGAAGTGTAAAGTGTAAAAAAATGATTACCGGCATCTAATATAGTCAGGGTTTTTTGTTTGTAGATAATAACACTCTTTCATCATTTCCTGATTTTCTATATATCGTTACCGGTCCATTTCCAACACTCAGGGTTATACGATTTGACTCGTCTCTGAGATAGATAGACTGGGTCTCACTCTTAAATCGTGACCATTGGTTTCTCACTACCGTTCCATTTTCGAGGCATATGTTCTCGTAGTAGTTTGCATTAACTGAATAATTTTGATTCATTTTCAATTTCTCGTAGCGGATAACTGATTTTCGCGAGTTAAGGGTGTCGACATTTAACCCTTGAAATGTGATTCGCACTTTCACCAAGTCCACTGGCTTCCAATATATATTGATTCCATTTATCTCTGGTTCTATTTCGATCAAGTTTCGCATCTCTTTTGTGTGCACTTCTATCGGAATTTGCGTGTACCACTTTGACATGTTCTGTCTCAACAGCCATTGGTATTTGAAATTTGGCTTTAACTTTCGTACCGCAAATATATCTTTATCATAATTCAGTTCTACCACTGGTGCCGTATTGTCTAGTAAATCAATAATTACTATTTGGTCTGCGATCTCGCATTTACAGCTCCATACTATATTTGTTAGAGTGGAATATATATGTATTTTCTCCATTCCTCGGATTTTGCTTACCGCATATGGTAAGTCAATCTTTTTGCCGCTCGCAACTGTTACTAACATCAGCATTATTGCTACATATAATATCTTATTGATGTAGCTGACTGGTGTTGGATTTTTCGTGAATTTCTGTTTCAATTTTGTTTGACCCGTTACTTTATTCTGCTTGGACCTTAAGGGGTATCTAGATTCATCTTCCTCTGGCACTAGTTTACATCGATTTGCATGCACAATCATCGGGTTAGCCTTTTTACTCCTGAATGGTAATAACTTCAAATTGGTTTCGGTGGTGTCGCACACTTTGTAGGGTCCTTTAAATGGTCTTTGCAATTTAGGCGATAAACCTTTGAGAGGTTCCGGCCTGTTCAGATACACTAGATCTCCAATCTTTATGCCATGCGCATGTGCTTTTTTATCGTAGGTTTCTTTATATTTCTCTTGGTTATGCTTTATTGTCAAACCGGCTTTAGTCCATACTGACTGCATTTTTTCTTGCATCAATGCTTTATAATCGGGTATCTCCATATATTGAGAAATTGGTGGTTGGAATTTGAGATCAATCGGCATATTATTTTTCCTTAAATACATCAAGTAAAAAGGGGTCTCTACTGTACTTTGATTTACTGCATTTCTGTAGGCAAATAGACACGGCTTTATGAAGTCGTCCCAATCTTTCTGTTTTCGATTCACATATGACGAGATCATATTTATCAGTGTCCCATTAAATCGTTCCACTAATCCATCAGTTTGTGGATGATATGGTGACGTATTCAATTTCCAAATTCCAAATAGGTCTGTGATTGATTTGAACATTTCGCTTTGAAAGTTCTTTCCTTGATCAGTTAACAATTTCTTTGGAGTACCATAACGAAATATTATGTTTTCCACCAATATTCTAGCAATCGTGTCTGCTTTTTGGTTTGGAATAGCGTATGCTTCTGGCCATTTGGTAAAATAGTCACAAAAAACAACAATGTATTTGTTTCCTTTTGTTGTTTCCGGTAATGGTCCCAGAATATCCATTGCCGTCATCTCCATTGGTGCTGCGGGTACTGGCATCGGTTTTAATGGTACTTTAATCTTTTTACCAGTATTTCTGCGGGTGATGCATACTTTGCAACTGTTACACCAATTTTTCACGTCTTGTTCCATTGTTGGCCAAAAGTATTTCAATTTTAATCTCGATAGCGTCTTGCGCGTTGACAAATGACCTCCCAACGCTCCATCATGATACTGCATCAGTAATGCGTCTCTGTGCTTGGCTGGTATAATAATTAATGCTTCCCCATTTTTCCAAAATTTAAGTATTCCATTATGAATTACATATTTGCTGTTTGCATCTGTAAGTCGTTTCCAGTCTTGTTCTTTTCTTATTTTGCCGCTTGTTCCATAAATTGTTTTAATTCACTATCGTTTTCCTGATCATTTTGAAGTTCAGACATATTATTAACAGCTTTGATTGCAGCGAATATAGTACCTTCCACTTTTTCAGGTGTCCCCTCACTATTATTTTCTGGGATTCTTGACATTGCATCTGCGTTTGCGTTAGCTTTACCTGTCCGATATTTAATCTCAAAGTCGTATTCTTGGAGGGCAATCGACCATCGTATTAATTTACTGGCTGAATCTCTGTGTTTCATTAACCACTGTAATGGATTATGATCTGTATAAACAGTAAATTTTCTGCCCAATAAATATTGTCTAAAAGTAGTAATTCCATACACTAACGCTAACGTTTCCTTTTCAATCGTTGAGTAGTTTTTCTCGTGAGGCCTCAGTGATCGGCTTGCATAGGCTATTACGTGGTCCTTTTCACCTTCAAATTTTTGTCCTATCACCGCACCCAATGCAACGTTGCTTGCATCCGTCATCAAGATAAATTGTTTTGTAAAATCTGGACATCTTAATATAGGAGTTGTTACTAATTTCTCTTTTAATGTATTGAAAGCGTTTTGTTGCATTTGTCCCCAAATAAATTTATTGTTTTTCTTTAGTAACGTATTCAATGGTTGTGCGATGTGAGAGAAATCTTTTATAAATTTTCTGTAATAGCTCGCCAAACCTAAAAATTGTCTAACCTCATCGGCATCTTTTGGTACTGGGTACTCTTCCACTTTTTTGATGTTATCTGGATTAGTTTGTAACCCTCGCCGTGATATTATATGTCCTACATAAATCACTTCTGCTTTGCCCCATTCACATTTCGATAGTTTGATTTTTAATTTTGCACTTTTGAGCCGTTTAAATACAGTTTCTACATCTTTCAAGTGTTCTTCGAAATCATTTGAAAATATTATTATATCGTCGATATATACCAATGCATGTCGAATACCTCGTAACACATAATTCATTCCTCGTTGGAATGTAGCTGGGGCTCCTGTTAATCCAAATGGTAACACATTGAACTCATACAGTCCTTTGCCATCCGAGAACGCCGTCTTTCCTCTATCTTCCTCTTTTACCCTAAATTGATTGTACCCTTTGTTTAAATCAATAACTGTGAAATATCGTGCCTCTCCCATTTGATCGAACATTTCTTGGGGTACTGGAATTGGATAAGTGTCTTTCCTCGTAACTTGATTTAGCTTCCGATAATCTACGCAAAATCGTAAGTCTCCATCTTTTTTCTTAACTATCACTATTGATGAGGAGAATGGTGACGCACTATCTCGAATTATTCCAAATTCCTTCATTGCTGTAATCTGTCTATCACTTTCATCTTGATGAACGTATGGGATTCTGTATGGCTTTATTTTTATTGGAGTTTCGTCTAATAACGGTATTTCATGCTCAATTACATTGGTTAGACCTAAATCATATTCGTGTTTGGCAAAGATATCTCGGTATTTTCTCAGCAGTTTTGTGAATTCCTTTTTCTGCATCTCATTTAAATCATTGCTTACCACTTCAGGCTCCTTGTACACCTTGACGTTTCTTGGTATTTTACAATTTGTTTCAACAGACATTTTCGATAATTTTCCCAATTTTGTTTTTGGGTGTAGCTGAACCGGTTTCTTACTGCTATTCGTTATATGGACTGGTACTATCTGATTTTCCACTTTGACAACTTCGTCACATATCGGTAAATCATATTTTTCGACTAGCGTTTGATTTGGTTCGAATATAAAATCACCATTATCCACACTCATGGTATTTGCACAATATACCATCTCCGATTGTGGTGGTATTGTCAATGTCTGATTCACAAACACTTCACCTGCCCTGTGAATTATTTTTCCTGTTTCTCCTGCTATCAAATTACCTGTCTTTAAATCAAGTGAGACTCCGTCCAGCTGCTCTAATATATCCATACCGATCAGACATCGTACTGGGCTTCCCTTCATTATGAGCGCATTGTGCGCTATTATTCGGTCTCCAATATGGAATATGACGTTAAGTTGTCCAATTATGTTTAATTCATTTTTTGATAATGACCTCACTATTTCGTCGGTAGGCTTTATTTGCATTTTCTCCTTCACGTTTAATACATTTTCCGATATTATTGTGTGACTAGATCCCGAATCAACCAAAGCTTCTACTTTATGTTTGTTCATTTGTATAAATATTCGGGATTGCTTTCCTCTTTTTGTTAATGTCATCATTGAGTAGTTGCATGGTAAGCCTAACATATTCTTTCTCTCGATCTCTGCGCTAGAAGGCTCGATTCTCTCTCCTACCATTCCTTCACATTGTAATGCGATATTTTCTACTGGTTTCATCTCTCGTAATCGATCAACTGGATATACTGGTGCTGGTTGCATAAACGATTTTGGTATACACAATTTTGTAAACGTGTCTACGCTACTCGCATTTAACAGTGGCTCTTTTAAGATTTGATAGGTTCTCAACGCTTCTTTATTCATTCCACTTAGTTCTTGATTGTCAACATATAACGGTGCACTATCACCCTCGTTGTCATTGTCATTATTCTCGTCCCTTGAAGGGGTTGTACTAGCGTAGCTCACCTTTTTCTTCTTTAATATTCGCGCTTTGAGTATCTCCAACTCCTGATATTGATGATGAATAATGAAGAATCTAGCCAATAATGGTATGCAACCAATTACTAATTTCCACGACCAACCTGTGATCGCGTATAATCTGTGTGTTGATAGGACCTGCGATATTATTACTTTGATTACAACACATATTACATAAATTCCAATCAATCCGGCACACGCTTGTCCAATGAACATAAACTTTCCCCAGATCTTTTTCATTGTATTATACGTCGCTTTCTTGTAATGATCTGGAGTTAACAAATACTCGTAATTTACCTTCCCACTTCCGCTTGGGAGAATTGTATCTACCATCTCCATTATTACTCTTTCTTTCTTTGATGGAAATAACAAGTTTCTGCGGGCTTCCTCAATGTCTTCGTTCGAGTAAATTCCACTTTGCGATAATTTCTCTAATGACGTAAAATTTACCAGATATTGTAATTCTGTTAATTCTAAGTTTTCCGGTGTCTTTACTTCTCGATGATCTGGTAATGCAATCCAAGATTCTGGTGTTAGTCTGTATAGTGGTGCCAACAATCTATTACACTGTAATACTTTCGGTTTCACGTCCTCTTCCAGTAAGATTCGTGTTACAGGCTCCATAAATCGCAACTTTCCATTTAAATTCACTGGTAACTCGTTGGTGCATTGGTCATACTTTGTCAGTTTAACTGGTACCGCTTTACATTTATAGCTATATAGTGCTTCACCGAAAATTCTGGCAAACACCCCATTTTCTGCAATTAACATTGGTGCTACCAAATTAGGATTGGTTATAGCCATTGCCATCCGATTTCGGAGTATTTCTTTGTTGAAATTGCAATCATTTATAATAACTTCTCGGTACACATTTTCAACAGTATTTTGACCAAAGTGAAATAAATAATCTACTTTGTTATTAAAGTAATTTGTCAACTTGATATCTCCGGCATGTATGTTTGTTTGGGCCTCTATAATCATTTTCTGAGATACATATATACCTTTATAATTTGTCTCATAGACATTTTGTCCACACTTTGTTTTAGTTTCTTTTCTCAGGAATCGCATCCCGTCTTCCTCTGAGGTTGACATTAACACTGTTGGAGTATCTTTCATCCGTAGAGGTGTGATTCTTGTTGTTGTACTCGTTGCTGGATCCATTCTTATTTTCTCGGGCTTTTCCCTGATCTGTTCTCCCGTTATTTCTTTAAAACTCATTGACTTCAATTGCACTAAATTGCACTTTTTGGTATCGACATCGTACACCAAAATTGATTCTCCTGTCTGACAGCTAGATTGTTTCATGTTGCAGAATGGATGTGTTTGTAGTTTACCAGTATCATCATCAAATGATCCATCAAATTCTCTTAATTCTGACATGTACTCTTCTACAACCACGGCTTTGTCAATTATAGCATCGTCTACTTTGTATGGCTCTCCTTGGCAATCACCATTCGACTTTATTATCCCTCGCACGGTTACAGTCTCACGGATTTTGTGGTTAAGCTTTGCTTGTAGTTTGATATCTGCATTAATTTTCAACTGTCCTGTTTGAAAGGCTGCCAAACAATTCTCCGGAATTATTTCTATCGGTCTAGGTATCGATTGCATTTTCACCATCGATGAGTGGCTCCATTTTCCACAATAAAATACAAAAGTAGTTCGTTTCACTGTACACTCTCTCACCTTTGATCTTCGAAACCCCGATTCTTGATATACATGATATTTTACTGGATTTGTCACTTTAAATTTTACTGGATATGCATCCGAACACTCTGCTACGTTTACCAACGAGTATACTCTTCCCATTTCGGTTTGGGAGCAGTCATATGCCACCAATGAATTCGTCGTATTTATTATTCCCAATAACATAATAATAGAAATCATCAACCATGGAAATGCAAGTTTTCCCTTTTTCCTCACTGTCTCTGTTTTTGGGCTCTCAGCCTTTTGTATTAACTCTTCCCATCCGCCATTGTTTGCGATCCACTTCATCAAATATTTATTCGTCATTTCAGTAGCTTTCTTTATCAATGATTTTGAATTGTCACTTTCCAGATAACCATAAGTACCAATCTCCAATATTATATAGGCTAGCACTGTCAATATTACATCTCGATCTAACTCAGTTCGTGTTAAGTCCTCAATTACTGCTTCCTCACAAAATTCCTTTTCTTCATAATTTCTTTTAATTATCGATGGTAATCTCCTCTTTAATTCCGTTGCCAATCTTTTTACAACTCTTTTCTCCCCCTCCGAAATATCATCTTCTGTTTCAGTTTCATCTAACAAATACAATTCCGTTACTAAACTTTTTAATATTCGCTCAGTTTCGCTTGATTCATCTAAACGCTCAGTTTCGCTTGATTCCTCTAAACTCAAAGATTCAATTTCCGCATCATTCTGTTTTATCCTACATATCGCAATGTCATTTTTCGTCTCAACAAAGTTCTCTTCACTTTTCATCTCATCTATGCTCGGTAGTATCCTATTATCGGTGCTCCTTCCCTCAACATCCCTTGTAACTTCATTTTCCGATCTCATTTCCTCATTTTCCATTGTTTCTAATCTCTGCAATTCATTAATTTCTTGATCAATTTCTCCTGGGTCATCTACAACTTCAGTTTTAATCTCTACATTATCATTGTCCACTTCCTCATACAGAGGCCAAAACGGTACTATTACTGCATCTTCTTCCATTTCACCACTTTGTTTTGTTGCGTACACATTATTAATACAATTTGGGTTACATCCGTAGTTTACCAAATATTCGTCATCATCCAATTCTCGTCCTTTGAACGTCAACACGATAATTCCGTCATTACCTAATATCTCCGCTGCTTTTTGTCGTATTTTCTTTGCTTTTACTCTCCAATGTTCCTGATAATATTCAATCCTTTGATCCGCAATATTTAACGCTATTATCAAAGACTTCGCACTATCGTCTGCCGCCTCATAATCATGTCCTAGTTTTCGAATTACCTCTTTTAACTTTGCCTGATAACTCGTCGGTTTATTCGTATACGGTACGATGCATTCAAACAACCCTTCTTTCATGTCTCGATCCATTTCGATGCTCATTATGAAGTCGATACTCGCATTAATTTTATCTCTATTCCCTGCATACAGGGTATCCTGTAAATCTGCTAGAATCTTTTCCCAATTTTGTCTGTCTGAATTCAAAGTATTAACAGCATTAACAACTTTTACTTTATTTTTCCAGCCTGGTATCAGACCGCAATCTACTAAGTACTCCTCGTCTTCCAGACATCGATTCTCAAATTTTAGTTGCACTTGCCATCCACTGTATTGACGCAGTATTCGCTCCTTTAGGTCTTTGATTTGTCCGTAGGCCTTTACACGGAATTGGCACTTCACATTATCAAGTCCCGTCGTTTCCACTATGATATCATCTAAATCCCTTGTTGACCGCAAAGCCTTGCCAAACTTTTGCATTTGCTTAAGTATCTCATCATCTCTGTTTCCTTTGAATAACTTTGCACATAAATTTATGGCTCTCTTTAGTTCGCTTTGGGTTAGTGACATCACACTGAGTTCTGCGATCCATCGTTTCAACTGGGAGTTGTCAGTTTCCATTTTCTCAAGCAATTTTTCAACTCGGGCTAACAGTGCAGTCGGATTCTCATCTGATGCGATCTTTCGCACTTTCGGGCAGGTTTTCCCTCACCTTCTGACACGGTTCCAATTATCATATGAGATTCAGTTTCTTCATCTGATTCGAATTTAGCCACTAGTTTGTTCAGCTTCTGTCGCATTTCTCGAAATTCCTTTTCCATTTTGTCTTGAAGTTCCTCTCTCTGAGCATATGTCATGTTACTGGTGTTTGGCATATCTTCTTGGAATCTGATTGATTTCTTTAAAATAGGTCTGCTGAATCTCTCTGAGTTCCTTGGGCATGATCGCGCCATGTGGCCGTATCCCTTGCACGAATGACATTGTATCTGTCCATTTGTATTCACTTTGTCCCTTTGTGGTGAAGGTGACGCTGACGATGATCTTGATCTGGTAAAACAGTTTCTGCTAATATGCCCTTTCTTTCCGCATCGATAGCATTCGACATCACTGCTGATCCTTTTGTTTTCTGTGAATCTCTTGTTGGGGCTGGGATTTTTCCCATATTTGAACCAACATTGATTTGACTAGTGTCCAGACTTTTTGCAATGTTCGCATTGAGGATTAATTACCTGTCCATTTGATTGTACACTCATCGCTGATCTACCGGCTTGAAATCTAGTATTTGGTCTTAAAATTGGACTACTGATTTGATTTATTTTCTTTTCATCCCATGGTGCTCTCACAGGCGTAATTGACTGCTCACGTCTCTCCACATTAACTCCAAAAGCATCTGATCTTTTTGCACTTTTTAAATTCAGCTCTATCTTCATGGCTTTCTTCACGAGCTCATCGAAATTGGAAAAATCCACATAACATAGGGCCTTTTTGATTTCGGAGTGGACTCCGGTTATAAACTGATCTTCTAACAGCTCTTTAACCTGCTTGGCCATATCTGCTTGATCGGGTTTGACTTCGAAGGCTTTATCTGCTAAAGTGGTCAGATGATAAGCAAACTCACTGACCGATTCATCTGGACCTTGAACTCGATTATAAAATTTCTGTCGCATGATTCTTTTGATATCTCCACCAACCAGTTTCAGTGCCATTGCATCCTTCAATTTTGTCCAATCATTGCCAACATTTCGTTTGTCGACTTGCTGCCAGGCTTCTCTTGCCGCACCCTTCAGATAGAGTGGGAATCTCTGAACCATAATGGCTTGTGTCCATCCGTATGCTGAGGCGTACATATAATAATCTCCCATGAAATCTGCAAATTCAACAGGGTCTCCCCCATATTGATTGACGGGCAATTTCTGAAAACTTGCGAAATCAATCATCTCTCTATTGAGAGGCATAACAGCATTATCATTTGCCATTTGGACTTGTTTCTGACTTCTGAGGTTGTATCGGTTCACTTTGAGCTAAACTTCAAACGTTAAACAATAATTTAAAATTACTTTTCAACTTCTTTTAAATCTCCCAATAATAGCCTTTTATAATCTCGTTAACACTATTTTCAAACTTCTAAGCCGACTTTCACTCACGTCAGTACTAATTCTTTTTATAATTCCTTTTTCACTAGCTTCCAATAATTTCCTTCCGACTTTCAATCACGTCGGTACTATTTTTTTCAATAATTATTTTTCCACTAACTTTCAATAATTTTCCGCCGACTTGCGATCACGTCGGTACTATTTTTTCAATAATTATTTTTCCACTAACTTTCAATAATTTTCCGCCGACTTGCAATCACGTCGGGCTCACCAGAATATATGTTGGGTTTTGGATTATTTCAAGTCGGTTCTCTCTGACTCCTGGTGTTCTTTAAATTAAAACAATGAACGACCCAACGTATATTGAAACAACAGGTTCACAATTTATTATCACGCTACAATGACCAATCAACGTTTATACGATTCTCTGCTCGGCGTTGATGCTTTGCAAACAAACAATATTCACCTTTTGATCCTTTAGTTCTGTTGACTCTCGTTTTCCTCGGTTTCTGTTTGGTTTGATCCCTTTTTGCCTTTCCGTATTCTTAATTCTATTTCTTCTTTTCCCTACTTCCCTAATTCGTTTACCACTTTTCCTACAGTCTGATTCTTCGAACCCTAGCTGAGGCAGAATGCCGATTTTCTCTGATTTTCCCTTTGCTTATATACTCCTCGAAATCAGGATGACAAATGGTTATTGCCGAGCCAATCTTTCGTTTGACATTTTCTCCTACGTGTTTGCTTCGGCTGTCATCCATAATGGTCCAACGAATCCAGATAATTAATGGCCCTACCGGTCTTCCTACGCGCGCTATCTTCTCCTTACTCTTTTCCCATTAATCATTGTGTCAAGCTAATGGGCCCAAATCTTCCTTTTGTTTGCCTTTCTTCTTGTTTACCCAGCTCGGGTTTCCTTCATCTCTCGGGTTCTCCATTGGCTCAGGTTTCCCATTAGCTCATGTTTTCCATTAGCCAATTAATTAATTAATTAACGTTTTCTGTTTTCATACATTTGAATGTTTTTCAACCCTTTCTAACCCTTTTCTGATAAATCCCTAACCGTCATCTTGTTGACCATTAGCTAATCTATAACTGTCCCGTTTTTCCCATTCGATTTCGATGATTTTTCCATTTATTGATTTTTCTCGGATTTCCGGATTCTCGCCTTTCGTAATTGCTTTTTGCATTTTCTAATACTGTTTCCATCGCACTTTCCTTTACTATTAATTCTGTGCACGATCCCGCTTTTATTTGCCTTTTTTCTTCGCTTACTTTCCATTTGAATTATTATCCTAAATTTTATTTAAATTTTTAATTTTAATTTACAGACCTCAACACAACTATATACTACTTATTTTTTATAAGTAGTAAATTTAAATTTAAAAATGTTTAAAAATTCCATGACCTTGACCTTGAATGACCTTGACCTTGAATGACCATGAAAAATAATAATAATAATAATACTAATAATAATAATAATGATACTAATAATAATAATAATAATACTAATATTAATAATAATATTAATAATAATAATAATAAAATAATTTACAAATATATACTACTTATTTTTTATAAGTAGTAAATTTAAATTTAAAAATGATTAAAAATAATATGACCTTGACCTTGAATGACCTTGAAAAATAATAATAATAATAATAATAATAATAATAATAATAATAATAATAATAATAATAATAATAATAATAATAATAATAATAATAATAATAATAATAATAATAATAATAATAATAATAATAATACTAATATTAATAATAATAAAAATAAATAATTTACAAATATATACTACTTATTTTTTATAAGTAGTAAATTTAAATTTAAAAATGTTTAAAAATTCCATGACCTTGACCTTGAATGACCTTGACCTTGAATGACTTTGACCTTGAATGACCTTGAAAAATAATAATAATAATAATAATAATAATACTAATATTATTAATAATATTAATAATAATAAAATAATTTACAAATATATACTACTTATTTTTTATAAGTAGTAAATTTAAATTTAAAAAATGATTAAAAATAATATGACCTTGACCTTGAATGACCTTGAAAATAGATGTACTTTTAAACATAGAAAAATTTTGAAAAAATGATGAGTCATCCAATGACCTTGAATGAGTCATTGTCTTTGTTTTAAAATTTTGATGAGTCATCCAATGACCTTGAATGAGTCATGGTCTTTGTTTAAATTTTTATGAGTCATCCAATGACCTTGAATGAGTCATGGTCTTTGTTTTAAAAATTTGATGAGTCATCCAATGACCTTGAATGAGTCATTGTCTTTGTCTTAAAAAATTTGTACTTTTAAACTTAGCGCAAAAAAAAATTTTTTGGGGGGGAGGGGGGTATGTGAGCTAGATGGCCTCTGAGCTAGAGGGCCGGTATCCCACTACTATTAAAATTTATTTACATGTAATACATTTTGTATAATATACAAATTAATAATTTTTAGGGGGCGGTGGCAAATCAAATTGTGTCTTAAAGGGGCCATGGTTAAAAAAAAGCTTGAGAAACACTGTTATAAATGCATACAAACTCACCTCGACATTCTTTAGAAGTGGTGGGTTTCTGGGTTTTGATATTTTGAAACTATATGGTTGTTACCCAGGTACCCCATACAAATATTCTTTCACTTGCCACTCGGCACCCTTTGCTAAGCAACGTTGAAACTGTGTTCGAGTGGGTAGATCGTCCGCAAAAAGTGAGCGCTATTGCTAATGCTATAATTGGCCGAACGATCCATGGGTCCAACGAGCTGCCGATAGAAGGCCTGTGCTCGATTTCGATTCTTAGGTCCCATTATTCTCCTATCTCTTTCAAATGTTAACCTATACTCTCATATCATCTATCTTTATGTCCATTCGCTTGGTCCTTCTTATTATTGTCCATGTTGATGATTTTTTATGGTCTGTAAACCCTTGGTTATGTTAAGTAAACACAGTACATCTCTTACCCTTATCCCTATTATAACTACAATGTTCCTTATTATTATTAATAGCATCATCATTGTTACAATTATAGTAGTGGGAAACAAGCCCTCTAGCTCAGAGGCCATCTAGCTCACATACCCCCCACCCCCCCGGCAAAATTTTTTTTAGAACAAAAACAATGACTCATTCAAGATCATTTAAACAAAGACCATGACTCATCAAAAAAAATTCTAGGTCATTTACACAAAGACCATGACTCATTCAAGGTCATCGGATGAGTCGTCTAATTTTCTCAAGGTCATTTAAACAAAGACCACGACTCATTCAAGGTCATTGGATGACTCATCGAAAATTTTCAAGGTCATTCAAAAGTAGGTCAAGGTCATCGGATGACTCATCAAATTTTTTCAAGGTCATTCAACAGTAGGTCAAGATTGTTGAATGACTCATCATATCTTCTCAAGGTCATTCAAAAGTAGGTCAATGTCATTCAAAATTTCTCAAGGTCATATTATTTTTAAACATTTTTAAATTTTAATTTACTACTTATTTTTATAAGTAGTATAAATTTTGTAAATTTATTTTATTATTATTATTATTATTCATATTTTTATTATTCTTATTCTTATTATTAATATTTTATTATTATTATTATTATTTTCATGATTTTTATTATTTTTATTATTATTATTATTATTATTTTTATTATTATTATTGTCAAGGTCATTCAAAATTTCTCAAGGTCATATTACTTTTAAACATTTTTAAATTTTAATTTACTACTTAATTTTATAAGTAGTATAAATTTTGTAAATTTATTTTATTATTATTAATATTATTATTTTTGTTATAATTTTTATTTTTATTATTATTATTATCATTAATATTTTTATTATAATTATTAATATTCTTATTATTATTATCAATTTTAATATTTTTATTATTATTATTATTAATATGCTTATTATTATTGTCATTATTAATATTTTTATTATTATTATTATATTTATTATTATTATTATTAAACAATAACCGTGCGCGTATACTAATTCGGCGAATTTACATCAAATACTGAGATATTAGAAATCAAATCTAAGTCTCTTACAATAGTAAATTCAAAACACATTGAATAATATATTTTGAATGAACATTATTGTTATTGTTTTTAATAACTATACTTCCGCGCATAAGTATCCATCAAAAAATATATATCCCTATTTAAATATAATTAACCGATGAAATCTACTCAATTGTTAATAATTTTTAATTTAATATAATAGTAATTAATACACTCTTAAAGTACAATTGATTTTCAGTAAATATTTTCATCTTTTAAGTATATTTGTTGATCATTGAATAATTCAGACTCCATTTATTTCAATTATTTCACAATATTTAATTGATATTTCATCCCATCATTGAGAAATTTTACCGACTAATTTATTATAAGCAATTCTCGATTCACTGAATATTTTTTATCTTCAATTCATATTTTCTCACTTTAATGATTGCTTTCCTTTTAATGAATATTTTCTCTCTTCAATTAATGTTTTCCTTATTCAATGAATGTTTTTTCCTCTTCAACGAATATTTTTCTCTTCGATGTATATTTTCTCCATTCAAAGTATATTACCCTTGTAAGTTATTAAGATATCAATTGATATTTCATCTATTTAGTAAATATCTTTAGCTATCCCACTGTTTTCAGTAATTTCAACGATTTTAGTCACTTAATGTACTATCTCCCCAATATTACTTCTTCGCTGAAAATTTTCTTTATAGAATATTATCTCTACTAATTAAAATTCCATTTGTTGACTTGTTATTTTCAATGAAAATTTAACTAAATAAATTACATCTTTCAATAGATTAGGTTGTACTCGACAAAAATAAAATAATTTTAGGCTATGTAAATCAATTAGAGCTTTTAGGGAAATTTTATAATAATTTAAGTAATATCTAGTTTTACGATGTACTTTTTTTAGTAAATTTTAATTATCTTTGTGAATTTTATGGTTTTCTTTTGAATTTTAATGGATTTAAGGTTTGATTATGTTTTTAATGAAATTATTGAAGAAATTAGGGTAAATCTATAATTTTAGAAACAATTAATTTCTTCTTAATTTATTAGATTAGACTTGATTTTAGGATTATTTTAAATAAAAATAAATAAATAAATAAATAAATTTAGGATCAAAATGTTTATGAAACATCTATTTAAGATAATTATTTACCAATTAGAATCCAATTTGACTGATAGATTTTGAATAGTAAATGATATTTTAATTATAATTTTATGTTCTATTTAAATAGTTGATTAAATCAGTTAATTTTTAAAAATATTTTAGTGAAACCTAAAATTTTAATTGATTTTACAGTGTAAATAAAGGGGTCAATAATTACTTTCATTTTCAATTCTAATATTGATTTCATGGATATCAATCACAAAAGTAGTATAATTTAGAGATTTTTAAAGGGATGCTCAGTGTGGTTATCAGTATAGTTATGAAAATCATTGAATTATCTCTAATGGTTGACTGGTAATTTTTATTGAATTTATACTTGATTTACTGATTAATTTTAATGAGCAATATGATATATATTTTGTGATTTTACAATAATTTATGTTATTTCAATGGAAATGATTGGTTAGGAGTAAATTTTATGATATTTTAAGGAAATAATCGATTAAGAACAAGTTTGTTGTCATTTTTAAGGGGTTGAGTTGGTTGAATATCTGTGTTCAAAGGGTAAATATTTTCTAAGTGGAAAATATAGATGAGGAATTTATAATTTTTTAGGGGATTTGTTCAGATAGATATCAATATGTGTGTAAATCTTCTGAGAGAGTGGAAATATTGTCAATTAAAGAGAAATTGGGATATTGTCGTTTAAATAGAAATGATTGGTTGAGAGTAAATTTTATTTTAGGGGGAAACAATTGGCTAAGAAGAGAATTTATGATCTTTTAAAGGGAAATAATCGATTAACAGCAGATTTGTTGATATTTTTAAGGTGTTGAGTTGGTTAAGTATCGTTATTTAATAGGTGATTTTTATAAAATAATGAATATAGTTGGTAGAGTAGGGGAAAGTGTTATTTGATGGGAAAAGATTGGTCAAGAGTGGAATTTATTTAGTGAAAAATAGTCAATTAAGAACAAGTTTGTTGTCATTTTTAAGGGGCTTGAGTTAGTTAAATATTGTTATTTAAAGGGTAAATATTATAGAAATGGGTATTGTTATGATTTTTATGAAAAATATTGAATATGGCTTGAAATATTGTTATTCGTTGAAAAATGATTGGTCAAGAGATGAATTTATAATATTTTTAAAGGAATTTACTGGAATGAATATTAGTGTTCAAAGGGTAAATATTATCTACTTGATAGGTTTTTATGAAAACTATGAATATAGTTGATATAATGGAGTGAAAAATGACATTTGAAGAGAAATGACTGGTTGAGAGGTGAATTTATAGTATTTTTAAGGGGACTGAGTTGGTTGAATTTATAAGATACTTAGGAAAATTGTTACTTTTTTCATTGAATTAAGGTTAATCAGGATATATCGATAAGATTTCAGTTCTAAGAAATTGTTTGATTCATGTAACTATTTATTTGATTTTATTAAAATATTTGTAACTCAATTAAATTAAAAACTAAAATTGACTAGTATTTAAAACTTTTTTGTTACCCATTATTTAGGTTTTTTTTGACAATTTTCTGAATAATTTAAATATTTACGATTATTTCCAGGAATCAAGAATTTAATAATTATTTATCCGGAAATTGAAGAATTAAATACTATGAGCAGTTGATAACATACACTAATTTTCATTCAACAAGTACCTAGAATAATTACCTAACAACCTTATAAAATTTTAAAAAATGATCTAATAAATTTTTCAATTATCTTACAACTTAGTTAATTTAATTTAATTTTTAATTGATAAATACTATTCTCTTTAAAATTTGCTACTATGTTGAAGCTTTCTTTAAAAAATTTTATTTAAAGAATTAACAAATTTAATCAAATTTATTTAGAATTTACATCTTTCCCACTACTTTAATCAAATTCTATTCACCAGCTAACCACAATTTAATAAAAATAATTTCTACAAAGACTAATAGACAATCACATACATTTTCCCTATAAGTTTGGGTTTTCAGTAAGTGATATCAGTACACAAGAACCTATGTATGTATTGAAGTGTTGGGTTTTGGATTATTTCAAGTCGGTTCTCTCTGACTCCTGGTGTTCTTTAAATTAAAACAATGAACGACCCAACGTATATTGAAACAACAGGTTCACAATTTATTATCACGCTACAATGACCAATCAAAGTTTATACGATTCTCTGCTCGGCGTTGATGCTTTGCAAACAAACAATATTCACCTTTTGATCCTTTAGTTCTGTTGACTCTCGTTTTCCTCGGTTTCTGTTTGGTTTGATCCCTTTTCGCCTTTCCGTATTCTTAATTCTATTTCTTCTTTTCCCTACTTCCCTAATTCGTTTACCACTTTTCCTACAGTCTGATTCTTCGAACCCTAGCTGAGGCAGAATGCCGATTTTCTCTGATTTTCCCTTTGCTTATATACTCCTCGAAATCAGGATGACAAATGGTTATTGCCGAGCCAATCTTTCGTTTGACATTTTCTCCTACGTGTTTGCTTCGGCTGTCATCCATAATGGTCCAACGAATCCAGATAATTAATGGCCCTACCGGTCTTCCTACGCGCGCTATCTTCTCCTTACTCTTTTCCCATTAATCATTGTGTCAAGCTAATGGGCCCAAATCTTCCTTTTGTTTGCCTTTCTTCTTGTTTACCCAGCTCGGGTTTCCTTCATCTCTCGGGTTCTCCATCGGCTCGGGTTTCCCATTAGCTCGGGTTTTCCATTAGCCAATTAATTAATTAATTAACGTTTTCTGTTTTCATACATTTGAATGTTTTTCAACCCTTTCTAACCCTTTTCTGATAAATCCCTAACCGTCATCTTGTTGACCATTAGCTAATCTATAACTGTCCCGTTTTTCCCATTCGATTTCGATGATTTTTCCATTTATTGATTTTTCTCGGATTTCCGGATTCTCGCCTTTCGTAATTGCTTTTTGCATTTTCTAATACTGTTTCCATCGCACTTTCATTTACTATTAATTCTGTGCACGATCCCGCTTTTATTTGCCTTTTTTCTTCGCTTACTTTCCATTTGAATTATTATCCTAAATTTTATTTAAATTTTTAATTTTAATTTACAGACCTCAACAGAAGCATGGTATCAGATTTTATAGTTATTTGATTTTAGTAATGCTGTAGATATTAATTTTTTTGCTATCAGTTTTATTCAAACCTTTAGCATCTTTGAGTTAATAATTTAAAGAGTCGAATCATTTTCAATAAATATATGAAAATTTATTCCAAGTACAATGAAAGTAATATATGTTTTGAGAAATTAATTTAAGTATCTTTTTCTCATCAAGTTTCTTTTCACTAGCAATTAGATTAACCACTACTTGTAGTTACTAATTAATTTATCATTCAGTAAACAATAAGAGTTGGGGGTGAATAGAAAATCTATAAAAATAAATTTAAGTAATTATTTGATGTGTTAGCAATTAATTTATTTAGGGACGTGTGAAAAATAAATGAAAAGGTTGGCATTCATCTTTGAAAATAACGTTTAGTAATTGTTCATTGTTGGACGCAATTAAAAATATTACAAAAATGGTAGAAAAATTTCAAAGTTTTTAACAAAGTTTTACAAAATAATTTCAATAAATCACATACAAGACAGTAAAGCAATAAATTTTTATTCAGAGAAAATACAACACTTGATTGGGCTTCAATGATTAATAATTTCTTGATAGTAATCGGGTAACTAAGCAACCAAACTATTTGGAGACATCAATGATCGATAAAAGAGTGGAGAAGTTAATAAAATTTGTAATTGAAATTGTATTTCTTTTGATTGTTCAAATTTTATGTGCTTTTATTTAAAGATTTCTTGGTCAGTAAACAATTTTTGATATTGATTTGTTTAATAACTAGTTATTGATAACATATTGTGAGTGTGTGAATAACCAAGTATTTTAAGAGGAAATGATTGAGAGAAAATTTTATTTTTTAAATGGGTTAAGTTGGTTGAATATCGGTGTTCAAAGAGTAAATATTATTTAAATATGTCATTTTAATGAATAAGTAAATTATTGAATGCCTAGTATGTATAGAGAGCTGTACAGTACTCGGTTATTTGTATACAGTACCTAGTGATTGTTGTTCAGTTATTAATGGATTATTCAGTGTGTATCAGTATTCAGAAGTTGATACCAAGTAAATATAGCAATGGATTTGGTTTCAATGAATTTGATTAATTATCACCTGATAACGACAAGGTAACTAAGCAACCAAAAAATTTGGACACATCAATGATCGATAAAATAGTGAAAAAGTTAATAAAATTTCAACTTGTATTTCTTTTTGTTAACCTTTTATGTGATTTATTTCAAAATTAGTTGGTCAGTAACCGATCATTAATATTTATTAGGTTCACTAATTAGTTTTTGATATTGATTTGTTCAGTAACTAGTTATTGATAACATATTGTGAGTGTGTGAATAACCAAGTATTTTAAAGGGAAATGATTGAGAGAAAACTTTATTTTTTAAGTGGGTTGAGTTGATTCAATATCTGTGTTGAAAGAGTAAATATTATTTAAATATTTCATTTTAATGAATAAGTAAATTATTCAATGCCTAATATGTATATAAAGAGCTGTACAGTACTCGATTATTTGTATACAGTACCTAGTGATTGTTGTTCAGTTATTAATGAATTATTCACTGTGTATGGGTTATCAGTGTTCAGAAGTTGATACCCAGTAAATTAACGTTTTATGTTTTCTGAAAGTATTATTATTATTATTATTATTATTATTATTTTATTAATATTATTATTTTATTAATATTATTATTTATTATTATTATTTTATTATTTTTTTTTATTATTATTATTTTATTATTTTTTTTATTAAGGATGGGTTGCTGCAGAGTGGAAGAGATGGGTTGCTCTTGCGAATGACTACTACCTACCTTAGGCAATACTATGTAACACTGAAACTCAATTATTTAATTTAATAAAATTCTTTGAAAAAAGTTTTTGAAAAATTTCTTTGAAAATTTGATCGTTATCAACACGTATAAAAAAGTAATAGTAAAAATTATACTAAAAATTTGATTGTAAGATTACATTAAAAATTTTTTCAATTAAAAGATTTGTAAAAATTTCATTGTAAAATTATCCTAAAAATTTCATCTTTAAAAATCATGTATAAAAAATTCCATTGAAAAATTATGTTAAAAATTTTATCATTTAAAAATATGTATAAAAATTGATCGATAAAACTATACTAAAAATTTTATTTAATAAATTTTATCATGCAATATTGTCGACTCTTTAAATTTAAAAATTCTTACCTTAAGTAATTTACCTTTTGACCCTCTATTTACTTTTAAAAAATTCTTACCTTATGTAATTTGCCTACTATAACTGCTTTTAAAAAATTCAGCTTTAAAAATTACCCTTATGTAACTTAACGGTTGACTCTCTATTTAATTAAAAAAAATTCTTACCTAACTTACCACACTTTACTCTAGGCACCTTAAATTACTTTAAGTACCTTAATTTACTTAAATTTATTCTAACGTACTTTAAATTACTCTGATGTACCTTAATTTACTTTATGAACCATAATTTACTTAAATGTTCCCTAATGTACTTAAATTGACTTTCGACCCTTTAATTTACCTTAATGTACTCTAATGTATCTTAATTTACTTGAGGAACCTTAATTTACTCTAATATACTTAAATGTATTCTAATGTACTTTAATTTATCTAAATTTACTTTAATATACTTTAATGTATCCTAATGTACTTTAATTTATCTTAATTTACTTTAGGTATTTTAAATTATTTTTATCTAGAGTCTAAATTTGCCTATGAAAATTGTGTGAACAAATATTTCAAGTGTTTTTTTTAACAAGCCTATAAAATACCCCTGTCAATTTTTTATCAGTAGGCGATTCAAGCCATTTTTATTTTATGCCTATATTTACCTATAGAAAGTATTGAGACCAAATATTGCATTAGTTTTTATTACGAATTAAAAATATCCCTGACTATATCACATCTTAGGTGATTTGAGCCAATTTTAATTTTATGCTTTTTTTATCAGTAGGCGATTCAAGCCATTTTTATTTTATGCCTATATTTACCTATAGAAAGTATTGAGACCAAATATTGCATTAGTTTTTATTACGAATTAAAAATATCCCTGACTATATCACATCTTAGGTGATTTGAGCCAATTTTAATTTTATGTTTTTTTTTATCAGTAGGCGATTCAAGCCAATTTATTTTAGTCTTTTTCAAAAATACCCCCTGACTATAGTGTGATTAAAAAAAAATTTTGTGAATGAAAATACCCTCTCTGACCATTTATGCGATTTGAGCCAATTTTAATTTTATGTTTTTTTATCGTTAGGCAATTCAAGCCAATTTATTTTAGAATTTTTCAAAAATACCCTCTGACTATAGTGTGATTAAAAAAAAATTTATTCAAAAAAAATATTTCAATTTTATTTCAAAAATTCGCCAAAATTTGAATTTAAAAAAATGTTCCAAAAATTTGAATTCAAAAAAAAATCGCGCCAAAAACTCGAAAAAAATACACACAAAATTAATTAAGTTGATTACATCATTATGTAATCAAGATAATCCGAAATTTAATCTGCAATAAACCCCCCCCCTATGTTTTTTTATGTAGCAGATAGCTCCTAACTACCTACTTTGGTAATTTATTTTTAACATTTTTAAATAAATTTATTCAGCTAAAAATAATTTATTTTTATTCATTTAATTCATTAATTTTTACTTTTATATAAATGGTCATTTAGCGTTGAAATTTTCTTGTTATTATGTTATTTTTTATGTAAATTTCGTGCGGTTCTTGATGCATTTTGATTTATTTTATTTTACTTTTATGTTTTTGATTTTATATTTATTTATATTCTCTCAGATTTTAAAGTGTTAAGTTGGTGTTGTATATTGTATTTTAAGTTATCTTGGTGCTGGGTTTTCTTTCTGTATTACTGATGCATTTAAACAATTCTCAAGGCTATTTGTGTGCCGCCCAACAGAAGGTATGTGCTTATTACCAAAAAATTACCAAAGGATTAAAACATCATGAAACAGCCTATGATCCTCTTCGGGTTTCCATTTTAGGTTTTTTCTTATAATTCGGAGTTAAACTTTACAAGTCTCCCATTATCAATATTAATTATTTTAATTATTTTTCAGTGGATTAATTGTTTAAGAAAATTTATGATGTAATCTATTTTATTTGAAGCAATAACTATGATGGTCGACTTCCTCCCAAACTGTTTATAATAAGAATTTTTTTAGTTTTCATATTTTTTAGTCTATTTTATAAATCCGTAACAATTTTTATAATTAAATTAATAATATTTTAAATAATTCATGAAAATATCAAATTTTTACTAATAATTTTTAGTAAAATAATTATTTGTTATAGGATTTTGTTTTATAAAATCATTGAACTATTTGACTTATTTCAGCAAACTGACGTTATATCGCAAAACATAAAAGAATGTCTAGGTGAGTTTGTATGTATCTATAATAAAGGCTTTTGATATTTTGCAAATGTTTTAGAAATTTTATCTCATTTAAATTCAGTGTAAATTTATTTAAAAATAAATGTTAATATGTTGAAAATTATTAATTATTGATAATTGATAGAAATGATTTGTATTATAATAAAATTTTTATATTTTTATGAGCTTATCCACAGAACTTTTACGTTCCAATTATTTCAAGCTAATACAAGGCTGATAGACAGAATGGGGGCTGTCAAAACTGGACACGCCACAGCAACATACGACATTGAATTTGACAACATTAAATGGAAAATAAAGATCTTTTATTACAAATATTTCCAATATGAAAAACCCTTGAAGGTTACTTTTAATGGGAAACGTTTGAATGTACTCATCAACTCGTACGGATTTATCACTACGGAGTCCAATAAATCAATGTTGGGATATTTCCACATGAATGAGAAATATGAAATCACCGGATTGGTTGAGTTACATAATAAGCGCTATCAATTGATTAACATTGCCCACGGAACCGTGATTATTTTGTCAGAAATTACAGAAATAGTTGAAGTTAACACGAAAGAATTTATAGTTCAAACAAAAATTTTAAAACAAAATATTTTCAATAAACGTTGTGGTGTCAAAGTCATAATTGGGCCCTACCTCTACACAAGCCTCAGTGAAAACCTTGACTATCGTACCGAAAAAGAGAGATTATTAAGGCTCAAATTAATAATGCAGGATATATTTATTCGTCTGAACTTAATATTCAATGAATTACCATGGGAATTAAGAACTGAGTTCTTCGTTGATCACCTAATAATAATGACTCCTAAGATGTGTACAAGTTCCTATAAAGGTCCAGCTTATCAAGCTATTGTGAAAAGTTATTGTAATTTAAGTATAACACCTTTCGAACTTCTTGGATCATTTGCAAAGGTTCGTTCGGACAACAATTACTGCATGCAAACATCATTTATACATCACCCCCGAATTACTCCAAAAATCGGATATGGGCGTGTCGGTACTTTATGTCAAAGACTCTACAACGTGAGAAATTTTTTTCTCAATTTACTATCAAAATCCTTGATGAAGAGTTCTTTTTCTATCAGTTTATTACTGGCTCATGAGATCGGTCACCTTCTGAATGCCCCTGATGACATAGCGACGAACTGTAGCACAAATGGGAGTTTTTACTATATTATGCATAGTAACTATAACAAGACAATTCCCAAATTCAGTAATTGTTCCATTAAGGATATGTTAGCTTATGCAAAGTATAATCATTACCGCTATTGTTTTTATAATGGTTTACGGTCCACATTTTGTGGTAATGGTATAATAGAAGGTGCCGAACAATGTGATTGTGGAAAGAATCAATTTAATTGCCCTTGTTGTAGGCGTGATTACTGTATGTTTACGGCCAATGCTCAATGTAGCCCTTTCGGGCGTTTCTCGATGTGCTGTGACATAAAAACATGCAAATGGAAACCAAGATCTGACAATATAATTTGTTCACTCAATACCGATTGCGTTCATCGTAGTTTCTGTACAGTTCGAGGATGCGCTCCTGACAGTGGCTCACCATATAAAGTATTATGCGCCAAGAATACAAGAATCTGTAAAAATACTCATTGTGATATATCTATCTGTACACTATGGAATTTTATTGAATATCCTTCTCATTTGGTATCAAATACCTCTTGTCAGTTGCACTGTTTCAGCAATGCCACGGGTCTCCATTTTCCATTGATGTCTCTACTTCAAATTCCGAAATTGAAAGACGTAGATCTCTCGAATATTTCCTACATTATTGGTAGCAAATGTATGAAAGCGAATGAATTTTGTGACTCGTTTGGTAAATGTGTTCAGTTGGAGGGCGAATTGTCGTTAGTTGATATTTCCTTAATGATGAACCCGGCCTTCTACCGAGCTTTGGCGTTAATTTTCCGACACTATTATATAGTTTTTGCCATGGCTTTAGCTATATTTGTTTTCTTGACAATGTGCACTTTTGAAGGCTCCTATATGATTGAGAACAAGAATATTTACCGGACCATATTCAATAATGTATTCAATGACAAACATATTATGAGTGGACTGAATCATGAATACTTCAAGCTATATCTCAAACAAGGGACCACCAGAAAGGTATTTCTCAACATAGAGAAGGAAATGATGAGTGACGAGTATGTTCATTTGAAGGATATTAGAACGTATTACAATTATTTGATACGGAAACAAAACTGTTTCCCGATTAAAGGAAGATTTATGGAAATGGAATGTAATGAAATTTACAATAGGTTAAAATACCTTGAGGATGACCTCTAAACTTGGCATCGAAAAAGAGCTTATTAACGTTTTGATTAAAAATTGTAGTGATATATTTACTTCTTTTTATGTGATTATAATATTTCCTTTCCAATATCTATTCTATAAACGGATTTAGATTCAAAATATTGTGGAGCACTGTAATTGGTTATCATATATTGACTACCGCTAATTCTGATTGTGTTATTGAAATTATATTGACCAATCAAATGATGTCATACATATTTATTAATATTATATACAAAATGTATCTCTTAATAAATATTTTACAAAACTATTGTATTAATAATGTTGAGATTAATCACAATTTACAAAAACCAAAAAGAAAATCAATAAAAACATTGATATTCAAAATAATAATTAAAAGTGCAAAGTTAAAAAAAAATTTTAAGTAAATAAGAAACTGTTATAGGCAAATGCCAAATTATGAGACGAATACAAATATAATAAAAAGGAAATATTTAATAAAAAAAGAAATTAATTAAAAATTAATTGGCTAATTGGAAACCCGAGCTAATGGGAAGTTCGAGTCAACAGAAAACCGAAGCATAGTGAGAAACCAGTGTCATAAACAATATTATTTAATTACGTCAAACGAAATTGGGTGACGAAGGAAACCCGGGATAAAAGGGGAACCCAACATCAATTTAATTATCGTAAATAAATGGGTTAGATGGAAACCCAAGGAGCCCTGAAGTAATATTCAATTTAGTTTTTGAGAGAGAGAGAGAGATGTCAAAAAATGCCAAAATCAATTTAATTTAGAAATAACTTAATTTTGAGATGAATCATAAAAGGAGAAAGCAAATCAACAAAATCGCCAGTGTGATCGAAGAGAATATATTATCAAAGATTTAACGAAAGTAATAACTTGAGAAAGGATATCGGAAAGTATCATTTAGTGTCAGCCAAACAAATTTAAGTTTTGCGCACTACACATGGACATCTCCCTGTTGAAGACAAATCACATATCCATCCGTAGTGATTTGTGAGAAAATAAAGTATCGTGAACTGAATCTATATTTTTGAAAGTTTTGAATAAAGGTTTCTAGTGTAATTGTAATAGATATATTAGAAATAAATCTTATTGTTTTGGGTTAATTGAATTGAATAAATAAGGACACCAAGGACTTAGACCTAAGCACCGACTTTCGACAAAAATCCAAACAATAATAATATTTTAATGAATTTAACAACTTGTTTTAATTATTAGAATTATTGGGGTTATATAATGAAACACAATTAAAATCAATAAAAATCACCAAAAATAACGAAAGTGCAAAATTAATTATTGATTTGGGAAAAGCGGTATGGTCGAACACCAAATGAAAAGAAGAATCTAAATATGATAGTAAAAATTCAGTTAGGTGTCCCACGAAAAGGTAGATCGCAAAAACAAATTAATTAAAAAATTACTTAATTACTAATGGAAAGCCCGAGCTAATGAAAAACCCGAGTCAATAGGAAGCCTGAGAGATAAGAGAAAATCCGGGGTAATTAATGAGCAGATCGAAACTCAAAATGGGCACCAAGTAGAACATTGAATGGTTTTTTGATCGCATTTCAGATTTATCACAGTATATAACAGCGACAGTAGATTACAAATATTGAAGAGAGGATAAATAACAGTTTAATAATGGCCTGATCAAAACTATTTAAAGGAAAACTCAGAAACCAGAAAATTGCCAATTTGGTCGAATAGAATTAATAACGAAATACGTTCAACGCCATCAAAGGAGCGGTCAAAAGGTAAAACAAGTAAAAGATTTACTAAATTATCGTGTCAGATGATGGTCTTCCTTTGTGTCTTCTACTTCACAATAACATACAATAAATTATCAAAGAAAGAAAAGTGCAAATTAATAACTAATTGTAATTGTGGTGAATTGAGAATAAAGTTGTTCTGTGTTTGGTTTTCTTCATTTATATATAAAAAGCACGAGGAGTCAGCAAGAATATAGAAGCTCAAATGGAATTAGCAGTAAAAGATATTGGGAATTCTATTTGACATCAGTAAGTATTATTGGGTGATAGAGTATAAAAAGGAAGCGCCACTGGAATCAAAAAGAAAAATTGGACTAAGAGTTGAAAGGAAAATATTATTGAAAGAGTAGTTGGAATCAAGGAAAAGAAATTCGAAGCAGAACTTAGGCGATACGAGAACGAAAATAATAAAGAAAGTTGGAAAGAGACAAAGCCAAAATTGTGAAAAAAGAAATAAAGTGAAATAAAAGCAATCAAAGTTATTGAATAAATTCGAGTCAAAGTAAAGCAACTAAATCAGATTTATCGATCTCAGAAACCCGTCACAGTAGTCAAGTAATTGTGAAATCCAATTGATCCAAAATGTGCCATTTTTCACAAAGGGTCGCAATAAGCACCAAATTGTAGATAATTCTTTGTGTCATTTTAAAGTGGAAATAAAGTGTGTTAATCAATAAAGTTTATATCGTTTGGAGTTCATTACTGTTGTTTAAAAGCACGCTTGGAATCAGATTGATAATACACCTATTTAAATTCACCGATAACATGAACAATATTTTAAAATTTAGACGAGAAAAAGTTGTGCAACAGAAATTTTACAATTGAGGAATAAAAACAATTAAAAACAGCAACGTTTGCTACATTATTAAATTATTAAAAATAATTACTTCCCACAGACCACTTTAGCCGACATTTGTCAACAACGTTTGCTGCATTACTAAATTACCAATTAGGAAATAATTATCTCTCTATAGATCAGTGGCGCCCATTTAATATTGTTTAGGTCAATTTACCTTTTTATATTATTCCGTCTACACGCAGGGTTTTCCTCATCTTTCGGTTTTCCCATTGCCTCGGACTTCACATTGACTCGGTCTTCCCATTAGTAATTCATTTTTTAAATTAATTTCTTTTATTTCTTATATTACCCCTCACTAAATTTTTATTATTATGATTTCTGAACTCGTCTCTCAATTTGGGGTTCAACCATACCAAGCAAGGAGATCGGGAGACAATCTTTTGGTTGCCTACCATTCTACCTACTCGCGAAATATCGACATAAAATATCTTTACACATCGGCTAAAATATTAACACCGAGTAGTCCAGTGGACATTCTTAAAATCTAACTTCGACACATAACTTTCCTAAGATCAACTTGAGGATTAAAGGGAATGGGTTAGCGGAAATCGATGCATCAAATTCTTGTTAACTATAAAAGACTTCAGAGTTGATAATAAAATAAAAGTACGGAGTCGCTAAAATAATCGTTAATAATAATGCAACCAGAAGATAGTTTAAAAATTATGATGGGTGGGGAGACCTAAATTTCTAACTGAATAAAATTTCACCTCCGACGATAAATTCTGGAAGCGGATAAATATAACAAAGGGTCCCAAATTACAGTTCTCTAAGAAATAAAATTTCCCGTTATTCGAATTCAAAAATTAGCTCACATCATCTGTAAGCCGTAAATAACCACCAAAATAATTTATTAATGTATAGAAATGCAGCTCATATGGAATCACGAACATGTACCGACCCTCCTAACCATCAAATATATCCGCAGTAGGAGAGGTAATAAGGAAGACTTATTTAACGTCATCAAATCGAAAAATCACTTTTATCTTGAGTAGTTCCTGTCAATAATTTGGACGTCCGGCGTAGCTCAAATAAGGACTTTAAAATATTAATATTACCAACAATAATCCGAACGTTTATTTAATAAAAGTTAAGAAAAATCTGATAAAAAATCTGGAGGAGTACTGTTGGGAGACGGGGATCTTTTCGTAGCATCCGACGATTTTTTTTGAGAAAACCCAGTAATGCGAGTGATTGAGGACAACCATTTAAAGAGGCGTTTCCGGAATAGTGTGGAGTCTAACGATCTAATTAATAAACATGAAACACAATTAAATAACAAACATCAAATAATTCATCAAGGAAAAATAAAAAGTGAATGTTGCATAATAACAACCGAAAGAATTGCCACCACTGAGTGTTGAAATACAAAATTCACCGAGAAGAGATCGGTCAGGAATTTTCCTTTACTCTTCTCTGTTTTGATCGATAAGTGAGTGGAAGCACTGCCTCTAGCAGCCAATCTGTCAATTTCAATAGTGCCTGACCGATCGATAAACGAAACAGAGAATTGACTGAGAAAATTTACCACACAGCAGGCAGATAGAAGTCGATTAGATATTAATTAGCAGTACACGACGATCGATAGCAGGAGTAGAAAAAGGGATCGGCCAATCACATCCCGCTAGTCGTGACAACACTGCCACATGGCGACAAACCCGCAGTGATGGTATAAATAAGGAGACGGGCTCCGTCGAAATGAAAACTGCTATGAAAAATTTACCAAAAATGACCGAAACGACATGCGGAGATAAATAATTCGATCGATCGAGGAGAGCCCCGGATTCAATCCTGCTCAGTTAATCTCTCCCCGAGATATGACCAGCGAAGAATAGGCCACCAAGATCATCCAACAAGAACGGCTGTTTTAGCCCTTCATCATGTTCATGAGAAAATAAAAAAAGTATTTTATGTTATACTTCGCAATTCGATTCATTTTACTAGAATTTGGATGGAAATCTCGTGCATGGATTAATAAAGCGTAATATGATTTAAATGTTTCCTTTTCGCATAACTAAACCTATTCGCCGCGTTCTCAACCCCTCCTCCTTCTCAGTGAGTAAATCATTCCGATCGAAGGTCCTGTCACGATATATCAATCATTAAATTAAACCCACCGCTGTAACGTTCAGATCATTTAAGAATGTTTAGCCTTGGTCGACCAATTCCAGATATTAAAAATACTCAATTCATGTTTTAACTAATGTAGATCAAGATGATCGCTCGATTTGTCTTTGAGCTGGGAAAAGCGATTGAGTTTCCAAAAGATAGAATCATTTTTTAATTATGACATATAAAACGTCGGGAAAATAAAATTTCATTAACCATAATTAGTGTTGGGCCAGCACACTAATAACCTTGAAAATTGTTTAAATACATCAGTAATACAGCACGAAAACCCAGCACCAAGATAACTTTAAATTATAACATACAACACCAACTAAACACTTTGAAATCTGAGAGAATATAAATAAATATAAAATCAAAAACATAATAATCAAAATAAAATAAATACAAAATGCGTCAAGAACCGCACAAAATCTACATAAAAAATAACATAATAACAAGAAAATTTGACCGTAAAATGATCATTTATATAAAAGAAAAAATTAATGAATTAAATGAATAAAAATAAAATATTGATGATTATGAATTTAATGATCGATAACCTAATACTATTGGAAATGTTATGAACCATGGATGGCCAATGTTTATTTATTATGATGATGCGGATCGAAAATGTTATTTATGGACAATAAATTATGATGCTGTGATGCCCCTTTATACAAATAAACGATTTGATGCATTCGAGACTTTTACCCGATTGGTACGGTAATTTTGATTCAATTCTTTTTCGGCCCACAGCCAAAACATACAACAAGAAAGCAAAATCTACACAACAATTCAGGCTGTGTAGGTGCAGTTTATCTGCCAATAGCCTGTGCCCGTGAAGGTTCCGGTGTGAATAACGCAGGGCATAAACGTCAATAATATCCGTCATAAGCGAAATTTGGAGGAGGGGAAGTAGTCTTTTGGCTACTATTCCACCATTCATTTCCTGTAAATTCAACATAAATAATTTAACAACGTTCGGCTAAAAATCACTAACACTGAGTAGTCCAGTGGGCACTCATTAACTATGAAATGAACATACATAGATCTTAAGGACAAAGAGAGGGAATGGGTAGCGGGGAAAATTGCGAAATCGTTGCAACAGTTAAAATGAATAGCCATCGGAAAAAGATTAATCCGAACGACCAAAATCATGAAAAATAATGTTTTTAAATAATATATACGAAATAAATAAATTATATTGAATTGAAACGGAAAATATGGGCAGAACGCTGTGCACATTTTCGGAAATAATTAAAATATTTATCATCTAACTATAAAATAAGGGCGGATCGCTGCTCAAATTTTCCAAAATAATTAAAATACTTATCAAAAATAGTAAAATAAAAGTAAAATGCGGCTCAACTGTTGGTATAAGATTATTATGAAACTGTAAAATAAAGGCGGAACGCTGCTCAAATTTTTCGAATCGATGAAAATACTTTATCGAAAACCGTAAAATACGGGTGAATTACAGCTAAATCGTTATATAAGAAAAATATTTTATAAAGCTGAGGAATAAGGAAGGATCCCTACTAAAAACTCGATGATAATAATGATAATAGTAAGGATAATGTAATTTATAATAATAATAATAATAATAATAATAATAATAATAATTATGATGATAATAGTAGTAATAATAATAAATATAATGGTAATAATAGTAATAAGAATAATAATAAATATAATAGTAGTAACAATTAATACAAATAATGGTAACAATGATAATGCTAGTAACAATAATAGAGAACATTGTAGATTTAATAGGGATAAGGGTAAGAGAGCTAGTGTGTGAATATTTAACATAACAAAGTGTGTAAGGGCCATAGAATAATCATCATCACGGACGACGATAAGAAGCACTATGAGATGAAACATAATTATGGGAATAGACATAAGGATAAAATATATGAGTGTATAGGTTAACATTTGAAAGAGATAGGAGTATAATGGGACCTAAGAATCGAAATCAAGCACAGGCCTTCTATCGGCAGCTCGTTGGACCCATGGATCGTTCAGTCAATTATAGTGTTGGGATCAGAGCCACAATGTAAACAAAAAATAAAAATAAAAATTAAAGACTAAAGTAAAAATAATGGAACGAGTCACTGAAAATAAGCACGCACCGCAAGAAGATACCAAAAATTAATGAAAAACATATTAATTAAAACAAAATAAAAATATAACAAAATTAAATAAAACAAATAATTAATAAAAATCATTTAAAAGCATACAGCTGCAGAAAGAAACATATGAAAAGTAAAATAAACTGCCAAAACCTTGCAAAATAAGGTTTAGAAAAAACATAGGCAGAAGTGGCGACCAGAAAACAAATAAAAAGGGCTAAAAATAATATTATAAGAAAATAGTAATAATAATGAAATCCAAATATAATATAAATAATATATCAAAAAATAAAGAAAAATACATAAAAAATAATAAAAACAGTTTAAAATTATTAAAATAATTAAAAAGCCCTAAAAATGGCCAAAAATCGCTCATTGGTCGCACACATGGATAAAAATAGTATATATACAGTGACGAAATTCATTATTTTTAACTTATGCAAAATTTTTGAAAACCAAAATATTACAGCGATATCAATAGTAAAGACTTGTATTGATTTTAGTTTGTAAAATTTAAATTTTTGTTTGTTATCAATGACAATTTTTACTTAATTAAATTCTATGCTCGTAATGTCCTATGTTTTTATTGATTAACTATCATTCATATGCTTTATATATGTTCGAGTCCCGTAAATATTATAGTATGCATAGAAATAGAAGTCCATGGGACGGATCTCGTACCGGCTGGTGAGTGAAAACCTCTAGTTGAGCTCGCGGGTCATGCCTCGTGGACGCCTCGGCAGTCCGCAGTCGGGTATGGCAATACGCACAGGACCGCTGCGCAGGGCGCCGTTGTACAACTCGAGGCGGCTGCTGAAAAGTGGCCGGAGCGAGTAGAAATAAAATCAAGGGAAGAGCGTCATTTCATTTAAGGGGATAGTAGGTACGATCACAAGTTGATCTAAGAAAATTTTAGAAGTCTCAAACTAATTAATAAACAGAGAACGGGTAGCAGGGATAAGCATAGATGCCGACAACTAACTAATGAAATTATCGCTCGAAAATAAAATTAATAAAAATTTAAAAACGAAAGTCGCATGAATTTTATTTGTTCTGAAAATATTATTACACCAAACAGAATAAACACTACGCTACTGATCGACGCGAAAAATTATCTCTCACTCCAGTATGAAACTCCACCGCAAAGAATTTGCATAAAAACCATGAATAGATTAATATAGCCAATGAGGAGTAAAAATCCATGTTTTTCTGAAGTCTAACTCCATAAATATATTCCAGAAAGACGACGAGTCTACACTGCATATTTTCCTCAAGGTGTTTGAAGTCCACGAGACATTGCTAGGTATTATAAGGAGAAGTAGATAGCACGCGTTACATTTGTCCAGTACAATTGTTGATGATTTGAAGATCGGAATTTTGCATATAGACCATTGTAGCCAGAGGGCAAGCGAAATCTTTCTTCAGATATGATATCCATAGAGGGAAGAATCCGTAAGTTAAAGATTTCCGCGAACGATACGGTCGACTAAACAGTATGATATATGAGTGAACATAATCAATAATTATACACTCACCCACGCTTGCAAACATCAATTGACAGTCTTCAGCACACTACAACTAACACCAACAGTGGATAGAAATCGATAACAGTCTCTGCAATTTAATTTGTGCACTAGTCAATATCGTGGAATTTATTATTTTGCAATTATAATCGCTACGGATATTAGGATTTTATACACGCCAGAATTTAAAATCTGTAAGTATAATTATTAGTATTAATATAAACCTTTGACTAACTTTCTTACCGTATAAATATTATATTGAATAATTTTCTTTTATGAATCGCTCAAGGTTCCATTTTTTTAACCGGATTGGTAGTACTACCAGAACTAATAATGTAGACTATACATAACGATAAAACGAACTTACGGACGATAGGGTTTAATAATAGTATAGATATTGTTTTAATCAATTTAATAAATTAAAATTGATGAAAATCGTTAATAGTATAGATATTGTTTTAATCAATTTAATAAATAAAAATTGATAATAATCATTAATAGTATAGATATTACTTTAATAAATTTAGTACATGAAAGTTGATAAAAATCGTTATTAGTATAGATATTGTTTTAATCAATTTAATAAATTAAATTTGATAATAATTATTAATAGTATAGATATTACTTTAATAAATTTAGTAAATGAAAGTTGATAATAATCGTTAATAGTGTAGATGCTATTTTAATCAATTTAGTAAATTAAAAGCGATAATAATTGCTAATGCTAGTTATTATTTTAACAAATTTAGTAAATTAGAATTGAAGGTAATCGTTAATACGGTAGACCTTAATGCAATCTCTAGGAATAAATAATGTGGTGACCTCGTAATGAGTATACTGCAAATTTTCACTAGTTACAACTCTGAAAAATTTACTAATTAATAAAAGTATTAATATTACTTATTTTAATATAAACCATAATGATAGTAACTTTTTCACGGCGATGTATATTAATTTCTAGTGTAACCGGAAGTCATTAATAATAGCAACGGGAGTGAAACTTATTATGGGATAAAAACGTAGCAATACCAGGAGGGGTATATAACAAATTTGGTTAACTTAAATCCCGCAATAAATCATCAACGATGACAATACCAAATCATGATAACGTTGTGGTATAACGATGAGAGCCGATCTTATAGCGAAACCTGCGAACTTGGACCCCGCTGGTAACATCCCTGATAGTGATGGGGGGTACAGTTTACTATAACTCCGACATGCTAGGGTACGGGACCACAGTATGATACCACTCCACGATCTCCGTGAAAACCCCAATCTAATGATAATTAATCGCAACTTTATCTATTAGATAGCAGAAATCTACACGTGTGTAAGCCATAGCGGGGAATAATAAATTAGAGAGTCAAATTATCAAATAGGCATTCGACACCTTCCTGTTACTGCTCCGTCAATCTACCCCCCCATCTCTCAGTAACCTCCATTTCTTGAAATTTTCCTTTTTCTTTAGAATGAATACCAACGTCAACTCGGAGGTGAATAGTCTATCAAGGATTCCCCAACTCTCCCCGTCGGTCATTGCACTTTGCCAAAGGCTCGAGGAAATGGAAACAAAGTATAAGTCTTTGAGGACCAAATATGAAAGGATCAAAGGTACCTGGTCCTCCCCGGAAGCTACTCAAAGTCTACACCAAAAAATCGAGAGGTTAACCCGCACGAGGGAAGATCTGATCGCAGAATCGCGCAGCCAACGGCTGCTGATCAAAGAACAAGCCATGACCCTTTGTCAGGCCTTCACGGACTTAGAACTCCAAGCTCACGTCCCTGGAAGCGTCCGGGCTCGCCAACTCAATATAATCCCGGAGCACCAGCTACCACTAGCCGGATTTCCTTCAATTCCAACCACCTCAGCTCCTCCACCAATCGAGTCGCCCCGAACTCCGGTGGCAGCACTGGCTACAAACCCTGCCCATCGACGGCCAAACCGAAAACGACGACGTCAAGACTGTCGTCGCCGAGAAGTGGAGTCGCTGAGAGAAACGGAGCCACTCGAAGGCCCGTTCCGGATCGACGACCTACCGCCCCCATATCAGGAATTCGAGATTCCGGGGCTAGATCCGGATATCCTCTACACTCCCAATATCATCTTCGCGTCGCCCTCTCGATCCATCCACATAAATCTCGTGGATGAGGACCCCGATCCTCCCCGGGTAGCCCAAGTTCTCGACCATTTAGGGCTGGATCTCAACGACATCGCCGTCCTCACAGGCGATGTTCCTAGTAGTACTCCTCAGTCTGAAATTGCAGGACCCTCCACTCGTATTGAGGGCAACTATCGAGCAAATCCCCCGCCTTATCGACCGGCCAAGCGAAGGTGCCTGCTCACCGACATTGACGCCGAGGAGGACTAAATGGGAAACGGGTATGAACTATCTGCCTCTGTGAATATGGCGTCAATGTGCATCATATTTAATATAACTTACTTGTATTTTTTTTTCTTTTTGCTTTCTTTTCTGTTGAGTCTAAATTAATTATTTTGGGATTAGGAGAGGCGAAGTACCGATAATAATGGATATCATAGATAAGTTTTATAAACGGGTGACGGGACACAAATGTTTCCCACGATTTTCTCGATGTAATTGACATAAATATGAGGGGCTAGAAATAAAATAAATTAAATAAGCATGAAAAAATTTTTTAACACATTGCCATTCGATAGCACCGGGCAGAAATCCGGATCTGATAAGTTATTTTATTCAAAACAACCTTTACTTTATTTTCCAGATAGTAACGAATTAAAGGCTGATCCTATCTTTGAGAAAAGTTTGCAAGAATTACGTCTTATGTCCAAGAATGGCACCGATCCCCATCTATTGGAACTCTGTTACAAGGCACATGTATTTCTTAATGGATCAAAAGAGATCCCATTAAGCACTGCGATTAACCACTGGAGAGAGATTGATTCGACTGGCATCTTTGATTCGGACTTTTCTGAGCTTATGGAGCAAATCATAACAAAGCCCTTCAAAACAGAAGGCCTGCAATTGAAAATTGAAAATGCCATTAAAACCTTTGATAAGTTCATTGCAGACGCGGTAAATCCTGATAAATTGATTAATCATAAATTTTTTCTATAATCAATTATATTATAATCCCTTAAAGAATTTTAACTTTCCTACACCAATTAAAAGCATATTAAAAAATAATAATATTCCTTCGCATAGGACTTTTTTTAACCATGAGGAATCTACCCCTCTAAACAAAAAGAATATCTCATTTAAAAAAAATATTTCTCATTCAAATCCTCTTTCATATTTAACTGCACTAAAAAACAACCTTAAATATGAAAACATTGATAACATCCTAATATCAATTAGAAAGTGCACTGATAGTTTTTTTATAAATTTAAACAGTTGCTTTTTTGAATTAAATCATTTAATAAAAAATAACTATATAAATTACTTTGATGACTACTTTTATATATTTTATTTAAAAATCCAAAAATTTAATAATAAAAAATTGCAAAAATCTAATTATTATCAAAATAATATACCTTTACTTTTTAAAATTTCCAGCATTACTAACGATTTTTTATTAATATCGAAAACTACTTTTCAAAAATTAAAACTAAAAGAAATATTAATTTATTTTTAAAATATTTCATATTTATTTTAAAAATTAAGATAAATTTTTTATTGTTTGAATATTCCAAAATTAAATTAAATAAGCATGAAAAATTTAGTGTACTCAGCTCGTCGGCCTGCGGCCGACTCGCACCTGCGGTTAGACCCCCTTCTTTGCTAATCAACACCACCAGACAAACGACGAACGATACATCTCATAAATTTTCCAATAATAGATACAGCCTCTTCATAGAACAAAATGAACCATTAGACCTCACAATACCAAAACAACCTCACAAAAACACTAATATACCTTCAACTGTTAAAAATACCTACAATCCTCTAAACAAACAAGAGCCTTTCCACAAAACTACTACCACAACCATTTTTTCTAACGTACAAAATAACATAAAAAAACATAATATTGGCACCACTAGTAGACCCCATTTTTCATTACCAATTCCCAAAGCCTGTAACACCGATATTAAATATGAAATACCACCAATTGAAAAAAATACCCTTAAACTAAATGACATTATAGCCTCCAATGTTATCTTTAACCCAAAAACTCCAAACATTCAACAAAATATCTCTTTGCCCAAATTTATATTACCTTCAAATCTTCATAATAATACCACCAACGTTGACCTCGACGCTGAAAGCACTCTTCTTAACCCACACTTTCAACTCAACTTCAACTTAAAACCATGTCCAAACCTTTTCATTCCAAAGTACGACCTACCCAAAAAATTAATTATGGAGATTGACCAGAAACTACTACTACCTAACAGCAAAGCATCTGACGAAACAACATCATATAGTCCTATCACACAAACTCAAACCGATGACAGTAATAACACACAAGCTAATAAAATTTTAGAACAAATTAACTCTAACATAGATCTTTTTTCACAATCTCCGCACTCCTATGAAATTCCTAACCCTGAGACCAAAGAAATTTTCACTGTCTATAACAACCTTGATATAGCAAAAAAGAGGGTCGAAATAATTATTGAAGAGGATATCCTCAAAACTAAAACTCAAACTAACGATGATATTCCTATGATTAATTCTAATAATAATTATATTAATAATAATTCACTTTTTAAAAATATCCTTCTTTCAAACGAGTCTGTTGAAAACTTATTTGGAGACACATCGGATAATGATTCAGTCATTTCAAAATCACCTAATAAAAATAATCAAAACTTTTTAAAGAAATCTGTTAAAATTAATAAAACTATGTTTAATCTACGTAACGACGGCTATTTAATATGTATTGGGGGAAAATGTGAAAAAAAGAAAATTGGGATACATAATATAGACAACATTATCGAACATCGTAAGTCCAATCATTCTGACACAATTGATAAAAACACCACTTTTTTATGTCTACTTTGTGAGGGATCAGTTAAACGCAAAACAATACTACTGAATAAAATTGTTCAACATACAGAGACTTTTCACTCTGAAAAACATTTCCCTGTCACAAGAGAGGAACTTAACATCAAAAACAAAATACTTGAGTTAGTAATGAATACTGAGGGAACCCTCAACTGTAGATACCCAAACATTAAAAACCATTGCCAAAACGACTTATCCTATAAATCTACATATGCACAGATAGTTAAACACAGAAAAAAAACATAAAAGAAAAACATGTAATATAAATGAAATCATATGTCACTGTGGCGAAATATTAGAACGTCATAATATCATAGAACACCACAATAAACACATGGGTGTATTACCAGTTGAAGACAAATTAAGAGTGATACCAGATGACATACCAGTCTCAGTTAAAGATATTGGAAATGACTGACTAGATCAGCATTCTATCAACCTTTTTTTGCATGCTTTTGTTGCCACAAAGTCAACAATTGTTATACATTCATACACTACTGAAGCCCTCATCAAACAGAATTTCAAGACATTTTTTGAAACTTTTCCTTTTTGTCAATACTCAAACTGGAATGAGATTATTTTACCATTTAAAACATCAACACTTAATTGGGCGATTTTTTATTTTAATAAACTTAAGTGTCTTGCTACAATTATAGATCCTTTACGCCCTCACAGCCTACAAAAACATAGAAAAATAGCCGATACGATACTAGATACAATTAAAAATATCCAGAATATTATATACCCATCTAATATAAATTTAACTGAATTGAATTATCCAATGTGTGCCAACACTAATGAAAGCGGCTTCTTTATTTGTCATATTATTCAATGTATTTCTATTGATCATAACTATATTACTATACCTAATATATCTGAGATTAGGAAAAGCTTAGACAACCTTATTAACAAAGTTATAATAGATAGGGCTTCTATTGATAATATATTAAAATACACTAATATACTAAAAAATATTAAAATTCTTCAAAATAATAACTCAGAAAACCCGGATGAAGGTTTAGCTGAAATTATCCGTATCCACGAATGTATTTTTCCTCTTAAACATAAGATTAGAAAAACTGACCTTAATCCACCATCTACTAATATCAATAAAAAAATTGAATTAACGTATAAACTTAGATTTAATTTTAATATTAATTATATATGTACGATTAATAAAATTTTTAATAACTCTATAAATACATTGTCTCCGCACCCAGACAGGATAATAATGAACTTCGAAAGAGAGATTATTATAATTAAGGATATTAAATTTAAATATAATCTTCCATATTACCCTGAAAACTTTATTCATAAACCTACTACTATAGATGAAATAACAAATACCTTTAAAATTGTTGACTTATCTTCTTCACCTGGTAAAGACCAAATATCTTACCTTGACTGGAAAAAAATTGACCCTGATAATTCAATCCTTTGCTCGCTCTTTAACAATATCTTATTTAAATCTTTCTCCCCCCTTATATGGAAAACCTTTAAAACTAAGTTAATAATTAAGCCAGGGAAAGAAAACAGCAGTCATGACCTTTCTTCTTGGAGACCTCTGGCAATCTTAGATACCTCCTATCGTCTTTTCGCAACTCTTATAAACCGTAGGCTGCTTGAATGGATAAAATTAAATAACCTTATTAATATTAACCAAAAAGCTATAGGATGTCCTGATAGGTGTGCGGAGCACAACTCTGTTTTATTATTCCTTAATGAAAGAGCAGTTCGCATGGGGACTAATATAAATATTGTATGGTTGGGCCTGGCTGATGCCTTTGGCAGTATATCTCATGACCTTATTTGGCATGTACTTATTAACATGGGTATTAATAATAATACTATTAAACTTCTTAAAAATATGTATTATAATTGTAACACTTATTATGAATGCGAAAAAACAACTAGTAAAACCATCCCAATCACCAATGGAGTGAAACAGGGATGCCCTATGTCAATGACACTTTTTTGTCTGACAATTAACTTCATTATCACTAATATTCTGAAAGACCATCCCTTTATAATTAATAATTATAATGTCAGTATACTAGCATATGCTGATGATATAGTACTCATATCTGATAACCGTATAAAAATCACAAAAATATTGACTGACATTATTAAATATACATCTGATGTTAAACTTAAATTCAGACCTGCTAAATGCGGTTTTTATGAAAACAATAGGAATCAAGATGAAATGCCATTAAAAATATATAATGAAATAATTCCAATAATTGATGAGAATAACATCTACAAATATCTAGGGGTAGATTTTGGGGGGAAAAGCAACCACAACATAGATAATATTCTAGAAAAAGCCTTTATTGACGCTGAAGCAGTTTTTTATCTGATCTCCAACCTTCACAAAAATTATTTGCGTATAAAACTAGCATTCACTCTAGATTTATTTTTCCATTCAGAACATGCATTGTCAAACACATGATACTTGACTGTGATAGAAACCGCATTGTAGACAATAAAACTAAGCAACTTGGATTTGACCAAAAGATTAAGAGACTCATAAAAAATTCTATAGGTGATATATTTCAGAATATTAGTAATAACTTTATATATGCACTCTGCTCTATGGGGGGTTTAGGTATAGTCCCTAGTATTGATGAGTATCTTATCCAAAGCACTATTCAACTTACCAGATTATTTATGTCAAGCGATCTAAAAATGAAAGATTTTATTATTGGGGAACTTATAGAATGTGTTAGGGCCCGATTTAATTATTTAGAAAATGAAATTGAAATGGCGTTGAAATGGCTGAATGGAGATATTGATGAAGAGAAAGTTGGTAAGCCTTGTTTGTTTTTAAAATTTAAAAAGTCTGTACATAGGCTTAATGTTAAATTTTCTATTATATGCAAATTAACATATATTAATAATATATTTAGTCTTGAAATCAGTAAAAATGATTTCAAAATTGTGATAAATAATGAAAATATTGATAAGGCCTCCAAAATAATGCACATCCTCACTGGTGAGTGGTATGCCCTCGAATGGTACAAGATGACACATCAGTGACACATTGCTGAAACAATAAGAAAAAGCCAGTTCTCTAAACATTTGATTAAATCTACAACATTAGGAGATAATCAATACTTTTTTTTAATAAAAGCTAGAAATAACAGCTTAAACTTAAACTCCAACCCCTCTAACCATAAAGATAAAAAAGATGTTAATTGTAGATTATGTAAAATACAATGGGAAACACAGGCCCACATACTAAACCACTGTACCCTATCCCAAAATGCAAGGAGAAACAAGCATAATCATGTACTTGAAGTTGTACACAATTTTTTTGCAAGTAAAAATTTTGACATAGACATAGAAAAATCGCCTCCTAATGTTGATTCAACCTTAAGACCTGATCTTATTATTAAGACAACAGACAAAAATAAAGTAAGACTTTCATTAATAGATATTAAAGTGCCATATGATATTGAAACAAATTTTATTAATGCACGCAAACAGAATCTTGATAAATATAGGAACCTTGCTATTGAAACTGGTAAAGCTAACAACTGCAAAGCAGCAGTATACACTATCATAGTTGGATCGTTAGGATCCTGGGATAAAGAGAATAATAAGGATCTACAAAAATTAGGATTAAAAGTAAATGAAATAGGAGAGATGGCGAGAATGTGCATTAAAGCGGCTATAGAGCCGAGTTACATGATCTTTATGAATCATGTAACTAATAACAAATAACTTATATTTATTTCTATTATACGTATTCTTTATATAATAGTTATATTCTTGTCGAAGTGACCTCATATTTACTGCTGGTTTTATTTTACCTTTTTATTGTGTCTTTGTTTATGTCCGATTGTATGTATTTTTTCTTTTCTGATTTGTGGAATATTTTTATTAATAATTTTTATTATTTTGAGTATTATTATGTGATATTATGTGTACTATTCTTGTCGAAGTGACCTCGTATTTACTGCTGGTTTTATTTTACCTTTTTATTGTGTCTTTGTTTATGTCCGATTTTATGTATTTTTTCTTTCTGATTTGTGGAATATTTTTATTAATAATTTTTATTATTTTGAGTATTATTATGTGATATTATGTGTACTATTTCACTTTGGTTTATAATTGTTGAATATGTTATACTTTGATTTATTTTGGTGCTTTCTATATTGCGGATTTTTACATGTGTCGTAATTATGGTTATTCTCGGTTCTTCTATTTTATACTGTACTGCTCACCATGATTTCCTCATTGGCTGGGTTGCTAAAATATTTCTAGAATGGAACAAAATGCTAAATTAACAAAACTGTGTTATTTGAGAACCCCGATGGAAATTATTAAGCTGATGCCCGACCTAACAGATAACTAATAAACTGCCAATACCACCAATAAGGAGATTGAGAATGGAGCTGGACCTCAGCTGAAAGGAACAAAATACTAAATTAACAAAACTATGTAATTGGAGAACCCCGATGGAAATTATTATGCTGATGCCTAACAGATGACTAATAAAATACCAATACCACCAATAATGAGATGGAGAAGGGAGCTGGACCTTAGCTGAAGACGGATGAGGATGCAGTGCTTGCCCGATTATTTCAATTGGACAGAAGATACGAAAATTAAACAAAACAAAAACTCCTGAATTAGTCTGACCTACTTAATGGTCGGACTAGTCCCCTTAAAAGGACACACAGACTCTTCGGAGTCTGTTTTTATGAAATAAAATTTATTTAAATAGGTTAAGAAGTAAAAGCGTAAGTCCTTCAATCGGCAGCAAATAGTCCGGGAAAGCGAAGGTCCATCGAGGAGTAGTGTTAGCAATGACGCTCACCTGCTCAAATGGCATTCGGCTATTGCGTACAGTACCAACATGATTTCGGTCATGGGTATGCAATGGTTATTATCCCTAGTAGTTGAACGAGAAGGTTACCCCAATAGGATGAGTGATATACTACGCTGGAAAATTCCTATACGTCCAACAATAGCATTAGCAATAGCGCTCACTTTTTGTGGACAATCTACCCACTGGAACACAGTTCCAACGTTGCTTAGCAACGGGTGCCGAGTGGTAAGCGAAAAATATTTGTATGGAGTTGTCTGGATAAAAACCATATATTTTCAAAATATCAACACCCTGAAACCCACCATTAGTAAAGGACACTTCAAGCTACCCACCGCTCTGTTCCGCGGATTGTTTTTGATTTCGAAATCGGAAAGACTACTTAACTTGGATTTCATGATCAGGACAGCAATGCCATACGACGTGTTCCTAAAGGAAGTTTATGACGAGTTAATCGAGTAACTCACACAACAACCCCATAACCATGGTCCATTCCACTCGGAGTTGACGCGGAATACTTGATCGATCGTTTCTCATCGGGAAACCGCCTTATTTTTCTTCCAGATTCCCCTTAAGAGAACAGCCTCAGTCCGGCCTACTCCGTATAAACGCTCCATGTGACGAAACTACCGGATATAGCCCAGTAATAATGACTTCAGACGATCCTGTATCGACGCGAAATTTAATTAAATTTATAAAACTTTGAAAGGGAAAAGGGGGAAAACAATAATAATGTATTTTATTATTTCTATTTTTGCCATTCACAGGTACGCCACATAATAACTGGGAAGATGCGGACCGTACCACCTTGACGGTACCGCCCAGATTTGCCAGCCGGTATAGACAGGCCCTGTGTGATCGGGGTTATACTATATCTACTTAGGGTACCCCCGAGTGGCCGAAGCGCAAATCCAATGATTTTGGAGACGATATCGAACTCCCCAGTATCCTGATCAAATGGGAACCAGGCCGGAACCCCGCGCGCGAGATCCGGCAAAAGGCAGAATACAAGATTCATCGCCTAGAACAACTAGAGAGACGATATCGATTTCTGGCGAGACGGAAGAAGGAAACCTCATTCGGATTAATCTGGATATCCTCAGTGGACGCATCCCCAGCTCGGATGGATATCTACCCTCATACGGGATCGCCTACGATCACAGAGACCCAGCCTTACTCGAAACGGAGGCGTTTCCTCGACAAACGACCACACTGAGACTAAAAGACCTAAAGTATTATTCATTCATTCTGTGTGTTATTGTTCTCATCTGTGTTATCAATAAACTGATTGTATCAGTAACTCTTTTTATTTATCTGAATAATAAAAATTTATACGGAAACTAGATGAAGTAAGTGATGAGCATTTTTTTCTCTCTAATGGTTACGGAGCATGAGATGACTATCCGGTGAAGACTAAGGCCCTGGTTTATATTTTCCATTTAAACGACATCTTCGAAATCTATCTTATGTCTAACTTATTATTAAGGCATCACGTCTATGAACGTCATACGAGAGCTCAGTAAAGAATTGAAGGACCTCCGAAAAGAGCACACTGATCTATACCAGCAGTGCCTACAATTGAGTCGAGAGTTACAACGGGTTAAGGCCACTTGGTCTGAACCGACTAGAGTGAAACGACTCTACCAGAAGATCGATGCAGCACAGAAGGGCTGTCGGGAAGAGAGAGCCCTGAACCACGCCCAGAAGATCCAGATACGGGCACTGGAAGCAGCTGTAGCGGCGGGGCAGGAAGAAGAGTCCGTTACCTACCCGCTGGTATTTGCCCCAGCCCAGATTGTTTCCCCGAATGTTCCAACCTAAATTTCGCTCCAGACCAGGCCGGGCCTAGAGGAAAAGGCAAAGGCAATGCAAATTGCGAATCGAACTGAATTGAATGTGAATAAGCGGTAGAGGAAAAAATAAAATTTTGTCTCATTGGTTTTATTTGACTTCACGACGTAATTGCAGTAGCCTAACTTTGAGGGATGAGAACGAATAGGCAAGAAAGTCAAGCAAGTGAGGGACCTAAAGTCTGTAAGACGAGCACAAACCTTCTAACGGTAGTTCGCTGAACCAGATTTAGACCGGTTCATAGCAGTTTTGGAAACAAAGCTCACCTTTGACGGTCACAGAACCATTGGTTACAGTACCAATGTTGCCTAGCAACGGGTAGCCAGTGGCAGATAGTTAGTATTATTATGATTGACGTCAAAGTCATATCGACTACTAGTAACCTCACATAATTAATGTTGCACTTTTATCATTTTGGTGTTTTACTGATTTTACTGTGCTTTTTTCGTAATACCTTAACACTTTTAAATGATTTTAAATCCTAATTAAAAAGTATTTTAAAAATTATAAATTAAAACAACTTGCTTAAATAGTATGGAGCAAATTTTAAATTTGTTCTAAAATAAAAAATAATTAATTGAAATAGTAAAACAAAAATACTTAATATTTTCCTATTATGTTATATATAAAAATTATTTTGAGATATCAACTAAAATAAATTGCGAATATTTAAAATAATCCTAAAAATAAAAATTAATTAATTGAAGTAGTAAAAATAAAGTTTGTTTGGAATTTAATTAAGCATTCTTAACTTAGATTTTAATTTTATATTTAAAATATAATGTTTCAATAAAAACTTAATTTATTATTTTATGTTATGAATTCGATGAATTTTAAAAATAAAATTTAGATTAAGAATTAGAATTAACTTGAAAATAAAGATTTTACGTACATGAATTAAATAATTTCAAAGAATATATATAAAATTTTAATAGTAACTATTGGTTATTTTGAATTGCAGTTATAATACAAATTTCAAATTTTTTTTACAAAAAAAAAATATTAAAGTAATTCATTTAAACAAATAATTAAAACTACTTCATTTAAACAAATAATTAATTAGAAACCGCTTTTTTAAAAAAAATGAAGAAATTTTAAAAAGTGCTTTATAATTAATTATTTGTTTAAAAGAATTATTTTTTAAGTTTTTGATTTGAATATAATTTTGAAATTTTATTATTATTATTATAACAAATAAAATATTTTTAAATTAATTGTTAGCCGTAATCGCAAATAATTTAAAAAGATATATATATATTAAACTGTTTGAAAATAATTAATCATTTACTAAAATACTTATTTAAATTAATTTCGAAAGTAAATTTAAATCTCTTAGTTTAAAAATTAATTTTTTATATATTTACTTAAATCTGTTCATTTACGAAAAATTATTTAACTATTAAGGTAATTGCAAATGATAAATAAAACGATACTTACCTTGGCCATTTATCGTCACAGATGATGAATTGTCAGTAGTGGGATGTGTCACCTCCAGCACATTTTTCTAAGTCCAAAAGTCCAAAAATTTTTAAGACAAAGACAATGATTCATTCAAGGTCATTGAAACAAAGGCCATGACTCATTCAAGGTCATTGGATGACTCATCATATTTTTCAAGGTCAATTAAACAAAGACCATGACTCATTCAAGGTCATTGGGTGACTCATCATATTTTTTCAAGGTCATTCAAAATTTCTCAAGGTCATATTATTTTTAAACATTTTTAAATTTAAATTTACTACTTATAAAAATAAGTAGTATATATTTTGTAAATTTATTTTATTATTATTAAATTAAATTGTTTGTTTTAATCATTCAATTATTTTATTATTATTATTATTATAATTATCATTATTATTATTATTATTATTATTATTATTATTAATATTATTAATATTATTATTAATATTATTATTATTATTATTTTTTATTTTTATTATTATTATTATTTTTATTATTATTATTAATATTATTATATTTATTATTATTATTATTATTATTATTATTATTATTATTATTATTATTTTTATTATTATTACATGTTTTAATTTTTATTACAAGTTTTATTTATTAAGATTATAATTTTTATTATTACTATTACATATTTTAATTTTTATTACAAGTTTTATTTATTATTCTTTTTATTTATTATTATAAATATTATTATCATTGTTTTTATTACTTTTTATTAATAATATATATATATATATATATATATATAATAAAACAAATACATAAAAACAACTATTTAAAAACATCTATATAAAAACAACTATATATAAAAAACAACAACTTCATAAAAAGTAAATCAATTATTAATAATACAATTAAACAAATATCAAGTTTTATTTCACGTTTCTTCACGCTTGACATTTGATTATGAAAATATTGATAATAAAAATAATAATAATAATAAAATAATTATAACAAATGAAAATACCAAAGAGAAATTTTCACAATTTTTATTTTTATATACAAATTTGTTAATAAATATCAATAACATTCTCAAATATCTCATCAAATTGCTGATTGCGAACTGCTGGATCGGTTTCAGGCATGATTATATTACCACCAACATCAAGGACATCAACCCCTCTATAATGACCATATGCAAAACTCGAGTTTTTCCCTACCCAAGCTCTCTTATCATCATGATTATTTAATGCTATTTTAGAATTTTTAAAAGTGAACAGCTGATGATTTCGGGTCCCTATCCTAGTTTGAGATACCAACATAATATTATTGTTATTATAACAATTCAAATATGATTGGTGTTTAATGTTGGTACCCGGTAATTTTACACCCTTAGCTCGCATTGTTGATTTATTTCCTAGCAAGCTATAACATTTAGGGCGCAAGAAAATCCACTCGCTATATCCTAACCCTTTACTCTCATCCTTGAACTTGCCAATAACCGAGTCAAGTCGTCTAGAATATAAAGGATGAGAAGGATCTTAATTTGATGTATCTAACAGATGATCCGAAATCATAGCTTTTAATAAAATTTCTAATTTTAAATTTTTTATCTCCAAAAAGAAGCTATCTGTATCACCCGCTCTCTAAAACTATTTAATAATTCTAATAAATAAAACCTTAAATACAATAATATTTGCATGCTCACTGCAAACTATTAAATATGCTATAAAATATCTATTAAAATAATTCCTATATAATTCATATATAATTCAATTATGTAAGATCTATAATAAAAATGCCTATATAATTCAAAAACTATTTGTTCAACTATATTTGTTTATAATTTATTATGTTAATATATGTTTCAATAATAATACTTTTTTAAAATATATTATAAATTAATGATATTTGAAGTATTATTAAAATAATACTTTAAATTTCATCAATTTAAAAATATATTTATCATAAAACTTTTGAAATAAATAGATCCTTATTATAAATTTATTATAAATTATTATAAATTATTGATATTTGATGTAATATTTTAATAATACTTCAAATATCATTAACTTAATTTCGATAAATAAAAATAAATAAAAAACTAACATTTATCTCCTGATTCCGACGAATCATCATCCTCTATAGAAGAGAGATCCTCCATATCTTCCCCAGTAACGAGGGCATCTCCAAAAACGGTGGCATAATTATTGTCATCCCCAGAAATGGTGGCATCTCCAAAAACGGTGGCATTATGATGATCATCTGCATCCAAATCAACTAAAATGTTTTTTTTTAAATATATAATAAAATTAAATTAAAATTTACCATCTTCGATAATATCGTCTTCGCTATCGCTGATAACAATTGTATCTTCGATTAAAATAACTTCTAAAATAATTTATAAATAAAACATATATAAAATTAAAATTTACCATCATCTTCGATAATTATAACATCATTTTCACGATCTAACTGATCTTGTATTTCTGTTAAAGTATACCAATCTAGAAAAATATAATAATAAAATTAAAAATTAATAAAAAATCCTTACCAGTTTCATTCTCGAGAATACATCTTAAAATATTATTGTTCATTTTTGAAAATAGCGCTTCAGAAATTTTTGAAATAATTGTGACAAATTCTATATTTGTCAATGTTTATAAAGAGAATAATATTTTCAGGATTTAGCCAATCACATTTAAGCAATACACACATATAGGTGAGAGATTTTTAGACATGTTTTCTTTGTAAAACACATGCAGTCTACACTGTGACTGCATGCGTTCTTTGTAAAATCACATACATACTTTTGTTTGCATGTGTTTTCTTTATTCAATTTTGTGTATGCATGCACTTATCATGTGATGATCACGCAGTTATAATGCACTGTCTTTGTGATGATGCATTAGCTTATCTTTAATTAAACACATATAATAATATTTATAATAATAATAATAAAAATAATATTAATAAAAATAATATAAAAATATTAATAATAATAATAATAATAATAATAATATTAATAATAATAGCAATAATAATAAAAATAAAAACAATAATATTTATAAAAAGTAATAATAATAAATAAAAAAATATTAATAGTTAAAACATAACAATAAACATTAATACATTTATTAATCATCAAATCTTTTGGATAATAACCAAGCTAAACAATGTTGACCACATGTTAAGGTCCATGGTTTTTGATACATAGTTTTATTATAGACAATAGGTTTACCCATTGTTTGCAGTTTCGAAACCATTAAAGCCGGATAATAGAAACCCATAGGATCAAATACAAATATCTTGCTAGGTTTCATATATATTGCTAACCAATGCTCTCCACCGAGATGAGATGATTGAGTATTGACGATTATGGCTTGATTATTACGTAAATATGGAATTTTATCAAGAGGAAAAACCCCTAAAAATTCATGTCCTAGTATTTGTTTTCCAATTCGATAGACCTGAACAGAAATACATCAATAATATTAATAATACATTTAAAAACTTACTCCATGACAAATTATCATAAATTATCTATACATTTATACCAACAACGTTTGAACTTTCTTCAAACCAACACTGTTCTGTTTGCAGTTATTTGAACCTCATTTTCAAATACTCCATATATTACAACATGTACCGGTTCAGTTGTAGCTTTAGCAAACTTTATATCTAATCGTAAATTTCCATTTTGAGGTAATTGACTCTGATTTAAATCGAAATCGGGTGCCAAAACAAATGTGAAGAATGGATATTTGCTTTTAAAATCTTCAAGAGTTATACCACAATTAAGGTTTTTATCCAAATAACCCATATTTCTAACTATACTCTGCATATATGTAGCACAATAATTATCATTATCGAAATCTTGAGTATATGTTTCTCTATAATCACTATTTTTCGATAAAGTTAGCGATGTTACTCCAAAACTTTTGAAAATTGAGCTCGATGTTAAGTATGATCCATTATATTGAGATTCACTTTGAAATGTTACCAATATAAAGTTGGGCATTCTTCTATCTCCAAATATTTGTTCCTTATAGAAAGAAGCTGAACCTTTAGCAATAGCAAATTGAACAATTTCCTTTGTTTTCAATGGATATATTGCATGCTTAGAATTAAGCCCCAATTGATGACCGGCTAATACAGAGGGCTCAACCCGAACTCTTCTCACCAATAATTTTGCATCAACTAATTGAAGAATTGGTGCGGTGGTGGCACTTGTTAGTGATAATGCCGAATCAGATCTTTTCAATCTAATGTGCACATTAACACCTGGGAGTAAATATTTCGGTTGATCCATAAAATCGAGTTGTAATGATGAGCACATGGTAAATAATTTCGAACCTTTAATCCATTTTTTCCTATCATAACCCATAGGAGTTAAACATGTATTTTTAGTATCACTATTGTAATTTATAATAGTTTCTATTAGAGCTTTGTGAATATATGTACTGTTTCCACCCTCAATCTTGATATTATTAAATCCGAGAACTGCATCTTTAAAAAGTGTATGAAACAAGAAATTGTTTGGTTCACCCAACAGTTTTCTATCTTTATCTACAACTTTGATCTGAACAGTTAACAATGTATCATTCAAATCTAAATATTCAGTTTGGGAACCATTAATATAAAATTCAATATCGGTTCTACTATCCATAATAGAATTCATCGGGAATACCTCTTCAAAGGCCCCCATTTCAATTACTGCTTGGGGAGATGGTCTATCAAATAAACACAATTCAGATTTACCACAAATCATTTTTGAAATATAGTTCCATGTCCTTTCATTCGTTTGTTTATATGTTTATGATGTCTTTTACGTTTTTGAGCTGGCGCTTCGGGTTTTTGAAACATACCTGCATTTGATTTCAGCGATGGTAATATTTTCTGCTCATTCATTATTACATCTTTAGCAGTTTTCATACCAAAACTACCAAGGCGTTTAAGAATAGGAAGTGCAAATCTATCAATTGTTCTCAACAAACCTGATCCATACTGTTTACCAATAAAATATGGTAATTCGCCACCACTTTGGCTACCACTATACATACTAATAATATCGTTATTGGCCATCTAATTTACGAAAATGTAATGTCAAATGAGTTTTTATATCTTTACTAAATTCAATAAATTTACCACTATCATCACGAATATTTATTTCTATATTGTTTATACATGATGTTGATACCGGTAAGTACATGGGATTATCAATATTTATATTGACAACTTCATCCTGGTCATGTTTCTCAACCCAAACAGATTTCAAAAGAGGAACCAAAGAATCGCCAACAATTATAGGATCGATGATGTTAGTATATATGAACATTTGCCTATGAAGTTTTATTATTTTTGGTTTGCGTACACCAAAAGCACTTGTCCTATATGTTTGCTTATCTAATCCCAATGTATTAGCCAAATTTTTATCAAATGTAATTTCACAAATGTTATTATTCAGACTGAATTTACATAATCCATCTTTAACAAATTCAATAGTTTTAAATATATGTAAACAATTGAATGAAATATATTTATGTAATTCTTCAAGTTTTTCAATATATAAATCATTAGTAAATGTAAATGTCTCTTCAACTTCATTAATATATGATAGTGATATTTTGATGTTTTCGATTGTTACACTTTTTTCATCAAATGTTTTGAAACGTATTAGGTATTCAGTACCAGGAACAACAATGCTAAGCTTATCACTACCCATTCGCTTGGCATCCTCAATACTTTCAAACTTTATTGTAAATGGACTATAATCACAACTAACATTCAATCCATCTTTGAAAAACATGCCACAATTTTCATCTAAAATCTGATTCGGAATATGACAATATCGTTCAAAATTATTGATTGAGAAAATACCACTACAGGTTTTGGGTACACGTTTCTTGTAACCGATTTTACAATGACTATAAAATGGGAATGTATTGTACACAAATGTAAAGTCTTGCAAAGCAACTTCCCAATTTCCATGTAAATAAATGGGATTTTGAAGATCAACCATAAATTTACTTGCTTGATTTTCCGGATGGATTAGTGGGCAACTATTACTCGGTAAAATTGTATAGAAACTCATTTTACTAGGTCTTTTGATGATATCCATGAGGGTTTTTGATATCCATGCCATTTGACATAGTATTGTTTATCCTTACCCACCATTTTAGTTTTCAATATTTTCTGAATTCTGAACACTGTAGGTTTGGAAATAACTTGTAATTCCTGTTCATAGAATTTCCCTTGTATTAAATTGTTATCACTATCTTTAATAACATACATTACAGGACTCTGTTTAGTATTAATTTTAGTAATTTGAAATACCTCATCACTCCAATTACTATCGAAATTTTTGATGAAAGGTGAAGCAGATATTTTACTAATTCTAACGTAATCGCCAACTTTATATTTTGGTTTTGTAATAGCAACTGTTTTAGATCGTACTGATTTAGCTAATGTTTTCGAGCTGATATCTACGGGTCTCAAACCATTCAGACCTCGATGTGATGAATTATTATAACTAACAAGTATTTTCGGTAATACATTTATCCATATTTTATTACCTTGATGCACGAAATATTTCTTCAATCTATCCCTCAATGTCCGGTTAAATCTTTCAACATGTGCGGCTTTGTATTGAGAATGTACAGAATAATGATTTATTTTGAGACGATCTAGGATTTGCTTAACTTTACTATAGTAAAACTCCTTGCCTATAATAATAATAATAATAATAATAATAATAATAATAATAATAATAATATTAATAATAATAATAATAATAATAATAATAATTATAATAATTATAATAATAATAATAATAATAATAATACCTAAATCGGTTTGCAAATTGTCTGGATGCTCATTTTTAAACATTGAGTTAATTGCTTTAGATATTTGCTCTGCAGATTTTGTCTTTGTTGGTACACCGCGAGCAAAACGACTGAAAACATCGATACACGTTAAAATATATTTATAACCCTTGTTAATCTTCGAATACGGTATCATCTCAATCAAATCCATTTGCCATAAATCATTAATACCGAATGTTTTATAAGCTCTTGTTGGAAATCTTTTCCGCATTGGTTTGTTTAAACTGTACGCAAGCTGATCTGACAACCACTTTTAAGTTTCCTTTTTCGACTTTGGGACTCTTTTCTTTAACTTTGCCACTCCACCGAAACCTGCCTCGTCTTCTGGGTTCGTCAATATCTTCTCCATTACAACAAGATGATTTAAATATTTATTTAACATTAGGTAATGATTGCCCCATCGTTTATTGTGATAATAATGATAATGCTAATGGTAACATTGCTCCAATAAAACCACCTTGTTGTTTATATATGATTTTTCTCATTTGCTTATGATTTTTATTATTTACTAGTGATAACAAAGGCTTACGATGTTTATTCAGTACTAGTTTTTTAGAATTACTGATTTTAATTTTACCTCTGACTACTTTTAATAGAATTTTGAGTAAATCATCGACAACAAAAGTTGAAAATGATTGTAAAATAGACATTCTTTTCATACTCGAAGCCTTTAACAATGCATTAAAATATGGGAAACTCCTATGATTTTTTACAATTTTATCTGTTTTCTTACTCTTTTTAATAATGTTTTTCGAAATAAGATTCATTGCAGGGTAATTCTCGGTTATTAGCTTTTTAGATGGTGTGTAACTGATTTTTGGTTGAACTTTATTTATTGTCTTTTTAATACTTTGTCTAAGTTTTCGGATATTTTTAAGCCTGGATTTCATAAACATTTTTACATGTTAAAGTTTTCAACTTTGTTTATATACCATGGCACCTTCTTTATTGAAAATATCGGTTTTTACCCGTAAATAATCATTGCATTGTTGTGTGAAATCAAGAAATAAATATCCATGTGGTGATTTTGTAGCATCTTGAAATGCACTGATGAGAAAATTACGATTATTAGAGTATGCCTGTCGAGCAAGAAAATCAATAACTGTTGCATCTCTAGGATTCTTGAAAATAATTAAATATTGAACATTTAAATTCCTTGTTCGATGGGCGCCACCCTGATGAAATAGATTTTGAGTAATAAAGATCACAGTAACACCAACGTGTCTACTGATTTTTGTGAATAAATTATTAAAATCTTTTTCTTTATTAGCTTCCTGATACAAATAATCAATAATGATGACATCACCTTTCCTTAAACGACTTGACCAGTTTTTATCGAAACCTTTTACTATTTTCATGTTTTTCAATTTACAGAAATTATCTTGAGTTAATCCATGTTCTTCATCTGCACCCCTATGCCAATAAATCTTGTTGAATTTTGTTTGAAATAAATTAGATTTCAGTAATTTACACACAAACATAGTTTTACCACTACTACTAGGGCCGACGATTTGATATACAGCATCATTTCTTAATTCCATTATTAATTTGTATAATTATAGGTTTTTGTTTATATTATATGATTTAATGAACTCTTCCTAAAAATTATATATATAGCTTAATATTTCTTTATTGTTTAATTATGCTATCAAATATAAATTATAAAGGAACTTTCGATGTATCAAAAATGACGTTTCCAAATGGTAAACCACAGCAAATTGTAGATTAAGTGGAAAATATCTTATAATATTTTTCAAATCCGGCAAATGCAGAATCATGGGATGTAAGAAACCTTTAGATGTCAATAAATTACAATATAGAATAAAGGATATTAAAATACAGTCAATTACAGTTACCATGGATATAGGACAATCTATCAATCTATACAACATGTCAACAAAATGTCTTTGTATGTTCAAACCAGAATTATTTCCTGCACTGAGGCTTTTAAAATACAACCCAATGTGTGTTAACGTGTTTGCTAGTGGCAAAATAGTTATATTATGGGTGCGAAATCTAGAATACAAAAATATTGTTTGTGACATACAAAATGAAATCACCGGATTGGTCGATATCTGATTGGCCAATGATTGTTTAAAACAACTTGCTTATTCATTTGATTTCATTTTTAAAATGGAAAATATTATGTATGCTATGCCAAAGAAAAATATCGCTGAATACGGTAAATTTATCTTTTTTTTTTAATTTCATTTTTTATATTTTATTTAGACCAATATGTCCCAATGATAATAGATCGCATTATTTATTACTATCCTCAAATAAAGGAGATTTTGAAGAATCAAGAACCGTCAATGCATCAACAGTTAATATACAATGAAACAAGAATAGATATTTCCAATCTCATTAAGCAAGCTCTTTGGGACAATGAAATAAACCGAATGGTCAAAGAGTTGGAAACTGAATACCCCTGCATTCTGGGGTGTAGCTGTTGTGATTTCAGATATCAACGCTATGTGGAATGGAATCTTACAAATTCAATACGAAATTTTCAAAAAATGAAACTGTTAAGAAAATAATTGTATTTTATTTTTGTTTGTTTTGACAGTTTTAGTGTTGGTAATAAATGTTTTTGTATTTTATTTTTGTTGTTTTGTTAGTTTTATTTTGGTAATAATAATAATAAATGTTTTTGATAGTAATAGTTTTATTTTGATGTTGGTAACAATAATAAAAATAGTAATTTTATTAGTATAGTAATAATAGTAATAATAATAATAAAAATCATGATAATTAAAATAATAACAATAATAATAATGATAATAAAACACGTGATATTAATAATACATTTTATATAGATGATATGTGTAAAATCATATATGTAAACTCAACGGGTTAATTTACATACAGTTTTCCAGTCACGCACTTATCTTGCACTGTCTTTGTGATCACGCACTTATCATGCACTGTCTTTGTGATGATGCATTAGCTTATCTTTAATTAAACACATAATAATAATATTTATAATAATAATAATAATAATAATAATAATAATAATAATTATAATAATAATAATAAAAATAATAATAATAATAAAACACGTGATATTAATAATACATTTTATATAGATGAATGTGTAAAATCATATACAAAATCCACGAGTTAATTCACATACAGTTTTCAGTCACGCACTTGTCTTGCACTTATCATGCACTTATCATGCATTGTCTTTGTGATCATGCATGATTCTGATTGGTTAATCAGTATCTGTCAAGGGTATAAAAGTGCGTCACCACATTATAAAGATCATAAATCAAACATGACCAAGAAAATAAGTGTCCAACCAGTTCAGATGTTCCACAATTATAAAATGTATTTTTTAAAGGAGCCTATCAATATGCAATTGGCAAATCCAGTCAAACTCAATAAAACGCAATTTCAATCTCTTGCTGGTACTCTCTGTATGTTAGATATCAAGGATATTGATAATACATTCAAAAAGATCAATTCCAATTTAAATTGCAATGAAAATGCTTTCTTCACGAGTCAATATACCAGATATTATGATGCATTTACAGAAATTGGATTCAAAGAACAGGAAAACTGATACATAACAATAACAATCCAAGGATATAAAGCAGATCAAAACGATGTGCTTTCTCCAATCTGGAAAATTGTTACTGCTAGACTTTCACAGTTATTTTAATGTATAGTGTTTAATAAATGTATTAATGTTTCTTTGTTATTCTATAAACAAAATTATAAGTAGTTTTAAAATAGTTTTAAAATGATGTCTCAAAAAGGTAAAATATAAAAATATAAAATAATTAATTAATTTCGTTTAGAATATTTAATAAACTTTTTGTTTGATAAACTTGAAGAAATAACCGGTGTAAAAATTAGAGATATGTTGACTCTAGTTGAAGCATTGAGTAAAGAATCGGATTGCGATTCTGAATGTCAGAGTGATTCTGGATGTCAGAGTGATGAAATTGTTAATGATGGAGATACTGAAATTATTAATGATTCTGAAGAAATTATTAATGTTGAAGAAGCTACCGAAATTATTAAAGATGAGCCTACCGAATTTAAGAATTGTATTGATCATGTTATAGAAAATATTATGATAGAATCTTGTGGTGATGAAGAATGTACATGTAATAATCAATAAATCTTTAAAATATAGTTTTTTATTAATAAAAATAACAAAGAAATATTGATTAAAATCTATGATAAACCTTGTTACATAAATATAAAACAGATGCTCCAGTGAATAGTTTTAATAGAAATTTGCAATTCTCGATATAAATATCAGAGCGTTTGGCTTCTGCGGCAACTTGAATAATAGCTGTCCATCCACCGTTTGATTCTACCCACGGATCAATTTTTGTTTCTATCACCTAAATAATAATAAATTATTAACAATATAAAGTAATATTCCTCTATAGACCATTGGAAATAATTTTCATAGTCGGATCCAGATTTTAATATCATGTGTTTCATGTACATTAATCCTACTATTATTCGCATCCATTTATTATTTTCATCAAACATGTAACTAAATATTGATTGGAATGCCTTCTTTCTCTCCAATGGTGGCAAATTAAGAATTTTTTCATAGTCGAATGGGATGTCTTCAACGATTTTCTCGGTACGGTTTACCATAAATTTCATGTTTTTAATGATTTCATCTTCTTCTCTATTATTAGAGATATCATCTTTTTCTTTATTATTAGAGACCAGCTCATTCAACAAAGTTATAAAAAATTTAGTTTCTGGCATTTTATAAAAATATTTGAAAGTGTAAGCTTATTTATACTATATTCGACCAATCAGAATCATGTAATACTAAGAAAATATGTAAAAATATATAATGGAAACGGCAATGATGATTTGTTGGCACTGTTAACTTCTTTCAAGCTGTTGCCGCCACTGTTAACTGGGTGTTGTTGTAATTTCATTATACGATTGAACTGATCAGTTGTTTTATTAGAATAAAATTTTATACTATATTGAACTTGATTCATCATTTTTTCATTAAGTTTATGATTTTCTTTCAATTCTAATATTGATTTTCTTAATTCATTTTTGATAGTACCAATGGTCTTATTTAAATATATAATATCATCATATAATTCGTTTTTAGCTCTTTTTAAAGTCTCATATGTATGTTCAAATCGGAATTCTAAATTACTCATTCTTTCAGATAATCTTTTGACTGGAGTTTTCAAATATCTAGACCTATCTATCATATACAAAATATCCATCAATACAGCGGTATCAGGACATACACATCTTGTTGAATTTTTACCTTGAACGGTTACAACAATTGAGTTGGCCATATTAAAAACTAATAATATTATTAAAATTTCTTTAATCATTTTCAAAACATTATAAATTAATATTTATTGTTTATAGCTAAAGATGTGTGTGTGTGTCTAAATTAGTATAAAAGTAATTGTTATTTCAATTTTTATCATTAAAATGATTGTACCGAGCGCAGTTCAAGCTATGAATGAAATTAAACATTATCGTAATTTATTATTACTATTATTATTATTACTTGTTTTTTAGATGATTATTTTAAAGTTATTAAAGAACGTCTGGAATTCTATTATCCAGAAATACATGGAATCATGGATAAGCCAGCATCAATAATTCCAGACTTGATATTCAATCATACATCAATATGGATATTTACTGTAATCGATGAGTTCCTATGGGATATCGAACAAAACAATTTGTCCAAAGATATGGACCCCGAATACCCTTGTGGTGATGGATGTCATTGCTGCGATGCCCGATATCGGAAGTATGTGGAATGGGCTTTGAATAAAGCTCTTCGACAATACTACTATAGTAGAATTATCTCTTTATAATAAATTTGTTGTATATGTCGTGGTTTTCATTATATAGTAATAATGTTAATAATAATAATAATAAATAATAATAATAAAAATAATAATAAAAATAATAATATTAATAATAATAAAAATAATAATAATAATAATAATTATAATAAAATAATTGACTTGATTAAAACAAACAATTTAATTTAATAATAATAAAATAAATTTACAAAATATATACTACTTATTTTTATAAGTAGTAAATTTAAATCTTAAAATGTTTAAAAATAATATGACCTTGAGAAATTTTGAATGACCTTGAAAAAATATGATGAGTCATCCAATGACCTTGAATGAGTCATGGTCTTTGTTTATATGACCTTGAAAAATATGATGAGTCATCCAATGACCTTGAATGAGTGATGGTCTTTGTTTAAATGACCTTGTAAAAATATGATGAGTCACCCAATGACCTTGAATGAGTCATGGTCTTTGTTTCAATGACCTTGAATGAGTCATTGTCTTTGTTTAAATGACATTGAAAAATATGATAAGTCATCCAACGACCTTGAATGAGTCAAGGTCTTATTTTCAATGACCTTGAATGAGTCATTGTCTTTGTTTCAATGACCTTGAATGAGTCATTGTCTTTGTCTTAAAATTTTTTTTGTACTTTTGGACTTAGAAAAATTTTCTCTCAGCGGGGGGGGTAGTGTGCTGGAGGTGACATGTGCTGGAGGTGACATATCCCACTACTATTGTCATAAATTGTTTAAGCAACATCATCAAATATTGTTTCATAGTGGTTGGTTCCATAAATGGATTCACCAACAGAATATTCGACATCTTATTACCAAATTTTAGGATAATTAATACATGAAATATATAATATGTTACTATTTCTATCTAAAATCCCACAAATTTTTGATCTTGTAACTGAATTCATTGTATTTAAATTATCTAAATTAATACCATTGCTCATTGTTAAAAATATAAATTTATCGAGTTTCTGAGTAAGTTCACTGGCATTCAAAATATTTTTGATTGAACTCATTTTAAAAGTAAGGTTGTCATAGTAATGACTAAATAATGAAAGATTTTGATTAATAAATTATTTCAAAAAATCATAACAAAGGAAAAAAATTTGTAAAAATAAAATAATTAATTAAAAATAATCAAAATTTTAAAATCAATATTTCCCGGGGGAAATGGGTATGTGCCCATGCCACTTGACGAGACGAGTACGGAAATAATAATACAAAATTATTTTGGACCTCTAGAAAAAGTCATTAAGTAAATACTAATTAATTAATTAATTAAAATGACGAAAACAAATAAATTAAATTAGTGAGAAATTTTTCGATTTGGATAAATTTAATTACGAAGGGAACTAATTATTCCCAAATGTGATTTATTTCGCTGTCTTCTCCCTGGGAACGGCCGAAAGATGAAAGTAAATTGGTTAACTAGTTCCCAGGGAGTCCAATGTAAATTTCCGTCAATCAGATTAGTTGTTTGAGGAGAGATTCCCTATATAAGTGAATCTCAAATCAACAACGGGGACACAAATAGTTTTAAAAAAAATAACAGTTGAAAAAGATTTGTGAGATCAGAAAAGAAAACTAATAATACTTGTCAAGGATATTTTAGTAGTTAATTGAAAAAGCGGCTTCCCGTGGAGATACCTGCCAATATTGTTAAAGTAACATTTAAGTCGTTGTGAAATTGTTGGTATCGAATAAAAGTTTTCCCGTGTTGAGTTATTCCAGTATCATTTAAAAAGCACATGGAGTCAGAGCAAACAGTTTCTACCGAACTAAGGAAAATTATAACTCAACAAAGTTGTAACAAAATAAGAAAATATTGCAATGAATTACATTTAATAATTATATATTACAACAAAGTAACAAAAAGATTACAAGGAATTGCAATAGATAATAGACTTTTTAGGCAAACAAACGGTAAATTATATCACAGTTATGAAACGTTTTGTCAAATTACAACAAAGTTAATAATTCTCTTATCCACTTACAATATTAATACAAATTAATAACTTATTTTATTGAATTACAACAAAGTAATAAAATATTGCAGTCAATTGCATGGAAATTATAAATTTTTTAATCAAATTGCATCCAATTAATAATATATTTCGATGAATTGCATCATTGATATATTATTTCATCATGTTATAACAAGAAAATATTGCAGTGATTTACACTTCAATAATTAAATAATATAACAAACTAATAAAAATATTAAAGGGACTTGTAAAATATAATAGACTTTTTAGGTAGAAAAACAGTAAATTGTAACAGAGTTATGAAGCGTTTTGTCAAAGAAACATTTCCATTTATATCCATTAAATTCAAAAATATATTTATCACAAAAATAGATTATTTAAACAAATATCAATATTGTAAATATTGATAATAATAGAAATATCGTCATTCTTTCCTTCTTCGAAAGCTGTGATACTCCTTCAGTCTTTCTATTCTTCTGTATTTCCTTTCATCTAGGAATTCTAGTTAAACTTGCTGTTCTGTTGGAAAACCAATAATCTTATCAGTGCCCTAGAACAAATTACACTTATTTGATCTCTTTTGTGGACTCTTTTGAACTTCCTGGCTTACCTCAAAATGTCTATGTACTTTCTTGTCAGCATCTCTTGATCTCATTTTATTTGCAGTTATCATGAGATAATTTCGTGCTCCAAACAAAACTTTTTCTTGATTCGGATTTATGAATATATCTAATATAGAGAAGAAAAGACTGAAGATCCCGATAAAGAATCAAATATTATTTGAAGATCAGCCATTGGAAAACTGAATTTTTCTGTAGCATCATTGACTTATTTAAAACCTGACCAGCTTTTCTTACCTACAACAGCTGTAGAAGAGATCCATGGACTTTGGCATCTTCTGATAATATCTAATTTCAACACTTTTAGAATCATCTCGTCCACCTAGTCGACTGTGATCGAAAACTTGAGAGCGTAATTGACAGGCATTATAATGTATGTGGTATTACACCATGACATAAAAATTGAAAAACAAGATCTGAACAGAATGTAAGTATGACTAGAAATCCATTTATGAACACAAAAATTTTTAAATATTTTCCTGAAAGTTATGTTTAAATTTTGTTAAAGTCTCAGTTTTGGAAAATTTTGGAAAATTAATTTTTTTAAAAATTTGTTAGAACTTGTGATTTACAAAAACAGGATTTTTAATTTTTGAAAAAATAATTTGAGAATTTAAAAGCAGAAATTTGTTTATATAAAAATGGTTTATTCAAAATAGTTTAAAGTTCAAAAATACCCGACGATGGCCGATATTCTATCGAAATATACTATAGTTGAATATATATTTTGGATTGTTTTTTATATTTAATTCAATGAATTAATTTTTATTTTAGAATTATTTAAAATATTCGCAATTTATTTTAGTTGATATCTCAAAATAATTTTTTTCTCTAAAATTATAGAGTAAGTATTTTTGTTTTATAATTTCAATTAATTAATTTTCATTTTAGAATCAATTTAAAATATGCTACATTTTATTTAAGCGATTATCTAAGTTATTTATTGGTTTTTTAGGATTGAAAATCATTTAGAAGTAAAACTTAATAATTTGAAAGGTATGTGGGGTTAGCGGTGTTTATAATCTTGACCCCTTTCATAAAATGCTATGCTACTGCCACTGGTTACCGTTGCTAAGCAACGTTGGTACTGGAACCAATGGTTCTGAGACCGTCAAATGTGAGCTTTGTTTTCAAAACTGCTAAGACCCGGTCTGCAGCTGGTTCAGCGAGCTACCGATAGAAGGTATGTGCTCGTCTTGCTTATCTAGGACCCTTACTTTCTTCATGTTTTACTTATATAATTCATAACTCACATTTTATGTAAAACTTCTTTCTTCGGCATAACGTTCGGCTTATATAATAACCAAATTAAAATACAAAACTTTTATTTCGGATACAAGACAATTAATCAAACATTTAATAATCAAATATCCTAAAACTCGTTTATTGGCTTTGATTATGACGCTTCCTGTGTTCACGCACGGCTTTTCTGGCTTAGTATGCATTTTTGGTTTGCCTTGGGGTTTAATCTCCGTCTTCTCTTCCTCTATCCTCCAGTATCTCTCGAATGTCCGATTGTAGCAGATTTTTGGGAACAACCAGGTGCATTGGCGCATGGAGCTCTAGGAGGGCCAGATCTTTCGGGTCATAGGCTACACAGTAATCTGGTAGGTAGCCGTCGGAGCTCGGAATGCGTCCGCTGGAGATGTCTATATTAATCTTCGCCAATCGTCTGCGCTGCTGTTTGGTTAGGCATCTATACCTTCGTTCCAGTTGCTCGAATTTGTGGAGTGCCTCCTCGGATTCGTGGCGAATCTCCCGAGTTGGATTTCTTCCTGGTTCCTTCTTTATCGCCAGGCTGGGTAGTTCTACATCCTCGTTCTGCCGGCTCTTGCTTCGGTTTGACCATTCAGAAGTGCCGTATGTGGATAGGGAATATCCCTGATTCCACAGGGCCTGGCGATATCGTCCCGCGAATTTACTGGGAACCGTCAATGTCGTCCGCTCGACATCCCTCTACTGACTACTGGAACTCACTAACATCATTAATTATTAATATCATTCATATTATCATTAAGGACAATCAAAAAACCGATTTTACTAGGGTTAGTTAGGCAACCCCGGGTTGATCATTATTTCTCTATTTCTCTAGTACTAAAATCTTTTCAACACCTCGTAATTGCTCCAAAATATCTTTTCAGAACAAATTAACCAATTATTCATCACGCGCGGTCGCCTTATTTATGACGGTATAGACTGGGATCCCATATTAATCTATGCGTTAATACTTATGGTCATGATAAAATAAGAAGATATCATTGTACGATACCTATATAATACTATATAGTTTAAGAAAGAAAACGATCTATACTATTCATCCAAAATTAGCCATAAAATTCACTCATGTAACGAACAAAAAATAGAATTACCAACTTAATATATATACTTTTACTTCAAATACATTGCCCTTTATTCGTCACAATGCATATCTCAATTCGCATTCTCAATAACTATGCCTAAAACCTTGAAAATTACCAATTGCTACTAGTTTTCTCTTGATTCGTCGATACTAGTACATTGGTTTAGTTTTCTCGAGACATTATTAGTATTTTTATAACGATTAACTCTTTATATTATTTGCTAATTTAACAGTTAAGTCCTATCTATACCGGAAAAATACCGTTTTATACGTATTTAGGAATTTTATTTAATTATTTTTAACATGATCGTTACATCGATTTCCGCAAGCCCCTTCCCTTTAACCACAAATTGATCCTAACGTATTCGTGTGTTTATATTAGATTTTAAGAGTGCCCACTTGACTACTCTGTCTGATAATTTTAGCCGATAAGTATAAGAAGTTTAGGTCGATTTTTCGGGAGTGAGTGGAAAAGGAGTCAGCCAAAAGACTGGTTCCCGATCCTCTCACTACCCCTATAAGCGAAAATTATTTGACGTTCGAGCCCGACGTTACTCACGGCGAGATCTCTCACGTGCACGAGCTATTGGAGGATGAACCGCACTTACTCCAATTACTTGATGGTGTGTGGCTGTGGGCCGAAAACATTTCGACAGTAGTAAAAACAAATTCATCTTTGCATATCATATAATTGCCCATAATATTCTTTACATAGTTGTATCATTCATATGACATACTCATAAACATCGTTCATGTTCACTTTTAAAAGTTTCCGATAGTTTCACAAATTGTTGGGTCAACACACGATTTTGTTTTAATGAATCGGTAACACGCACGCAAATACAACACGCAGATCTAAATCAAACCCATAAAACATCAATTAATCATGTAAAAATATGAGAAAGAAACAATTAAATATAAAATCGAAAAAACACAAAAGTAAATTAAAATAATAACAAAATGCATCAAGATCCATAAGAAATAAACACAAAAATAACACGAGAACACGAATATTTGACCCAAATTTGACAAATTACCAAAAAAACGAAAGTCCATGAAAATGGAACTAAAATAAAATAATTTGAATTGGAAAATTTTAAATTAAATGTTAAAAAATAAAATTGTCAAATTAAATCACGAAAATAATAAAGTTAGGATTAGAATATACCAGAAAATCACAAGCTCAAATTTTGTTTTACTACATAAAATTTAACACGCAAGGTTAGGGTCGTACAATAGGTATATACAACGATTCATCAGTAAGAACAATTAAGTTGTATAGTGAATAGATCCATGATAGGTTTGAAGTACGTAACCGCCAGAGTCGTAAGTATGCTGTAGTTTAATTTCAACCCTACGCGATTCCTAAACAAAATTTAGTCAAATAGGTTGTAGGAAAATTCATCTAATACTAGTCCTAGGCATCAAATGGAAGTAAACCTGAATGAATCCTGCAACTGAAAGAATTTGAGATGATCGTGACATCCATAGAAATTCCAAATTATCGAAAATTAGTCACTGCGAGTAGGAAATATAATGTGTTTGCACACCAACACTAGACACAACCACGAGAGCAGTGATATAAATAACCAGGTCACATACTGCATAGTCAGAATTTTGATTAATCAGGATGAATACAAATAATCGAAGGCAAGAGGATTCTGGGGCCAAAGGTTTTTCCTTTCGCGTAAACGATCCCGAAATAATAGTGATGGAACAGAGAATCGACGCAAAGGATGGTAAGGAATTAAAGTTAATTATTTTAACCTATTTAATAAAATCCGTTTTATGATAACCACGCCTTCTTCAATCTGGCCATATCATCTCAGGATTCACCTTCGTTCTAGGAGCTAACCAAGAGAGACCAAGCGTACGCCACCTAGTAAAATAAATTAGAGCCAGACTAAAGAAATTTTTATTTATTTGCCAAAATCTGTAGAATTCGATTCGAAATATGCCATTTGACAAAAAAATTAATTTCTTTGACTTTTACAATCTTATGATTCAATAAATGAAACTGACTAAGATCAAAACACGTAAAATTATAGATTCATGCCCGAATTGACAAAACAGTCGAATTCTCATTCATCACGAACCTTCATTACACTATAACGAGCCACGATTTTCGAATTTAATGTTATCTGTGTGGAAAATTAATATGAACTTAATATTCAAATATGAAGGCACTGATTATTTAACTGGCACAAATGAGAACAACCCGATGTTCGGAACAAACTAGTCTACATAAACCGATCATCTCAGCAGCCAAACTTATATTGCATTAAAGCCTTAATTTTCCATGTATTTCAGGCACGAGAAACTCGTTAACGTCCTACGGCCACGAAATAGGAGCAATCCGTGATGATCAAAATGACACGCAGAGATAAATTATGCGACCAGGCAGACTCGTTATGTTCCAAATTTAATAGACACTTTATACGACGTGGAAAAGAAATCAAAACCGATGTTGACGCACACGGCCGTAGCAAACCATACACCCGCGATATCCCGCCATATCCACGGCAGAATCATTACTGATCACAAGTTGTCTCTAAAATATCGTGAGATAACCCGACCCAAAGCCATTGTTGACTGTATATTACCCAATTTATTTTATCGAAATCTCTTATTTATCAACTGGAAAACAATATGATAATCGCTTTTCTATTTGACAGACTCCAGGGTAGACGAATCTCGAGTTACAGTAAAATTCCCATCTCACTCCGCCGCCAGATGCAGACAGGCGATGTGTGATGCGAGATTCTCGATTTATCCCGTAAGAGAATCGAGATCAGGCCGACAAGGATATACCGAGGACCTAGATCTACCTTACGTGGCAATAAAACGAAAGCCAGGACGTAATCCAGCCCGAGAGCTCCGGGGGCAGGCTGAAGAGATTCTGTAGTGCCTAGAAGAACACCAACGGAGAACAGACAGACAAGTAGAACGAGCTCGATGTCCTTTGGACCAGATAAACGCTTACATTGCAGCTGGCCTAATTCTGAGTACGAATGAGTATGCCCCTTCATTGGGCATCTCATTTGAACTCGACGACCCAAGATTGGACCGACCAACTCAATCCATGAATGTGTCCGTCCCAAGGAAAATGAGGGAAAAGACCGGGAAAATGGAACGCGCGAAGCGCCGATCTCTGAAACTTACGGGGCAAACGCAAACCTAGATGTCATAATTAATAAATATTTCATTCGATTGTCTTAGTATTGTTCATTTAATTAACTGCGATGTAAGTTAAATCCACGAAGCAGTGAAGCTTTTCATGGTGGTTTGAAGGAAAGATAACTGATTGAGTGTGACGCTCACATACCTTCTATCGGTAGTGCGTTGAACCCGCTATGGGGTCGGGCCTTAGAAGTTCCTTCGTGGCGCTCATCTTTGGCGATCCCATGACCAGTGGTTGCATTACCAACGTTGCTTGGCAACGGGTAACCATTAGAGGCGAGGATAATTATATTTGGGGTCAAGGTTACATCGACCATAAACGCCACAAAATGTATTCTTTCTCGAGTACTGTTTCCAGAAGCTTGTGATATAATGTTATTTTTTCTTTTTAAAAAACTTAAGAGCTTTTAAGAGAAAAAGTGATTCCTCACAAGTGATTAAATTTATGCAAAAATGAATTGGTATTTATACCTTTTCTGTGACCCTAACCTTGCGTGTTAAATTTTATGCGATTTTTTGGTCAAATCTTATGTTATTATGTTATTTTTATGTCATTTCGTGCGGATCTTGATGCATTTTGTTATTATTTTAATTTATTTTTATGTTTTTTGATTTAATATTTTAATTATATCTTTCTCGCATTTTAAAGTGTTTACTTGATGTTTTATGGGTCTGATTTTAAATCTGCATGTTATGTTTGCGTGCTGTTTCCAATTCATTAAAATAAAACTTAGTGCTAGCCCAACCGGTACTTGAATTGCTTTACAATATTTAGATAACATTATTCTTTAGTTTCAATTATTTTTCCCCCAGATGTGGGTCGTCTAAATTGTAGGATGTGTTGTACGGCGGGGCGTACCCGTCCTGCTCGGAATAACTCCGGTCACGATTGCTTCGTTTATTTCTGCAAGGTAGCGCTGAGCTCACACCACTTGTTTGTTGGTCTGGCTTTGATGTTCTACTAGACACGCCAGTCGGATCTGCTTGCCCTCGGATCTTCCGGGCAGGATTTCGGCCGGGTTCTCTCTTTATGGCAATATAGGGAAGATCGACTTCTCCATGTTCCCGTTGAGCATCTGCGCGGGATTCTCTTCCTGGCGAGATTGAGAACCCCGCGTCCCACATGGCTTGGCAACATCTGGCGCACCGTAACGCGAGATGCGTCAATCCAGGAGTTGTCTGAAAAATATGGGTAGAGATTATTACAACACTTCGTGGTTAATTACTCACGTTAAATGTGAAGTCATTTAGAGCAGTTATTTGCGGATGGAGAGAAAATCGGTGAATTAGGGTGTGGCGTTGGAGGAGTTGAACGGATAGTTACAAGCGGCGACGGATGTTTGGACGGCGTTTGACTTAATTAGCGCTAAGTAGTTGGGCTACATTCAGGTCGATAATCTAACTCGGTGTGATGGAATTTCTTTCCTCTGGAAACGGTTTGTGTTGGTCATTGGTCGAATTTCACTATTTTAATGGGTGGCACTCTTACATTACTTTGTGCGCTTCACGGAAAAAATTAGTCCTAATTGGCTTTTATCCTGCTGTCATTTTGAAATCACTTCTTTTGTCAATTCATTATATTCTTTTCTTCGTGGGACGAACTATGATTGGTTATATTTATCTCATCCGCCAGTTTAATTCCAGCTTGCCTATTCACTCTGAATATTTGGATCTTCATTTTCCTATCATCTATTCTCAGGTAATTTGGAATTTGCAAATTTTCCTCGATAATGTATGGATTTCGTCCAACATCGTTCCTCTGTAGCTTTAGATAGCTATCATAAATTGTCCTTGCCCATTGAATTTGTTACCTTGCTAAAATATAGTTCGTTAATTTATTTCAATTTTAAAAGTTGACGCTAGAGTCAAGGTGGAGTACCCTAAGGATACTGCCTCAACTGGTAGCGGTATAATTAATTACCTATTTTAATTTGAATTTTTATACTAATTTTATTTACTTTTTTTATTCCTTATATACCCCTTAATAAATTTTCTTTGCCCCCAAAATTTCTACCTGCGCAAATTTTGCTTCCTCTTCTTTGCTTTCAACAGCCAATAAAATTTGTCAATGATCAAAAGGTGCAAATCTTTACATTATTCAAAATAAAAAGTTAATACTTATACTGTACTACTACATTATCATAATTGCATGCAAAATAAATGTATCTCACTACACGATTGTCTCCTCATAGACAATTCAAGGTCTTTGGGCCATGGATTGACGCTCAAGTTGTTGCTTTCGTTTCCGAAGATACACTAGCAATGCGAGAAGAAAAATGATGGAGAATGATATCACACTGATTGTACAGATCGATAAAATTACAACTATAGTTTCATTGTTATCAGATGAAGATAATGTAGTGTTATTCTCACGAATTTGCACATTAGCCATATAGTCGTTGAACGAAGGTAACATTGTTTTTTGTTTTCGAATATTTACATTAGAGATATGAAAATAATTGGTGTTCTTTATGAGTCCCGTTAAATTATACACAACTCGAATGAATCTCGTTTCGACAAAAATGATTTCCCAGGGATTGAAATTTGATATGCATTTGTAATACTTGATTTTCATCATTACCACTTTTGATTTAGATCGTATTTGCTGAAAATTTAACATTTTAAAGGTAAAGTTACTTGTTAACGTGGCTTGAATTTTCCCATGATAATAAATCATAACTTTTTCATTCATACCTGCATGCCGTGAAATATTTAGTTTTCGGTCAACTAGCTGTAAATGAACTCGATTTGTTTCGTTTTGCAACAAAATTGATTTCCGACTGCGATATCGTAGGTATGATGCAGTCTTAGATTAGCATAATGCACGAAAGACCTTCTAACATTCAACGTATCGATTGTATAATTCTGAAAAATTATTTTCACTTGTTGGGAATTTCGGGGTTCCCAATATATATTGATTCCATTCAGCACTGGTTCTATGGAAACATAGTTATTTAAAGTTTTTGTCCATATTTCAATCTTAATCAGGTTCATTATTTTAGTACCATTTATTTGGGGTTGCATTTGTTTTATTAACCATGGGTATTCATAATTTATTATTAGTTGACGATCTACATAAGTATTTTTATTAAAATTCAGCTTCACTGGTGGTTCAAAATAATTCAGTAAATTACTTATTTCTATTTCTTCGTCGGTGCACAACGATAGATCCATACCATCTGGGTACATGTGGCATAAATATCAACTTTTTCCATTAACGGGATCCTTTTAATAGCGTAATTTGGAAACAATGGAGTCGCATTCGACCCTAACACATTGATTATCATGAGTGTTGTAACGAACAAAGTTTTGTTGATATATCCCAATGATGAGGGATTTTTCGCTGTCTTTTGTTTGAGCGTGGTGTGCCTTTCCACGTTTTTGTCTTTAGATCTCAATTGATACTTAGTGTCTTCTGCAACTGGCACCTTTTTACATCGATTAGCATGAATGATAATTGTTCCTGCCTTTTTATTATTTTGTGGACGTAATTTTAGATTAGTTTCAGTGGTATCACATACTACGTATGGGCCCCTAAATGGTCTCTGTAATTTTGGTGATAAACCCTTTGCTGGTTCTGGTTTATGTACATACACTAAATCTCCTACCTCAATATTGTGAGCATGTGGTCGTTTATCATAGCACTCTTTATATGCTTCTTGACTATGTCTTATTTTAAGTCCAGCTTGAGTCCATAATGATTGAAGTCTTTCTTGCATAATTACTTTGTAATCAGATATATCCATGTGTTGTGAGATAGGTGCTTGAAATTTTAAATCAACCGGCATGTTGTTCCGCCGTAAATACATGAGATAGAAAGGTGTTTCACCGGTACTCTCATTCACTGCATTTCGATACGCAAATAGGCATGGCTTGATAAACAAATCCCAATCTTTCTGTTTTCTATTTACGTATGATGATATCATATTGATTAATTTTCCGTTAAATCTTTCAACTAGACCATTCGTTTGTGGATGATAAGGCGATGTACTTAGTTTCAGTATCCCGAATAACTCCGTAATTGAAATAAACAGTTCACTCTGGAAATTCGTTCCTTGATCAGTAAGTAATTTCTTCGGTGCTCCATATCGAAAAATAATATTTTCTACAAATATCTTTGCAACTGTTTCCGCTTTTTGATTTTGTATCGCATATGCTTCAGGCCATTTAGTTAGATAATCACAGAACACAATGATATACTTGTTACAATTAATTGTTTCAGGTAACGGACCAACAATGTCCATAGCAGTAATTTCCATCGGCGCTCCGGGTACTGGCATAGGTTTCATAGGTACTTTTATTTTCTTTCCCGTATTTCACCTGGTTAAGCACACTTCACAAGTATGACACCATTGTCTGACATCTGATTCAATAGTGTCTCAATAATATTTCTGTTTCAATCTTGATAATGTCTTCCGAGCGGATAAATGTCCACCTAGTGCTCCATCATGGTATATTAACATTAACGTTGTTCGATGTTTGGTTGGAACCACAATTAATAAATTTTCATTTTTAACACATTTTAACAAACCATCATGAATGATATATTTATGTTTTTCGTCAACTACATGTTTTCAGTCACTTTGCTTTTTGATCGTGACGGCATGTTTCCGCAATTGAATTAATTCATTATCCTTTTCCTGATCTTTTTGCAGTTCCTGCAAATTATTAGCGGTTTTGATTGCCATAAATATTGTATTATTATAATTCATTTCATTATTCTTACTGTCATTATTTACAGGGATTCTCGATAGCGTATCCGAATTTCCATTTGATTTGCCTGTTCCATATTTAATTTCGAAATCATATTCTTGTAAGGCTATTGACCATTCGATCAGTTTGCTGGCTGAATCCCGATGTTTCATCAACCATTGTAACGGATTATGATCAGTAAACACAACAAATTTTCTGCCAACTAAATACTGTCTAAACGTTGCTATACCGTAAACCAATGCCAATGTTTCTTTCTCAATTGTAGAATAATTCTTTTCATGTGGCTTTAACGTTCTGCTGGCATATGCTATTACGTGATCTTTCTCACCTTCGACTTGTTGTCCTAATACTGCACCCAATGCAAAATTACTTGCATCTGTCATTAAAATGAACGGTATTCTAAATTTTGGGCATCTCAGTATAGGTTTTTTAATTAAGCTTTCTTTAAGTAATGCGAATACTTCTTGTTGCGCATTTCGCCATTTAAATTGAGTCTGCTTTTTTAATAATACATTTAAGGGTTGTGCTACATGAGAAAAGCTTTTAATGAATTTTCTATAATAACTAGCTAAGCCCAAAAATTGCCGAACTTGATCTACATTTTCAGGGATTGGGTATTCTTTAATTTTCCTCACATTTTCTGGGTTTGGTTGCAATCCATTTCGAGAAATAATATGACCTACATAAACCACTTCCGATTTTCCCCATTCACATTTAGAGGGTTTTATTTTTAGATTAGCCTTTAATAATCTTCTAAATACAGTTTCCACATCTTTCAGATGTTCTTTAAAAGTATTTGAAAATATTATTATGTCATCAATATAGACTAATGCATGTGGGATATCACGTAAAACAAAATTCATACCTCGCTGGAACGTAGCAGGTGCTCCAGTTAATCCAAATGGTAACACATTAAATTCATACAATCCTTTACCATCAGAAAAAGCCGTTCTTCTTCGATCTTTTTCCTTCACTTTAAATTGATTGTAACCTTTATTAAGATCGATTAATGTGAAAAATTGTACTTCTCCTATTTGATCAAACATTTCTTGTGGAACTGGAATAGGATATGTATCATTTCGCGTAACTTGATTTAATTTCCGATAATCAACACAAAATCGCAGATCGCCGTCTTTCTTTTTAACAACTACTATTGACGATGAAAATGGTGAAGAACTATCTCGTATTATTTTGAACTCTTTCATTGCTTTTATCTGCCTATCACTTTCCTCTTGATGTATATATGGAATTCTATACGGTTTCAATTTAATCGGAGTTTCATCAAGTAATGGTATCTCATGTTCAATTACTTGGGTGAGTCCCAAATCGTACTCGTGTTTTGCAAACACCATTTTATATTTCTTTAATAACTCTGTGAATTCCCATTTTTGTGATTCTGTTAAATCATTACTAATGACTTGTGGCTCTTTGTAAATTTTAATATTTCTCAGTAATTTTGGGGTTTTCTCTATTTCAAACTTCGTTAGTTTTCCCAATTTGGTTTTTGGTTTCATTTGGATGGGTTTTGTGTTTTGATTCACTATTCTCACTGGCACTGTTTGGTCTTTGACCTTTACCACTTCATCACACATTGGAATTTTTCTATTAGCTTCTCATTTGGTTCAAATATGCACTCGTAATCTGACACATCTAACACATCTGCATAATATATTACCTCACTTCTTGCTGGCAATTCTAGTGTCTGATTTAAAAATACCTCTCTCACCTTATGTCCTTTTTCGTCTGTCTGTCCTTTCATTAATCTCCCAGTTTTTAGATCAAGAGAAATTCCTTGTAGTTGTTCCATTACATCCATACCAATTAAACATCCGACAGGACTATTTCTCATCACTAACACATAATACACTAATTCGTGATCACCAATAATTAATTCAGCTTTTAATTTCCCAATTATACTTAAAACATTGTGCGACATTGACCTTATTACTTTACTTGTTGGTTTCATCTTTGATTTCTCTTCAATTGTCAACAAATCATCTGATACTATAGTATTACTGGAACCTGAATCTAACAAAGCTTCCGCCTTTCTTCCATTGAACAGAATGTTTATTCGTGGCTGTTTGCCTTTATTTCCTATCATCATCATTGCATAACTACATGGTAATCCGAGCATGTTTCTCCGTTCAATTTCTGCGCTCGTGGGTTCAATGTTATCTAATTCAAATTGAATATGTTCTACTGGTTTCATTTCTTTTAATTTTTCAGTTGGATACTTTGGTGCCGTTGGCAAAAATGTTGGTGTATACCACTTTGAAAGTGTTTCAATTCCGCTAAGTTTTGGCATAGGTTCTAATAAAAATTGTAGCTCTGGCTTTTTCTCACTCTTCATAATTCCTTTTTGAAAATATCTTTGCTCCTTTTTATTATCATTGATGTCATCATTATTATCATTATTGTGATCACTTGCTGCACATAGAGACACTTCACTTTTTTGATCGGTTTTCAGTTGTGCTCTCACACTTGCCATTTCTCTATATTGATGATGAGTAATGAAAAATCTCGCTAAAAATGGAAAACAACCAATAATTATTTTCCATGACCATCCGGATATTACGTATATTTTATGAGCCGATAATATTTGTGACATTATTACCTTTATTGTTATGATTACAACATAGAATCCAATTAATCCTGCGCATGCTTGTCCTAAAAACATGAATTTCCCCAAGATCTTTTTCATCGTTTTGTATGTTGCCTTTCTAAAGTGATCTGGTGTTAGAAGATATTCATAATTGACTTTACCTTCGCCGTTAGGCAAAATTGTATCAATCATTTCTGAGATTACACGTTCCTTTTTTGGCGGAAATAACAAGTTTCTTTGAGCTTCTTCGATATTCTCGCTTGCAAAGAAACGCATTTGTGCCATTTTATTTAGGGATGTAAAATTTACTAGATATTCTAGATTTGTTAATTCTAATTTATCCGGAGTTCTCACTCCTCGGTAATCTGTTAATGCTATCCATGAATCCTGTGCTAAGCGATACAACGGAGCAAGTAATCTATTACATTGAAGAATTTTTGGCTTAGTTTGCTCGTCCAGTAATATTCTTGTTATGGGTTCCATAAATCGCATTTTTCCGTTTATACTCACCGGCAATTCATTTGTACATTTTTCGTATTTCATAATTTTTACTGTAACTGCTTTACATTTATAGCTATATAGGGCCTCTCCGAAGATTCTGGCAAATACACCGTTTTCTGATATTAGCATAGGTGCTACTAAGTTTGGATTTGTAATGGCCATTGCCATCCTGTCTCTAAGTATCTCTTTATTCAATTTGCAATTATTTAAAATCATTTCCCGATATATATTCTTCATTATGTTTTGACTAAAATGGTACAAATAATCAATTTTATTGTTAAAATAGTGAGTGAGTTTAATATCATTTGTGTGTATTTTAGTTTTCGCCTCATGCACCATCATTTTTGATACGTAAACACCTCTGTAATTTGTTGCATAAACCATTTGCCCGCATTTATTGGTAGCCTCCTTTTTTATAAAACTCATACCATCTGTTGGTAATGTCGACATTAATACTGGTGTGGTTTTCCTCGTCAATACTGGAGTTGACCTAATTGTGCCATTCGATCTATAATTCATATTGAAATTATCGGGGCTTTCTCTAAATTGTTCTCCACTTTACTCTTTGAAAGTCATAGTTTTCAAATGCGCTAAATTACATACATCAGTTTTAACATCAAATATTAGAATGGATTCTCCGGTTTGGAAATTTTTTTGTCTCATATTACAAAACGGATGCGTTTGAAGTTTTCCTGTTTCATCATCAAAAACTCCTTCAAATTCTCTTAATTCTGTCAAATATTCTTCAATCACCACTGAATGTTTAATAATTTTTCCATTTACTTTTTATGGTTCTCCTTCGCACGTTCCATCTTGTTGTATTACTCCCTTTACAACAACTGTCTCTCTTATTCTGTTATTTACTTTTCCTTTCAATTTAATTTCCGGATTAATTTTTAACTCCTCTGTTTGAAACGCAGCTAAGCAGTTTTCTAGCACTACCTCTACTGGTCGTGGAATAGCGTGCATTTTTATCAATGATGTGTGGCTCCATTTAAGACAGAAAAATACAAAAGTAGTTTGCTTCGCAATACATTCTCTAACTTTGGCTCGCCGCAGATCAGATTCCTGATACACATAATATTTTACATCATTTTCTACTTTCAATTTCTTTGGGTATGCATCCGGACATTCTGCCATGTCCACAACCGAATAAATTTTTCCCATTTCTGTTTGGGAACAATCGTAAGCAGTCATACCTGTAGCTTGTGTAGTTATTGTACAAAAAATAAAGAGCATAACTATTTCCCATGGAAATATCATCTTTTTCCTTAGCTTCGGGCTATCCTTTCCATTTAATGGTTTGTATGGTAAATTTTTTCATCACTTTCATTTATTGTAAGATCCTTATTCAACTTCTTCCAACCTCCATTATTTTTAACCCACTTCATTAAATATTCATTTGAGATTCGTGCCGCTACATCTATCAAATTTTCCAAATTATCCGTTTCTGCTATCGCATGAGCTCCAATTTCTAAAACCATATAAGTTAAACTTGTTAACATTACTTCTTTGTCAATTCCATCTTTAATCAAATTTTCTATTAGTTTCTTATCACAAAAGTTATCGTTTTCTCAAAATCTTTGCACAACACCTGGAAGTCTGTTTTTCATTTCAGTTACTATATTTCCTAACTCATACTCTACATCCATTTTTATTTCAAACGTCGGATATACTGCTTTAATCAAGCCCATTAAGAATATTTTTGTTTCCTCAACTTCCTGTTCAATTCTCACTAAACTCCGCTTTATCTTATATAAAGTTTTAGGTTTCCTAACAATTATTTCACTATTCATTTCACCTCGTGGTGCCTCAAAAATTTCTTGTTTTTCAACGTGTTCCTCCTGCATTTTATTATTCAATTCATTTTCTTCCTTATTACTGAAAATTTCATCTACTTTTGTTTTTACGTTATCTTCCTCAATATCTGTATTTGAATTCTCCGAATTATCCACTGAATCTACTTTCTGTTCCTTTATTGCTACTACACAATTTACTAAATACCCTACCCTTCCATCAGCATCTAGGTATCCGTTTCCGTCTAATTCATGTGGCTTAAATCCACAATCATATAAATATTCATCATCATCTAACTCTTCATCTTTGAACATCAATACAATAATTCCATCTTTTCCTATTTGGTTTGCAGCTCTTTTTCGTAACTTCTGAACCTTTGTACACCAATGTTCCTCTATATACTCTGTTTTTCCCCAATCTTCATAATCTATTGCTATAATAAATGGTTTTAATTCCATTCTAGTTTCTCTTAATTCTCTACCAAATCTTCGCATCAAACATTTCAATTTTTCTCCATACCTCGATTTATCATATAAATATGGTCGTATTATGTTTACTATTTCTAGTTTAGCATTTTCCTCTAGTTCTATTTTATCAATTAATTTTAATTTCTCCGAAATTTTAACTCCATCCCACTCACTTAAAGCATCTCTTAAGTCTCCTATTAGTTCTTGTGAATCACTTTTTTCCACTACTTCTTCCCTAATCATGCTCGCAAACTGCAATTTATTTTTATTTCCAGGTATAAAACCACAATCTATTAAAAATTCATCGTCTTCTAAATACCTATTCTTAAATTTTACCTTTATTATCTGTTTTCCATTATTCTCTTTTAATCTCTCTTTTAAATCTTTAACATAATCTCCAATTTCACAACGAATACAAATCACACTATTTCTACTTTCATCTACAACATCAATAAAAATAAAATCTAACCATTTATTTTCTCTGAAAGCTTTCCCAAAGATCTTCATCATATTTGTTATTTCATCTCTATCTTTTAAATTCACCTCATAATGATCGGCACATAGTTCAATTACATTTTTCAATTTTTGTACACTCAGTGACATTTGACTTAATTCCAGTAATTATGTCTTTATTTTAAACGTTTCCGCTATTCTCGATTCTATTAATTTATTAATCCTCGATATAATCATTATTGCCTTTTCGCTTTGCAGATCATCTTTAATCATCATTCTTTTCAGCTCTGTATCTGTTGCTTCTGATTGCGACTCATACATCATGTGGTTATATGTCTCTTCATCAGATTCAAACTTGCATATTAAACGATCCAAACGTCGACTCATTTGTTTCACTTCGTCTTCAATTCTATTATTATAATTATTTGGCTGCACAAAAGCAACGTTGTCTGCTTGTGATTTATCACTTTGGAATCTAATTTTCTTTAAGATTGGCTTTTGAAATCTCATTATTCCTGGGACATGACCTCGCCATATGCCCATAACCTCTACATGAGTGACATTGAATTCGGCCATGTAAATTAACTCTATCTCTTTGAGGTGACGGTGAAGTTGATGGAGAACTTGATCTTGCCAAACAGTTTCATGTTACATGCCCTCTCTTTCCACAATTATAGCACTGTATATTATCATTAATTCGCTGACTATTGGTGCTCATTTTATTAAAACTTTTCCCACCATTGCTTTTCAACCAATTTGGCTACATCCTCTTTGGACTTTGTTGCTCTTCATCTTTAAACCAACATTGACTATTACTATGTCCCTTTCTCTGGCAATGATCACACTGGACAGGACTTGGACTTCTTCGGGTATTATTTTTAAACCAGCATTGATTTATATTATGTCACAATTTCTGACAATGACTACACTGAACTGGTCTTTCTCTCTCCTCATTTGAACTATTTGTAGATTTCCTTGGCTCAAATTTTACTCTAAATTTTGGTGATGGACTGGTGGATTTCTGGAATAAATTACATTTGATTGGCGATATTGATCTGTCTCTAGATTCATTAATAGTTGTAAAAGATTCTGCTTTTGGTTGAGTAGTTTTCAAATTCAATTCAATCTTCATAGCTTTTTTAATAAGCTCATCAAAATTGTTGAAATCTACATAGCATAGGGCCTTTTTAATTTCTTTTCTGACTCCTGTCAAAAATTGGTCTTGCAACAATTCCTTCACTTGCTTCGCCACATCAATTTGTTCAGGTTTAATCTCAAGAGCTTTCTATGCAAGGGTTGTCAAATGATAAGCAAATTCACTTACTGACTCGTCTGGTCTCTGCACTCGATTGTAAAACTTTTGGCGCATTATTCGTTTAATATCACCACCAATTAATTTCGCTGCTTAGGCATCTTTCAACTTGGTCCAATCATTGGCAATGAGTCTTTTATCAATTTGTTGCCAAGCCTCTCTCGCTGCTCCTTTTAAATACAATGGTAACCGTTGCACCATAATCAATTGGCTCCATTCATAAGCAGTGGCATACATGTAGTAATCAGCCATAAAATCAACAAATTCGACAGGAGCTCCTCCATATTGCTGAACTGGTAGTTTCTGACAACTTGCATAATCATTACTAAGAGTAATAGACATATTTGCTTGGATATTAGATACAGGGGTTGTCACAGTAGACACCGGGGTTTGATCATTATTATTGGAATTGCTCGCCATTATTTCTGATTTCTTTTGGTTTCTCAAATTATAAAATCTTTTTTGTACAACTTTTTCCCGTCTGAATTTTAAAATGTTACAATTATTAATATTACCTTTTGTTTTAATTTTGGAATTTATTCTATAATTTTCTTTATAAATTCTGACGTAATGAATCACAAAATTTCTCAATAATTTGAAAGTTTTCTTTTAATTCAATAATTTATTCTCTTTTCAGTTTATGTATGCTCTGACACTCTTCTTTTTTTCAGTTTTTCTCTTTTTAAACAATTCAATTATTTGCAACACTATTTTCCGCCGACTTTTTATCACGTCGGGCTCACCAAAATGTTGGGTTATTATTATTGAAAGTCAGTTTCCTCTGACTCCTCGTGTAGTTTTTCGATCAAATAAGCAAACCCAACACAGAATAATTTTATTTGCACTTTATCACAATAACAAATCAATCCTTTGGTTCAATATTTATAATCACAATTTCACTACTTGATTTTCACCTTTTAACCACTGTTTGGCTCGGATTATCTTAAGGTAGGTTGTCCAAGGGAGAACCACCCTGTCTGATAGATAACCTTGACTTTTACTTGGATTTGGATTTCTCTACTAACCTAGCTACTGCTCGTTCACGTCGATTCACTCTAGTTACTAATATCTGCTCTCTCGTATCTAGTTAAGAATGATTGTTCTTTCTTGTCTGGTTGATAATGTCTCTTTTCTTGTTTGATGAATTCTGGTCCTCTTTTCTTGTCTGATGAGTTGTGGTCCTCTCGTGTTTTCCCCTCTTTCTTTTATACTCCTCCTCAGACTGTTTTCCGACGATTGTCAACAATAGCTTCTGCATTATCAAATTATCATTAATAATTAGCTTCCCGACCGACATTTGTCAACAACGTTTGACGTTGTTTGGGCTAATTTATCCTACTATATTATTCCGTCTATGCGCCGGGTTTTCCTTATCTCTCGGGTTTCCCATTGCCTCGGGCTTCCCATTGACTCGGGCGTGCTCTAGTTCCTTCTGCAAGATTTTCAGGGATTCCATATCTATAAATAATTGAATTAACTTAGGTCTACCAATCTCAGGTTATTTAATTAATCAAAACAAGCGTTAAAAAAAATAAAAAGAAAGAATTTTAAAGTCAACTAATTATTTATTTAAAATTCAGTTTTGATTGTATTAAACGTGATTCAAATCATTATTGAAAATGAGGAGTTCGGTGGTTTCCTTCATCGTATTCTTCCGAGGCCGGCTGAGCATAAGTACGTTCCCGATATACGAAGACGGGTCTCTCCGTCCTTCTCCGGTGACTAGGAAATGTACTTTGAGATACGGCGGCATTGAAGCTCGGGGAATCAGCGTCCAACCGTTCGTTCATCCGATTGGAAAAAGAGTGAGGCGACTGTTCGTGGTCGTCAGTTCTCGCAATTAGACTGGTGGCGATATCCTCCCCCACGTTCCTGAGGTATAGTCTGGCTCTGACTACCAACTGATCGGTCGGGTACTGTTGATCCTCGAGGAGGGCGAGAAAGAACATCGCATGCTCGAGAATTTCCTGGGCAGGCGATCGATCTGATTCTCGCTCCATGGCCACGAATGGCAGCTCCGTACCGTTCCTTCTTCGCAGTGCATCTGCTCGGAATTCTCTAGGTTGGGACATGGCGAAGCCTGCCTCCCACATGGCCTGTCGCCATCGATCCGCGGCCTGTGTGGGCAGTCGAATAATGGTCCTTGATTCTCCTACACAAGATTGTAATAAAAATTCGTCATCATTTTCAAAAAAAATTTAATTGCAAAAAAAAAAATAATTAAAATTCCTATTATAGTTCTTGAAAATCGAAATCGAAAAATCATTGTCGTCCTTCTTACATCAAATTGCTAAGGAATAAAAATTCCTAATATAGTCCGATTTTCCATTAATAACATTTTCTATATTAAAACAAAAACTCCATAATTTTATAATATATTACACACAAACTCACCTGTGTGGGACAAAACCATATTTCATGAATTACATTTATTTTATAAGCAAACTTGCAATGAAATTTAACGTTTCGCTTTTAACATTTTGTTAAATTTTTATTTCAAACCAAAAAAAAAATAACTTTAATTTACTATAAATAAATTTTACCCACCTTCGGCAACCGAAAAACCATAAATGGTAAAAGACTAAAGCTTTAAAATAATGTTAAATAATTACAAAATGAATATAAAATCATGATAATTATAGAATAGCAAATTATTATCCTAAATTTCAAATGCATATAATATGAATAAAATATTGACGGTAAATATTAACACCAAAATGCTTGTATAATATCGGAATGTCTTAATGATACATAAATACAAGTGTAAGAGAGTTAACTTTTACTGTTTTCATGAAGACACAAAACAAATTGAGTGCATAATCGAACAACCAAAAAAAATGAAAAAACGACTTCCAATTTGTATGTTTCATATTGTATTTTAGTGTTGGTTAAACTTTTCATCTTTTACAAAACCGCATATTTTTACATCAATATTTAAACCTGTATGTTTTGGATAAAGATTATTTTGCAGATCACTGTAATTTATCCATTTTAAAGTTGGCTTTAGTATAATTCTGTGTTGTCCAGGCCTAGCTAAGGTAAGTTGGAATATTTTCTATGAGAATTCATCATTACCCTCCTTAAAATTAATTTCTAAAAATTAAAATTTCTTAATATAGTTAGTAAAATTAACATTCAAAATTTAGAACTTTAAAAGTATTTATTAAAATCAAAAATTCGTATAACTATTAAAATGTCGGAGTTCCAGCAACTAAAACTTATGGTAAATGTTTATTGTAAATTAATTTGGAGTTTTACCTTATTTTTATAATGATTTAAATTATTGGGAAATTTTCTGTTGATTCCATAATGTTTACGAGTCGCATTTCCTAATTCATCAGTTTCTCAATTTTCTTTGGAGTTCATATTGGTAAATCGTGGATTTTTGTAAGTTGATTTTAGTTTATACCCGAAAAATCGTTAACTAAAAAATTAATTAGGGCAAGTCTTAACTTTATATATTCTATATTTCCCTAGTTTGGATTTTTATTGAGTTAACATATTCACTTTTGAGGTTACAGTAATTACGCTATTTTATTTTATCCTCAAGTATATCGAATCTTACCAGGACATTAAACATTTAAATTAATCGCCTCAATCTACATTCATTTAAATAATAATACTGACTCTCAATGTGACGTTAGTAATTTATAACCGTTACGGAAATTTTTTGTTAACTCAAATGATTTTGACTATCTATGTGGCATTAAAAGCATATAATAACAAAGATTTATAACGATTACTTTATTGATGTTAGTACGAAACCATAACTTAAAATTTATGACTTTATTTCATTTTAACTAAGAATATACGTATTGAGTTCACAATGACTGCTTGAATCTATAATTTATTTTAAATTCGTAACCCTAGCTTAAAATTGTTAATTATTATAAGTTCATGGCAACCGCTCAATATTTATGATTACATTAAACTCATATGAAATTTATGGTTATTTTGAATTCATAACAACAGTTTCGACATTATAGTTATTTTAGATTAACAACAACGATTTCATTCTTTCTAATTCCCCGTTACCTTTCCCTTGATTGACCTTAGGCGCAATGTGTTCATATTATAGTTAATGAATGCCCACTGGACTACTCGTGTGATGATTTTGAGGCGTATGTAAATAAAATTTAGGTCGAGTTTATGGAAATTGGGCGAAGAGGAAACAACCAAAAGACTATTTCCTTTTCCCTCTCTGCCCCTATACGGAATGATATTGACGTTCCGACCCCTGCGTTCAGCACGCCGGAGCCTTCACGGGCACGAATCATTGGCGATATTCCACGCACTTACACGAATTCGAATCGTATGTTGGATTTTAATGACTTGTAGTGTGTTTTCGGCTGTGGGCCGGAAAAATTTCGACAATATAAAACAAAGTTTTTATGCGTTAATAATTTATTAAAATAATAATATAAATTACCCGATACATTCGTAAAACAAAGAATCATAAATATACCACTCTCCCTACGCCGACACCCAAGCAGAGCTCCATTGAGGTTGCGAAGATGCGAGTGGAGAGTTTTCAAATAAAAACTCTCACTTACATCGTGAAAATAATGTTCAAGTTTTGAAAACTGTTTTACGAGTAAAAACGATTAAAATTGTGTAAAAATGAATCGGTATATATACCTATTGTACGACCCTAACCTTGCGTGTTCTTTTTGATTTAGTAAAACAAAATTTGACCTTGGAATTTTCTGGTGTATTCTAATCTTTAATTTTATTATTTTTTGATTTTATTTGACAATTTTTCTTTTAGATTTTTTAATTGAATTATTTCTAATTCAAATTATTTGATTTTTATTTCATTTTCATGAAATTTCGCATTTTTCCCAAATTGTCAAATTTCGGTCAAATCGTTGGGTTTTCGTGTTATGTTTGTGTTTATTTCGTGCGGATCTTGTTGCACTTTGTTATTATTTTATTTATTTTTGTGTTTTATAATTTTTATATTTTATTGTTTCTCTCTCACATTTTGATAGGGTTAATTGGTGTTTTAATAGGTTTTAATTAAAATCTGCATGTTTTATTTGCATATGTGTTACCGATTCATTTAAACATCTACAAGGCCGTTTGTGTTCTGGCCCAACATAAAACACTCTGGGGCCCATAATATTGCGACCCGCAATTTCAATAGTCTTTTTCAGATCATACATTGGTTTGAGTCTACGAGCTCTCTGGACGTGATCTCAATACTCACATTCATATAAAGTGTCTACGGTATAGATAGATATCAAGATAGAGATGGACTTGAGGTCCGACTACTGTACTCATGATCAAATAAAATGAAGATAAATAGTTTAGTTTTAAAATCAATGTAGATCAGTAAAATCAATGTGAATCAGTTATATTTAGTCTCAAACTAATCACTGACGGCTTGGGTTTCATTCTCGAGTTGGTTTTCTCTTTTGGTTGATTTTGGTTGACATGGTTGATTGATGGAGATGCAAGAGAGTTTTGATGCTTCATTGGTTTTCTTGTTTTTTCGGATTCTGTTGAATATTCCTCTAAATTTTTGGATTGGGGTGTTTTGTCTTTGATGCTTTATCGTTAGATAGATGATAAGGCAGCATATTAAGAGTACGATATTCAATGTTACACTGAGTGATAGGATTTGTTCCATTGACAGGATTGTTGAATGGGGTTCAAACTTTTTTCGAGATTTATTCTGTTGTTGTCTTTTAGTTGATGAGATAATTTTCAGGATTTCTCGTATTGATTTGTTCTCGGGGTTTGTTTTGACCTTTTCCTGGACTAGTCTGATGATAGTTTCCAAGATTTTCTTTATCTCCAGGTTCTCGTTTTTTATTCTTGAGGCTTCATCGTTGTTATTCAAAAGGGTTTGTATCATTTGCTGGGTTTTTCTGATACTTTGTTTTAATTCATCATTTGTCTTTTCGTTTTCTTTTGGGGACATTGATTACATTGTAGGTTTATTTGTTGACATTCTTCGTTTTCGGGATTTCTGCAGATCTCTTTGTAATCTGCGCAGGTACTGTCTTCTCTTCTGAATAGGCGGGTTTTCTCGCATCTTTCTAAGGGGTTCTCGGTACTGTATTCTCTCATCATTATTATTATCATTATCCATAGTTTTTGGCTCATGGTTTTCATTTCTAATATACATTAGTCATTTTCACATTTTTTTACAGTGTTATTCAGTTATATACAGTGAAGTTTAACCCCTTTTTATTCTTTCTCTTTTCTCGGGGTTGAGTGTATTTCGCACTCTTCTTTATTCCTTTTCTCTGAAAATCTCATTATTAGGACTTGGGCTTTTATTAATCGCTCTGTTAAGTTTGGGAGTTCTTTTAATTGCTCTTTGTTTTGCTCGATTATCCTCCGTTGGTTATTGATTTGCATTCGGAGGTTTCTTTCTTTTGCCTGTTTTTTTTGAATTGGCGTTTGTGGTTGATTTGATCAATTGTCTGCTTCTCGAGTTTTCGTTTTGATTCCTGGAGTTGTTATTTAACGATTCGATTTCTTCTTGAGTCTGTTGGTGATTCTGTTTTATTTCTCTTGCTTCTTAACAGCTCTCTTCTATTTGTATTAGTTATCTCTGTTCGCTTTTTCTGCTTTCTCTCATCCTTTCCGCTTCTGTTTTCCAATAGTCTTCCAGGATTACTTGGGTTTTTATCTTTGCCGACTCTTGTCTCAAATACTCGTTTTCTTTCCTTTGATCTCTGTTTTCTCTCAAACTGGTTGTTAATTTTTGCTTCACTGTATTAAGCAGTTGTTTTGTTTGGATTAGTTGTTCACTTATTCGAGCAATTTCTAATTCTTTCTCATCTACTATCTCTCGCCACTCTTTTCTTTCGTCTCTCCATTTCTTAATGTAATACTTTAAGGGTTCTTGTTCGATTGATTGCACTAGTTGGATAGGGATTGGTTGATATTTGCCGCATTTATTCTTGCCGTCTTCTTGATTCATTTGAGTTTCTACTTCATTCGAATTCATACTAAATATACATTGGTTTAATTTTTACAATTTTCTGTTTTTATCATTTTTATTATTTTTATCTTTTTACACATTTTACAATTTTTCCTTTTTTAATTATACAGCGGTCTCCTCCGTCTCCCCAAATCCTTCATCTGATTCCGCGGGGACTTGGGCTGACATTTCTGTTGGATATAGAGGTACGAGTAGGATTGGTGGTCGGTTCTGCAGTGTGGTTACTTCCTCTCGCAGGGTATTCGATATCTGTATCTCCTCATCTAATAGGTAGTTGAGGTATTCCACATTTTTTGCCAGTCCTTCCACTTGGGTTTCCAGGTTATGCGTATTGTCTAACGCTTTCAACTTTTCGATTTCCTTTCTTAGGTTTTGTTCGTTTTCCTCATACTCTAGCTTTATCATTTTTATTTCTGCTTGAACTTGTCCTCTAAGTTGCTCGTTGATTTAGAGTTGATGTCGTAATTGGATCTCTTTAGACACCAGGACTCCTCTATGTCCACGACTCCTCCAATTGTTGATTTTCTTGTTTTTCGACAGTCAGTTTTTTTAATGTCTCGATTACTTTCTGGTCTGATTCCTCGATCCATTTTCTTAAACCTGTTTCGTTTTTTCTGAGCCTTCGTATTGTGCCTTGTTGGATTCGTTCTCGAAATTCCATTGTTCGGATCTGTTCCTTATTTTCCTTAATCGTTTGTTTTTGTACTTCGACTTGTTCTCATAGTTCCCAATCTTCCATATTTAGTGTCTTCTTGGGCAACAGTCTTATTTCTTTCTTGGCTTCTTGGTATTGTTCTTTCCATTTTCTCGCTTCCCTTTTTATCGCTTTTTCATTGATCTCCGTTTCCTTTCGTTGTTTTTGTCTTTGTTGGTGGGCCTCATCCTGTTCGATTTGTTAAAATACGATTTCTTGCTCTAGCTATACTATGTGCTCAAACTGTTTCGAGTTTGCGTCTTCAAATATTCCGCATTCTATTCGCCATTTTGTCGCTTGATCCGTTATCTGGGTCATCATTCTTTCTTGCCTGTCATCTTTGGGCTCTCTTATTTTCCTTGATGGTTTTGGCCCTTGGTTTCTCAGTTTGTTGATTTCTATCTTCGCGTCTTCCTATTTGGCTTTGTAGGCTCTTGTTCGATCTTCCTCTTCCGCCAATTGTTGCGTATAATGTCTGGCACGTGCTTCCCAATCATTCCTTGCACGTTCTTCCAGCTCTTGCCATTTGGTTTTCCAGTGTAGCGCTTGACGTTTTGCCCACTCTTTGGCTTGTTCTTCGCTGGTTCTCTTGGTCTTCTCCATCAAATATTTGGTTCTCATCTGTTCTAGTTCTCCAACTGTTTGATTTAGAATTCTACAGGTTTCCTCTCCTTCTTCCTGTATTTCTGTTTCTTTATCTTTTATTATCTCTCGCAGTTTCTCTATTTCATTTTGTTGTCCTTGTTTGTCCTGTTCTAGAGTTCGTATTTTTTTTCTCTGATTTGCAATTCTGGTTTGATTTTGGATAAATTCTTTCATCATCTCTTCTTCTCGTTCTTTGTAGGTTTTCTCTTTTCCTTCGGGGTACATTATTCGTTGTTCTATCTGTCTTTCCCATTTCTCTCTCATCATTTTAGATTTTATCGTTTCTTTCATTGTTCCTCTTGCACGGCTAATAACATCTCTTTTAGTCGTATCGTCTTTTGTCGCCATTGCTCTGTTTCCTCTCTTGCTTCTTTTAGTTGTTCTGGTTGATTTTCGATCGTTGCTTTTGGCTCTTTGTTCTCTGCTTCGACTCCTTCTATTCTTTGATTTGCCATCTCGTTTTGATTCACTTTCTCTTCGCAATCATATCGTAATTCATATATATCGTATATCGTATTTTAGTGATTTTTTTTGGTTTTATAATTTTAGTTTTATTTACACTTTAACATACTATTTATTATTTACACATTTTACACATTGTTTTTCTCTTCACTTTATTGATCAGCAAAACGGAATCCCTTGATTCACCTGTTGATCGGTTTTCTACATACTGGACATATATTCACTTTAACACCACATGCTTCACATGTGACCTACAGGATGTATAAATTATTTCGACATGTTTTTGCCAACATGTTACACATTGATGCTGCTCTAATATGGCTTCCTTTATCATCGACTTTTCTAGGTTTTCTTTTGGTTTCTCTTGGAATCGTTTAATGGCTCGAATTACTGCTTGTGTCGAGTCGTACCATTCTAGGTTGTTAGCCAACCTTTCGCTGATTATTTTCCTCATCTTTAAATTATTTACTCCTGATAATAACATTAAAGTTCTCGTTTTGGTCGGTCTAAGATATCTTCCACTTGCTGATTTGTAATTACTATTTCTACGTTTTTCGATTCTTTCTCCTCCTTGTACATACATTTCCCTTTATGTTTTAATTTTTGGAAGTTTTGGTCTGGCATTGGCTGTTGGTTTTTGCATCCCTCACACATTATTCCTCTTGTTGTCCGACAATATCCTTGGCTTGCAAATTCTGCTGCTCTTGGGTTTCCTTTGAAAGTTTTAATCCTTTCTTCGAACGTTCTCTTTATAGTTTCTCCTTCCCATATTAGTTCGGTTGGATCCTCGAAATATTTTGTTATTGTTATCTACTCTCCTCCTTTTTCATCGTTGTTCACTTCTAATCTTGGGAATCCTTCTAGTCGGTTCATTGCTTGATTTCTTACATCTAGATTTAATACAAATGGACACCTCGGGAATTTTCCTCGATGTTCTCGTCTTGCCATTTCTCCTTTTTTCCATTTTGCGAGTTTTCCTTGACAAAAGATGCAAGTGACTTCGTCTGGCAGTTTTGGGTTTCCTGTGAAGAAAATTCCTTGCGCGACCAGTTCCTTGCTTTGTCGATTGGTGAATACTTTATTGTTTTTGAATGTTAGATATCTTTGTTCTTCTTTCCTCATGTTTTCGTCTCTCACTGTCATTGGTGGGTACACTTTTGTCCTGATTTGTTGGGGTATTCTCTCCACATTGAAGTCTGCATAATATGTTATTTCTGCTGTTAATACATTGGTTTTTCTTCTTCTTCTGGTTTCTTTCAAAGTTTCGTCCATATTGAATCTGGTTCCTCTCTTATTTTCATTATCCTCTCTTCACTGTTTCCGATCGCCATCTAATAATAAGTATTGTCATTATTTTTGGAATTTTTCTGATTTTTTTTCAACTGTTGTGGGGTCTTCGTCTCCTTCCAAATTCTCTTCACATACAGGACATTTCATTATTTCTTTTTCGATTACTTCTATCGTACAGTCTGTACATATTCTGCATCCACACTTCGTCTGTCTCGCTCCAATCAGTAATCCTTTACATTTGCAACATTTTAATATTTCTTCACCATTCTGATTTGTCTTTCATTATTCGTCTCCTGGTTTCGGATTGATTCTCACTTCCTCTGATTCTCTCGTTAATTGTCTGAATATCTACAATAATTTTCTGATTACTTGACGTCGTTTAATTTTGTCGGTTTATTTACACATATTTACATAGAGCGCTCTATTTTACTCCACTGTCGAATCCGGTTCTGGGGTGAGTTCTGGCATCGATGCTATCCATTCCACCCAACTTGCTGGATCTACATTCTGCTGGCTACTACGTAATCTTCTAATTTCTTCAGCTTGCCATCTGACATGATCATTTAGTTGTTCATTTATTCTTTGTAATTGTAATATGGTCCGTTGTTAATCTTCTATTCTCGCTGCTTGTTGTAAACCTCGGTTTACGCTTTCTGTCAATACCATATGGGTATTCGTCCATTGTGTTTGCAAATTGTTGGTTATTTGTGTCATTAATTTACATTGTCGTCTCCTAATTATTTCGATTCCTTGATCTTGATATATCCCACGATCTAATTCTACGATCTCTATAGGTACGTTGGCAGCTGTAGGTTGTTGGATTACTTCTATGAATGGTTGTATTCTGACTTGATTTTGTCGGTTATTGTTGCTTGGATCCATCTGTTGATTATAATATACTGTTAATTCATCTGCATTCTTTTTCTGTTTGATTTTTTTCTCTGGTGCATTAATACAATATTTATACACAATTATACATACTATTACTACTATTACACTACCTAATAGTCTACACTATATACATCGTCTCCTTTCTGTCTTATACCATTGTGTCCGGGGGCTCTATACGTAGTGTTCGTATATCCCTGTATCTTTCATCCGTAATCTGGTATACATCAAATTCGTTTGACCATTCCTGTGACGTTTCAATAATGGGCGATTCTTTTAACCAGACTCCACTTGTACTTGAGTTTCCTATGACTTCATATTCCTCTGTTCCCTTTGCATCGTATTGTTCCAATTCGATATTGTAGTTGAATTTTTCTATTGCTGGCCAAAATCTTTTCTTTTTTGGCTTCGGTTTACGTTTATTGGTGGTTCTTACAAGTTGAATTATTATCAACATGACTATAATGCTTGCTACTGTACCTGTTATCCAGATAATTTTTGTCATATAGTTTATTTCGTTAGGCTTGATTGTCGTTATTCCTCTTATAGTGGTTATCTCCCTTACGTTTTCTTGTTTTTGCACGTTTTTGAGTGCTCTCTGCAGTTGTAAAGCTTCATGGATTGAAAGGTGACTGTCGTCCCTGATCATTTCTTTCTTTTCACTTATCCTTTGTAACATCTTTTTGATTTGTTTTTCGTCTGGTTGCTTTATTGTGAGCTGGTTTGCTGTGATTAACTTTGATGGCTTTCTTGTTACCGTTTTCCAATAGCTATCTATTCCTTTCAGGACATGCACTATATATTTTCCGCGTTTTCTTTTGGTTGGGATGCGGTACCTCTGGTTCTTTATATCTTCATTTGACTTGCATTGGATTCTCTTGTTTACCGTCCCGTTCCTTTTGGTTTCGTATACGCAGACTCTTGTAATGGGTTCCTTACCCGTGTTTTCTACTGTTACCTCTTCTCTATTTTCTGTATTTGATTCCACTTTTTTTATTACCGCTTTATTTTCTCGTATCTGGGGTTTATATGGTCTTTCCTCTGGTGTTGTATTTGTTATTATGGGTTCTTCTCTTAGAGTTCTGGCTATTGTGCAGGTTATTATCTGATTGTCATCGGCACATATTATATGTTCCGTATCACTCTTTAGACTATCCCATGCGCTTTTTGTCTTTATTCCTAGGTACATTTTCCAACAGTCGGTGATTATGTTTTGTACGCATATTTGTTTGATTGCTTCTGTCCCTATATTTGTTATTTGTAGATTGCCTATCCTTGGGTCTACTTGGATTCTTATGCTTCCATCTCCTTTTTCTGCATCTTTACATATGTTTTCGGTGGTATGGCATGATGATGAGTCTTCAGGCTGCATTTCTATCTTTCCTGGTTTTCCTATTGATTCGAATTGACAGCTTATGCTTGTGTTTGTTGTTAGATGGAGGCATATTCCTTTACTTGGGATACCTTTGTCATCTATTGTTCGTATTCTGAACGATTTTATTTCCTTTATGGTATCTTTATCGGCTTCGGTTAACTTGATTGACGTGATCAGTATCTTTATCTTTTGTATTAGGGACGGTCAGTTTTGATTTTCTCTTAGTTATTGTTTGTTTCTTTTATGTAGTGGTGTCCCTCGGTTTTGTTTTCTCTCGGTGTTGTTATCTGTCATTTCTTGGGAAGTGTTCTTGTTGTTATCCTCTGGTTCTCTTTTCTCTTGTTGTGCGGGTTTATTTTCGTCTTCTTTGTCTGGTTTAGCATCCTGGTTCTCGTTGTCTTCGTTATTGTTATTGCTTCCTCCTCCATTATTATCTCCATCCGGGTTTTCCTTTGAAATGTCGTCCTCGACATTTATTGCTTCGATTATTTCCTCATAGACCTTTATTATTCTTGATTTTAGATTGTCCATTTCCTTTATTTCTTGTTTACTCTTTTGAAACCTTATTTGTCTTCGATGCCATCTGTGTATTATTGTTAGTAGTTGTTCTTTTCTGTCTCCAATTCGTACAGCTTCCATTAGATGGTTGGTGAATTTCAGTCTTTCCCATTTCATCATTGCTTTTATTGTCTTTAGGAATGGATGGTACGCATAGATTGTTTCTTTTAGTAGAACATTTCTATTTCTTACCATGTAATTTAAATCAAATACTTTAAGTGATGAGTTTTCATAAGTCCACTTCATCAGATTTGCTGCTGCTTCGTCTTGTTTGGCATCAATGGCTTCCCATAATTTTTGAATTGTTTTGCCCATTATTTCTCTTTCTCTTATTGTCGCGTTGCTGGTTATAAATTTCACTGCACTTGCCTGTCTGGATTTCAGTGCATAATGTAGCATGTTATTTTCTCCATTATAATTTTCTTTGAAAGATGATCCAATCTTTAATAGTTCTCTTAGGACTGTTGTAGAAGCATCTGCTGCCACTGCAAACATTAATGGCGTTTGTGCCTCTTCGTTTGGTATGTTCGAGGTTTATCCACATTCTTGCATGAATTGGATTAAGTCTAGTGTTCTCTGGACGTTTCTATGTTGCACTGCGAAATGTAGGGAAACGTTTCCTTCTACATCTACCATGGTAAATATTATGGGTATGTTTTCTTTTATGAGGTCCATTTCTGGTGGGCTTCTGGCTCCCTTAGCGTAATCCATCGCGATCTTTCCGGCTTTGTTTATTATCCTCATCCATCCTTTCCTTCTACCCATTCTGGCATTATTTCTCTGATGGCTTTCGCTATTATGTCCATCTTCTTCACATTGTCCTTTGTGGAATTTAATATTGATTTCGGTTCATCTGATTTCGGTTCCTCTGCAATATGTGTGTTATTTGGTGCTGTTTCTATCTTTCGGCTTAATGTTAGTCCGTTTATACTCAGTGGCTGGGTTTGTGATCTTGCATCTGCTTACATTTACATATATAGGTCTGGTGAGTGGGTTATTGACCAATTTGACTCGGGCATTATTTTCGTTTACATATACCGTCTCATACGGTCCTTTGCCACTCCTTTGTAATTTTCTGGCGACTCCTGGGATAATTTCTGGTGTTGCGATTATTACCCAGTCTCCAACCTGAAAGTTGTGCTCGCGTACGTCTCGTTTTTTATCATGTAGCTCTTTATAGCTTTCTTGAATAAATCTGATATTCATGCCTGCCGTTTTCCAAATCTCTTGGATTTGCTCTTTGAATCCTGTTACATAATCATCAATCTCCATGTATTGTGATATCCGCGGTTGATATTCTAGATCTATCGGCATGTTACATTCTCTACCGTACATTAACTTGAAGGGACTCATTTTTGTTGCTGAATGTATTGACATTCTATAGGCCATAAAACATAGATTTATATATCTATCCCAATCTTTTTGGTGTCTGCTTACGTAATTTGACATCATTTCTATTAAAATGCCATTGAATCGCTCGGTTTGTCCGTTTGTTTGTGGATGGTATGGTGACGTTCTCAATTTTGCAATTCTAAAGTAACTTGTTACTTCCTCTATGATTTCACTCATGAAGTTGGTTCCTTGGTCTGTTAATATTTGTTTGGGTGTTCCATATCGGCAGCATATTTCCTCTACCAGAATTCTCGCTATTGTTCTGGCTTTCTGGTCCTGTATTGCGAATGCTTCCGGAAATTTTGTTAGATAGTCTGTTACTACCAGTATATAAATGTTCCCGTCGTTGGTTTCTGGCAATGGCCCTACTACGTTCATTGCAATCATCGTCATGGGTTCTGGTGGGATCGGCATTGGCTTTAGTGGTGCCTTTAGTTTACTTCCTGTACTTTTTTCTGGTTGCACATATCAAACAATTCTTTATTCATCCTTTTACGTCTTCTCCAATGTTTCGCCAATAGTATTTTTGACGTAATCTTGCTTCCGTCTTTTTTGCTGACATGTGACCTCCAAGTTTCCCATCATGATATTGCATTAGCACTTCTTTTCGTCTACTTTCTGGTAAGCACATGAGTCGTTTCTCACCATCCATTAATAATAACCATCCTTTCTCCATAGTATATCGATGTCTGTGTTTTTCCATATGCTCTTTTAATTTGTTGTTGCTATCGAAGATTTTCATATCGTTGGTTTTGATGAATTCGATTATGGTTCTCAATTCTTCGTCTTCTTTCTGTACATTTTTCAGTTTCGTGAAATCGATATCCTCTGCGATTATCATGCAGATTCGTCTTACGTCTTGGTCCATTAGTTCTTCAAACACAAATCTTGACATGTAGTCTGCGTTGGCATTGGCTTTTCCTAATTTGAATTTGATGTATGGTGAGTATTCTTGCAGCTGCATTGCCCATCTCATTAATCTGCTGGAGGCTTCCTTGTGTTGGCCTAACCATACCAATAGTAGGTGGTCTGTTGTGATATATATCTCATGACCGCATAACAAGTATTTGAACTGCTTGATGGCTTGGATTATTGCTAATGCCTCTCTTTCTGTTACTGAGTAGTTATTTTCGTGTTTCTTGAAGGTTCGACTGTAGTATCCAATAACTCGTTCTCTTTTTTCCTCGTCCCATTGTCCTAAGACTGCTCCGGATGCGTATCCGCTTGCATCTGTTGCTAACAAGAATGGTTTCTTAAAATCTGGGTGTACGAGTATTGGTGCTAATATCAGTTAATCTCTGAGTGTTTCGAAGGCCGTTTGTTGCTCCTTTTCCCATGTAAATGGGTATCTTTCTTGGTTAGTTCCTGTATTGGTTTGGCAATGGTTGCATAATTCTTGATAAACTTTCGATAGTATCAGCATAGGCCTAAGATTTCTTGCACTTGTGTGAACGTTTTTGGTACTTGGCAGTTATTTATCTTTTCGATGTTTCTTGGGTCTGGTTCTTTGCCCTTTGCCGATAAGATGTGTCCTTAAAACGTGACTTTTTCTTTGGCCCAATCGCATTTTGATGGTTTCAGTTTTAACTTCCATTGTCGTAGTCGGACAAATACGTTTCGTATATCTTTTAGGTGTTGTTCGAAGGTACTAGAATAAACTAATAAATCATCAATATATACCATACATTGTTTTATGCCACGCGTTTCGAAATTCATACATATCTGGAATGAAGCTGGTGCGTTAGTTAGTCCAAATGGCATTTTCTTAAATTGATATAAATCTTTTCCGATTGCAAAGGCAGTTTTTTCTCGGTCCTCTTCTTTGACCTTTATTTGCCAATAACCACTTTTTAAATCTAGAGATGTAAAATAAGCTGCTCCATGTAACGTTTGTAACATTTCATTTATACCTGGTAACGGATATGTATCTCTTTAAGTCTTCCCCTTGCTAGAAGGAAGTACACCGATAAATATTTTCCTTTTGCCACTGCATCTCCGTTTGGGTATACTCTCAGTTGCATACGGTATCCTACAATTTCCGTATAGAATTGATGGCTTGTAAGGCTGATGATTTTTTCCTCTTACGCCGATTTCACTTTTTCTACCCATCCGCGTATTTTCCATGTGTACGGGGCTAATCGAGCTCTATCATTTATTTCCTCGTCTACTTCTGGTTGCCATTCGATTTCGTTCACCATTTCCTCTGGTAATTCTTCGTACGGTCTATCTTCATATAGCTCTAAGGTTACCTCGTTAGCTGCCTCTTCTGGTGCTTCTCCTGGAACGTATTTTCTCCACTTTGGTTCGGTTCTCTCTGTTTTCCATTTCCACTCATTTGTATTTTCGTCATACACCTTTCTCCATGGTGTTGTTCGATATCGCGAATCGTCGATAGGTTGTAATTTTGTATTTAACTTGGCGTCTTGTCTCGATACTTGTTAAATCGTTAATATTCGGTTTATTTTCCTTTTCATCTCCTCTTGGAATTCTTGGATTTATTTTTCCTTTTTTGTCGTGTTTTTCCTTTCTGGTTCATCCATGGCTATGATATTGATGATCTGTCAGTCTTCCCATATACCTAGTTCGTATATTGTAGTTCGTTCTCGTGGTCCGATTTGTCGTTTATGATACATTATTGCTACGTCTTCTACCATACCGTCATCACTACATTCTTGGTTTATCCGTCGGTATAGTTCATGCATTTTACAATCGGGGTCCACTGATATTTCCTTTGTTTCATCATTGGGTAATTTTATCTTTATCTTTATCGGTTCGTCTCCTCTCATATCTCTTTGGTGCTCTCCGAATTTAGCTATCAGCTCATCTGCCCTCTCGTTGTCAAATCTCATGATATGTGTGTCCGGTACAGCTTCTACAAATATCTTCATTGAAATCGGTCTAGTTAGAGACAATCGATTAATATATTTTCTGGCTTAGTCTATGGCTTGCTCCGTCATTTTAATTTGGTTTTGCCTCATTATTTTCTGTCTTTCTTTTTCTAATCCTGGTTTTATTTCTCTGATGTATAACGTTTGGATTTTCTGCCATATTTCCGTTGCCGTTTCTTCGGTTTCACTCTTGTTTAATGTTATTACGTTTATTCCATTTGGCCATATTAGGGCATCCGTGAGGTGTATGTCTCGCTTTATTATCATTCCCTGGTGATATAGGGGTCTATTTTTATAACTGGGTCCTAGTTTTCTCACTACCCATTCGTATAGTTCATTTGTATTTTCGCCTCTTGTTGCTATTATTTGTCTCGGTATCTCTGGAAGATCAATAATTACTTGGTATTCTGCTTTATCATATTCTTTTATGTTCTCTTGATACTTTTTTATCACATCTTTCCATGATGCTGTAAACGTACCATTATCTTGTTGGTGTCCTTTCGCAATTAATTTCATTATTCTTCTGTACGTTGTTGTATCGTTGAGGTTTATAAACATCTGGTTTCGATCCACTTCTTCTACTATCTCGTTGATTTCTTTTAATATCTCTATTTCATCTTCCTTTGGTACGTTCGTTTCTATTTCTTTCATTTCTGATTTTGGTTCATCTTTATTTGGTTTATTCTCTTAGCATGATTGGAATATTTCTCCACCCAGACTGCTTATTTCGCTTTCGTCTTCGTCTGTTTGGTCGTCTGGTATTTGTCTTAACATATTGATATGTGGTTGTTCTTCCTCTTTCATTTTCTTTGCTGGTGTTATTGTTTGAAACCATATTTCTTTTATTCTGTTCTCAATTTGAGCTTCACTCCACGTGGGTTTTTCTCTTCTGATTCTTGTTTCTAATTTTTGTAGTAGTATCTTCTGGATTCGATTTTTTGTTATTATTGGTTCTTATATCTTTTCTTTTTCCTTTGATATTGACGCTTCCTGTTCATCTTTTTATAGTTCTAATCTTGGCTTTTTCATCTTTTGTGATAGAGCTTTCTTTGCCAATAATTCTATTTTTTTATCTAGTGCTTGTTCTTGTTCGTATCTCTTTATTCCTTCTTCTAGTTTCTGTATTAGCGCCTTCTTTTTTAGTTGTTCCTTTTCTTCTTTTAGAGTTTCTTCTTTTTCTTTTAATTGATCTTTTTCTTGTTCTAGAGCTTCTTCTTGCTCCATCGTTTCGAGTACATTATCCAGTTTTTGTACTAATGTTTCTCTCGCAAGTTCTTCCATTTCATAAGTTAATGTTTCCTCACTTTGGTCTTCCGTTATCATCGTTTCTATCATTTATTTCTATTTGTTTTATTTCTTGGGTTTCCGGTTCATCTAATTTCCCAATTGTCGTTTCTTTTAGTTGTCGACGTCTTTGTTTTTCCGCTTCTGCAAATTATTTGATCGCTTCTATTTTCTCCATCGTAATTAATTCGGTTGTTTTCTCATTAATTATCATGTCTCCTTCCCCTTTGTTCTCAACACACTGCTCAGCAGTGTGAGTTTTCTCTGGGGTATCTATTCTCATCTTATTAATTCTTTTCGGGGTTTGTTTTCTATTTTCACATCTTTGCTGGATCTCTTGAGCTTCCTCTGTTTGCAGCCTTCGCCATTCGGCTTGTTGTTGTTATTGATATTCTCTAGTTCGCAGCTCCTGAATCTCTTCATTGCTTCTCATTACATTAATTCGTTGTTGTTGTATGTTGGCCGGGATTTGTTGCATCATTTCTTTTAGTTCTGAGGGCATTCGTTGTAATGTCTCTCGTAGCATGTCTATTTCCTGCATCACGTTGATTTGTGGGTTATTGGTTCTTTGCTGATTTGGTCCTCTGGTTGTCCACATATTCTCTCAGTGTGTCCTCTTCTACCACATTTTTGGCAGTTATGATTCCGAAAACAATCTTCTGTTCGGTGCCCCATTCGTTGGCATGTGGTACATATCTCAATTGCGTTTGGGTTGGTCCTGAAATTATTATTAAAACTTACCTGGTTATTATCTCTATCTTCAGGATTTCTTGTTGGTTGTGGCTTGAACATCTGTTGAGCTCTTGGAATGAATTGATTCATGGCCGGATTTGTATTGCTGTTTTGATTGTTGGTATTGGTTGTTGGAGTTGTTGGTTCTGTGGCCATTGCTGCTACTTAATATCCTAATACAAGATGGGCTTCACACCGTTTCGCGATGGCTACCGCATTATCTAGTGTTTCTGGTGTCAAGCATCCGAGGTTGGCTCGTATGTCTTCTCTTTTAATTCCTCTTATGAAGACATCCACCATTTTTTCTTCGGGAATATCTTTATCTCCGAAGGCTTCTTTACATAGCTTCTTTAATTCGCAGGCGTATACTGCATTAGATTCGTCTCGTCTCTGTTTTCGATGTAAGAAGTCTAATATCTTCCTATTTCTTTTTTTCTCTATTCCAAATATTTTCACTAAGAAATCTTTTATTTCTGCCCATGTTGTTAGTTTCGCTGCATGCCTTCCACGAATACATCTTGTGCGCTCCCTTTTAAGTATAGGGGTAGTCGCTCTTTTACTTTTTGATCTGTCCAATGACAGATGGTCTTATACACTTCGAATTCCTTTATGAATGTATCCAATTTGTTGAGATTGCCATCGAAAGCCTCTCCTCTAAACTTTTCTCTGAATTCTGTCGCGTTAATATTAATTGGTATTGGGTCTGAACTCAGTGTTGGATTCAAGCTTTCAGGGGTTGTCATGTTTGAATTATTGTCTAGATTCTTTTATCTTTCTTCCTCGTTTTTTGATTCTATTGTCGGCAACCGATTTTCTGTACTAATTATTTCGTTTTCTTCGCCGATGTTCAGTTCGAATTCGTTTAATGCGCTTTCTAATTCTGTTCCTGTTCTTACTGTTGTTGATGCTTCTGTATTGATAGCTCTTCTCCTTTCGTCGTCTTCTAGAAGACTCTTATCTCTTTTCTTTTTGCTTCTTGTATTATCTGCTATATTTGCAATGGTTACGGTTGTCCGTTTGCTTGACTGGTTTTATCGTTATTTCTTTTAATCTATTGGTTTATCTTCTCTTGCTTTGATTGCTTTGAAATCTCTGGGGATTGCTCTGTTACTACTTTGAGGTTTGGTCTAAAATCTTTTCTGTTCTGATTGCTTAAATTGCTTTGCTGTTGCTCTGCTTTGACGTTTGGTCTGAAATCTTTTCTGCTTTGATTTGCTTTGAGATTGCTTTGGATTGCTTTGCTATTGCTCTGCTTGACGTTGATCTAAAAATAAATGACACTCCAATATTTTATACTCTATACCAATTTTTCCTCCGTTTACAATACTATATACTTTATTGTCCCTTGTTCGCATTTTCTGTGGTGGTCCTTTTCATCCGACTCACCCCCCCATCATTTTAAGTCTATTTTGAATTATCTACATCTCGTAATAATTATCTATCGACCTCGTATCAATTATCTATATTGTCTTATTAATCATCTATATGGTCGTATCAATTATCTATATTATAACAATAAAATCATCATACTTATAATCTCATTCAATCTGTTATTTATTTTTCCTATGTCTCTCTGCTTTACAAATCATTTACCTAATCCTCAGTCGCTGGCGATCTATGCCCTTTGCCGTTTCCGTTGGCTCTCTGGCTTTCGGGATCTTATCTCAGCTGGCACTCTGTGGCCTTTAATATCTATTCATAATCGTTTCTCATCTGACACTCTATGGCCTTACTATTGAATATCATTTTCTCTGGCACTTTATGGCCTTACTATTGAATATCATTTTCTCTGGCACTCTATGGCCTGACTATTGAATCGGAGTTGAGTTTTCCGTCTGTGTCTTTTGGGGTGACTTGTTTGGTAAACAAGTTTGAGGCCTCACACTGACGCTCAAAACCATGGTCGTCTGTTGGTAGCGCATTTGTCCGGTTATGCTTACCTCACCGCCACTCGGATATTCGGCACTCGGTGTGGGATCCGGGTTGTGTACCTCGGAGAATATATATATCAATCAAGTTCCAAAAACGGTTTACCTGATTTCCCGAGTAGTGAAAAGAAAAAGAAGCGATCTAATGGGTGAGGTAATTCTTAATTTTTTTTTACTAACCACACACCTACCAACTTTCACACACCTACCTTCTAGAACCTTCCACACACCTACCTTCTAGAACATTTCACACACACACACACCAGCCAACGATCAACGATCCGCACCGATCCATACCCATCCATACCCATCCACACCTATCCATACCTATCCATACCCATCCATACCCATCCATACCCATCCACACCCATCCACACCCATCCATACCCATCCATACCCATCCACACCTATCCATACCCATCCACACCTATCAGCGCCGATCCACACCGATCCATACCAATCGTAAACGTAGCAAAATCACTCGCTAGTACTATTGGTATTATTATTATACTTTTTACTTCATATTATTGTAAGAGTTTCGTTTACCTCATAGATTCACGTTACTTGCATGTGATATATTAAAAAATTATATTTACATGAAATTTTTAATTGTTAATTATATAATTACATAAAAAATTATAAAATAATCATTAAAAATAATAAATTAACATCAAACTCGTCTTAATAGTAAATGTTCAATCTTAAATTATTTAGCTTACTGACTATTTTGTTAGTAGTATATTACGTAACAATTTTATCAAAATAATCATAAAACTTTTATAATTAATAATTTATAAAAAATTATATTTACATGAAATTTTCAATTGTTAATTGTATTTTTACATAAAAAAATTATAAAATAATCATTAAACATAATAAATTATCATCAAACGCGTCTTAAAATAAATGTTCAATCCTGAATGCTTTAGCTTACTGACTATTTGTTAGTAGTATATTACAACAATTTTATCAAAATAATCATAAAACTTTAATAATTTTCATGAAAATTTAAGTTTAAAAGCACTATGTATATATATATTTAGTTAATTATTAAAAATAAGTCACTCAAAACTTAAATTTGAACACAGGATTTACAATATTTTAAGAAAATAATTCAACAAGTTTAAAATTTCAACTTAACTAATTATAAAAAATAAAATTATACAAGATTTACTTTACCAATTTCTATAAAATTTTAAATTTACATCAAATAAAATATATAGATTTATATTCTATTAAAAAATTTAATTTTTGAAAATAAAAAATAATTCGCCCACGATAGGAGTTGAACCCCCAAACAAATTATTACCGACACCACTGATGTAAGAATTTTGAAAATAACTCATTCAAGATAGGATTTAAACATTGGATTTATAAAGTTTATGAAAATAACCCATCATAGGATTATTTACATGTAAATACTTAACCAAATTCTATAAATTTATAGCAAATATACTGTTTCTAATGAAAATTCAATATTTTGATAGTAATTCACCAAGTTAGTCGGATACTAATTTACAAGTTCATCCGACTCTATAAATTATTAGCGATACCATCAACTAAATTTGTTGTAACAACTATTTTAGTGTTTTTATGAAAATAAGTCACTGGGTTTACAAATGAAAGTCACTGGTCTCACCATATAAATTGATAAAGAATAATCGATCCATGAGTTTTATATCAATATTTTTTAAAAATTCACGCATACTGGATTAATTAATGCTAATAATAATGCTATTGATAATAATTTAACTTTCACAAAAATAAAAAAGACAATTTTTCACACTTAAATTTATTAAAAACACGTATTACATTATCAATATCAGTCAAGTGAATACTAATGATATCTAAATAAACTTTTGTTTTTAATATGAGCTTTGATCTAAATACTAATTAAATGTTGATACCAAAACGTGTAAAATTAGATTTACATTCATTAACAACATGCTAATTAATTTCGAACATTAAAGCTTTATGTAATCAAAACTTGATTAAATAAGCATTAAAAATTCATCATGTGATACCTATTAAATATTTCAATAATTTATGATTCAAACTAGGTATATTATAATACTTTTCGATAAATTTATGGATAAACTATTACATGATTTGTTATAAAGTTATTTAAAAGGTTAAGAATTTTAACCCTATGTGAAGAAATATTTAATAATTTTAACCCTAAGTAATGAAAGAAGTTACAATTTTAACTCAAAGTAATGAAATATTTAATAATTCTAACTCTAAATAATGAAAGACACGATTTTAACCCTAAAAGATGAAAGATAACTTTTAACCCTATGTGATTAAAAGTTATAACCTTATGTAAACCAATAATTACTAAATACTAAGTAAACACATGTCTTTAATAAAGAGTAGTTGGTAAAAAACATACATATATTTTAAAATCTTTGACAAATTTTAAGTACCAGTTAAAAATGGTTTGAAAATATGAATAAATATTTTAATTTAAGAATATTAAATTGAAAATCTCTATTGAAATTAGATTAAAAAGTATATAAATTTGTTAATCGTCAATTTAAATAAACTCGTAAAATTATAGATTGATTAAATGCTATTGTTAATTAGAAATATTATTGACTGAACTTATTTTTTAATAGAAAGTTATTCTTGAAACATTTATTCTTGAATTATTTATTTAAAATTCAGTTTTGATTGTATTAAACGTGATTCAAATCATTATTGAAAATGAGGAGTTCGGTGGCTTCCCTCATCGTATTCTTCCGAGGCCGGCTGAGCATAAGTACGTTCCCGATATACGAAGACGGGTCTCTCCGTCCTTCTCCGGTGACTAGGAAATGTACTTTGAGATACGGCGGCATTGAAGCTCGGGGAATCAACGTCCAACCGTTCGTTCATCCGATTGGAAAAAGAGTGAGGCGACTGTTCGTGGTCGTCAGTTCTCGCAATTAGGTCGGTGGCGATATCCTCCTCCACGTTCCTGAGGTATAGTCTGGCTCTGACTACCAACTGATCGGTCGGGTACTGTTGATCCTCGAGGAGGGCGAGAAAGAACATCGCATGCTCGAGAATTTCCTGGGCAGGCGATCGATCTGATTCTCGCTCCATGGCCACGAATGGCAGCTCCGTACCGTTCCTTCTTCGCAGTGCATCTGCTCGGAATTCTCTCGGTCGGGACATGGCGAAGCCTGCCTCCCACATGGCCTGTCGCCATCGATCCGCGGCCTGTGTGGGCAGTCGAATAATGGTCCTTGATTCTCCTACACAAGATTGTAATAAAAATTCGTCATCATTTTCAAAAAAAATTTAATTGCAAAAAAAAAAATAATTAAAATTCCTATTATAGTTCTTGAAAATCGAAATCGAAAAATCATTGTCAGTAGATAGATATGTCACCGCTAGACCATGTCACCGCTGGACCACATACCCCTCCCCCCCACCCCCCCCGGGAAAAAACTTTTTCGCGCTAAGTCCAAAAGTACAAATTTTTTAAAAGTACAAAAAATTTTTAAACAAAGACAATGACTCATTCAAGGTCATTGAAACAAAGACCATGACTCATCAAAATTTTTTAAACAAAGACCATGACTCACTCAAGGTCATATGATGACTCATCATATATTTTCAAGGTCATTGGATGACTCATCAAAAATTTTTAAACAAAGACCATGACTCATTCAAGGTCATTGGATGACTCATCATATTTTTTCAAGGTCATTGAAACAAAGACCATGACTCATACATTTTTCAAAATTTTTTCTATGTTTAAAAGTACACGATTTCCTTCAAAAATTTTTCTATGTTTAAAAGTACACGATTTCCTATGTCACCGCTGGACCAAAAAAGAGAATATTTTTCGAAATTTTTTCAAAATTTTTTCTATGTTTAAAAGTACACGATTTCCTATGTCACCGCTGGACCAAAAAAGATAGAATATTTTTCGAAATTTTTTCAAAAATTTTTCTATGTTGAAAAGTACAAATTTTTTCAAGGTCATTCAAGGTCAAGTTCATTCAAATTTTTTTTTTTTTTTTTTTTTTTCAAAATTTTTTCTATGTTGAAAAGTACAAATTTTTTCAAGGTCATTTAAAAGTAGGTCAAGGTCATTCAAAAATTTTTTTTTTTTTTTTCAAAATTTTTAAAAAATTTTTCTATGTTGAAAAGTACAAATATTTTTTCAAGGTCACGGATTTTTTAATCATTTTTTAATTATAATATATCTACTTACTTTTATAAGTAGTATATATTTTGTAAATTTAATTTTATTATTATTTTATAAAATATTATTATTTTTATTATTATGTTTATAAATATTATTATTATATATTGAAAACCGAGACATATACAACAAATTTATTATAAAGAGACAATTCTACTATAGTAGTATTGTCTAAGAGCTTTATTCAAAGCCCATTCCACATACTTCCGATATCGGGCGGCGCAGCAATGACATCCATCACCACAAGGGTATTCGGGTTTTATATCTTTTGACAAATTGTTTTGTTCGATATCCCATAGGAACTCATCTATTACAGTAAATATCCATATTGATGTATGATTGAATATCAAGTCTGGAATTATTGATGCCGGCTTATCCATGATTCCATGTATTTCTGGATAATAGAATTCCAGACGTTCTTTAATAACTTTAAAATAATCATCTAAAAGCAAGTAATAATAATAATAATAATAATAATAATAAATTACCGTAATGTTTAATTTCATTCATAGCTTGAACTGCGCTCGGTACAACCATTTTAATGATAAAAAATGAAATAACAATTACTTTTATACTAATTTAGACACACACACACACACACATCTTTAGCTATAAACAATAAATATTAATTTATAATGTTTTGAAAATGATTAAAGAAATTTTAATAATATTATTAGTTTTTAATATGGCCAACTCAATTGTTGTAACCGTTCAAGGTAAAAATTCAACAAGATGTGTATGTCCTGATACAGCAGTATTGATGGATATTTTGTATATGATAGATAGGCCTAGATATTTGAAAACTCCAGTCAAAAGATTATCTGAAAGAATGAGTAATTTAGAATTCCGATTTGAACATACATATGAGACTTTAAAAAGAGCTAAAAACGAATTATATGATGATATTATATATCTAAATAAGACCATTGGTACTATCAAAAATGAATTAAGAAAATCAGTATTAGAATTGAAAGAAAATCGTAAACTTAATGAGAAAATGATGAATCAAGTTCAATATAGTATAAAATTTTATTCTAATAAAACAACTGATCAGTTCAATCGTATAATGAAATTACAACAACACCCAGTTAACAGTGGTGGCAACAACTTGAAAGAAGTCAACAGTGCCAACAAATCATCATTGCCATTTCCATTATATATTTTTACATATTTTCTTAGTATTACATGATTCTGATTGGTCGAATATAGTATAAATAAGCTTACACTTTCATGTATTTTTATAAAATGCCAGAAACTAAATTTTTTATAACTTTGTTGAATGAGCTGGTCTCTAATAATAGAGAAGAAGATGAAATCATTAAAAACATGAAATTTATGGTAAACCGTACCGAGAAAATCGTTGAAGACATCCCATTCGACTATGAAAAAATTCTTAATTTGCCACCATTGGAGAGAAAGAAGGCATTCCAATCAATATTTAGTTACATGTTTGATGAAAATAATAAATGGATGCGAATAATAGTAGGATTAATGTACATGAAACACATGATATTAAAATCTGGATCCGACTATGAAAATTATTTCCAATGGTCTATAGAGGTATATTACTTTATATTGTTATTAATTTATTATTATTTAGGTGATAGAAACAAAAATTGATCCGTGGGTAGAATCAAACGGTGGATGGACGGCTATTATTCAAGTTGCCGCAGAAGCCAAACGCTCTGATATTTATATCGAGAATTGCAAATTTTTATTAAAACTATTCACTGGAGTATCTGTTTTATATTTATGTAACAAAGTTTATCGTAGATTTTAATAAATATTTCTTTGTTATTATTATTAATAAAAAAAAAAAAAAAAAAAAAACTATATTTTAAAGATTTATTGATTATTACATGTACATTGTTCATCACCACAAGATTCTATCATAATATTTTCTATAACATGATCAATACAATTCTTGAATTCGGTAGGCTCATCTTTTTCGGTAGCTTCTTCAACATCATTAATATTTTCTTCAGTATCTTCAGTATCCTCAATAATTTCTTCAGAATCATTAACAATTTCATCACTCTGACATTCAGATTCGCAATCCGATTCTTTACTCAATGCTTCAACTAGAGTCAACATATCTCTAATTTTTACACCGGTTATTTCTTCAAGTTTATCAAACAAAAAGTTTATTAAATATTCTAAACCTAAATTAATTAATTATTTTATATTTTATATTTTACCTTTTTCAGACATCATTTTAACAATATTTTAAAACTACTTATAATTTTGTTTATAGAATAACAAAGAAACATTAATACATTTATTAAACACTAAACACTAAAATAACTGTGAAAGTCTAGCAGTAACAATTTTCCAGATTGGAGAAAGCACATCATTTTGATCAGCTTTATATCCTTGGATTGTTATTGTTATATACAAGTTTTCCTGTTCTTTGAATCCAATTTCTGTAAATGCATCATAATATCTGGTATATTGACTCGTGAAGAACGCATTTTCATTGCATTTTAAATTGGAATTGATCTTTTTGAACGTATTATCAATATCCTTGATATCTAACATTGAGAGAGTGCCAGCAAGAGATTGAAATTGAGTCTTATTGAGTTTGACCGGATTTGCCAATTGCATATTGATAGGCTCCTTTAAAAAATACATTTTATAATTGTGGAACATCTGAACTGGTTGGACGCTTATTTTCTTGGTCATGTTTGATTTATGATCTTTATAATGTGGTGACGCACTTTTATACCCTTGACAGATACTGATTAACCAATCAGAATCATGCATCATCACAAAGACAGTGCATGATAAGTGCATGATAAGTGCAAGACAAGTGCGTGACTGGAAAACTGTATGTGAATTAACTCGTGGATTTTGTATATGATTTTACGCATTCATCTACATAAAATGTATTATTAACATCACGTATTTTATTATTATTATTATTATTATTAATATTTTTATTATTATTATTATTATTAATATTATTATTATGTGTTTAATTAAAGCTAATGCATCATCACAAAGACTGTGCATGATAAGTGCGTGATCATAAAGACAGTGCAAGATAAGTGCGTGACTCTATGTAAATTAACCCGTTGAGTTTTATGATTTTACATATATCATCTATATAAAATGTTTTATTATTAATATTATTATTATTATTACTATTATTATTATTATTATTATTATTTTTATTAATATTTTTACTATTATTACTATTATTATTATTATTATTATTACCAAAACTAACAAAAATAAAACTATTAATATTATTACCAACACTAACAAAAATAAAACTATTATTATCAACACTAAAACAAAACAAAAAATAAAATTCAAAACATTTATTTTCGAAAAAGTTGGTATTTCGAAGAATTTCTAACTGATTTTGCCAGGCACCATTCCACGTAGCGCTGGTATCGAAAATCGCAGCAGCTACAACCCAGAATACAGGGGTATTCGGGTTCCATCTCCTTTGGTCTTCTGTCAAGCTTAATATCCCATAGAGCTTGATCAATTATGTTAAAAATCCATATGTTGGTCGTTGTATAGACCAAATCTGGAATTACTGATTCAGGCTGGTCTTTGACTATTGCTCTGAGTTGAGGATAGAAAAAGAATAACCTTTCCAGTAATACGGCCTGATATTTATCTGGAAACAAAGATATTAATATCAATAAATAATAAATAATAAATTTACCATAATTTTCGATCTCTTTTTTGCTTAATTTTGTACTCGTCATCATAATATTTTCCATTTTAAAAATGAAATAAAATGAATAAGCAATTTGTTTTAATCAAACATTAGCCAATCAGATATCGACCAATCCGGTGATTTCATTTTGTATGTCACAAACAATATTTTTGTACTCTAGATTTCGCACCCCTAATATGACTATTTTGCCACTAGCAAACACGTTAACACACATTGGGTTGTATTTTAAAAGCCTAAGTGCAGGAAATAATTCTGGTTCGAACATACAAAGACATTTTGTTGACATGTTGTATAGATTGATAGATTGTCCCATATCCATGGTAACTGTAATTGACTGTATTTTAAGATCCTTTATTCTATATTGTAATTTATTGACATCTAAAGGTTTCTTACACCCATGATTCTGCATTTGCCTGATTATTTATTATAGGGTATTTTCCACTCCTATCTACAATTTGCTGGGGTTTACCATTTGGAAACGTCATTTTTGATACATCGAATGTTCCTTTATAATTTATATTTGATAACATAATTAAACAATAATGAAATATTAAGCTATATATATATAATTTTTAGGAAGAGTTCATTAAATCATATAATATAAACAAAAACCTATAATTATACAAATTAATAATGGACTTAAGAAATGATGCTGTATATCAAATCGTCGGCCCAAGTGGTAGTGGTAAAACTATGTTTGTGTGTAAATTACTGAAATCTAATTTATTTCAAACCAAATTCAACAAGATTTATTGGCATAGGGGTGCAGATGAAGAACATGGATTAACTCAGGATAATTTCTGTAAATTGAAAAACATGAAAATAGTAAAGGGTTTCGATAAAAACTGGTCAAGTCGTTTAAGGAAAGGTGATGTCATCATTATTGATGATTTGTATCAGGAAGCTAATAAAGAAAAGGATTTTAATAATTTATTCACAAAAATCAGTAGACATGTTGGTGTTACTGTGATCTTTATTACTCAAAATCTATTTCACCAGGGTGGTGCACATCGAACAAGGAATTTAAATGTTCAATATTTAGTTATTTTCAAGAATCCTAGAGATGCAACAGTTATTGATTTTCTTGCTCGACAAGCATACCCTAATAATCGTAATTTTCTCATCAGTGCATTTCAAGATGCTACAAAATCACCACATGGATATATATTTCTTGATTTCACACAACAATGTAACGATGATTTACGGGTAAAAACAGATATTTTCAATAAAGAAGGTGCCATGGTATATAAACAAAGTTGAAAACTTTAAAATGTAAAATTGTTTATGAAATCCAGGCTTAAAAATATCCGAAAACTTAGACAAAGTATTAAAAAGACTATAAAGAAACGTGTTCCACCAAAAACTAGTTATACACCATCTAAAAAGCTAATAACCGAGAATTACCCTGCAATGAATCTTATTTCGAAAAACATTATTAAAAAGAGTAAGAAAAAAGTTAAAATTGTTAAAAATCATAGGAGTTTCCCATATTTTAATGCATTGTTAAAGGCTTCGAGTATGAAAAGAATGTCTATTTTACAATCATTTCCAACTTTTGTTGTCGATGATTTACTCAAAATTCTATTAAAAGTAGTTAGAGGTAAAATTAAAATCAGTAATTCTAAAAAACTAGTATTGAATAAACATCGTAAGCCTTTGTTATCGCTAGTAAATAATAAAAATCGTAAGCAAATGAGAAAAATCATATATAAACAACAAGGTGGTTTTATCGGAGCAATGTTACCATTAGCATTATCATTATTATCACAATAAACGATGGGTCAATCATTACCTAATGTTAAATTAAAATTTAAATCATCTTGTTGTAATGGAGAAGATTTGGACGAACCCAGAAGACGAGGCAGGTTTCGGTGGAGTGGCAAAGTTAAAGAAAAGAGTCCCAAATTCGAAAAAGGAAACGCAAAAGTGGTTGTCAGATCAGCTTGCGTACAGTTTAAACAAACCGATGCGGAAAAGATTTCCAACAAGAGCTTATAAGACATTCGGTATTAATGATTTATGGCAAATGGATTTGATGGAGATGATACCGTATTCGAAAATTAACAAGGGTTATAAATATATTTTAACGTGTATCGATGTTTTCAGTCGTTTTGCCCGCGGTCTACCAACAAAGACAAAATCTGCAGAGGAAATATCTAAAGCAATTAACTCAATGTTTAAAAATGGACATCCAGACAATTTGCAAACCGATTTAGGTATTATTATTATTATTATTATTATTATTATTATTATTATTATTATTATTATTATTATTATTATTATTATTATTATTATTATTATTATTATTTTTATTATTATTATTATTATTATTATTATTATTATAGGCAAGGAGTTTTACAATAGTAAAGTTAAGCAAATCCTGGATCGGCTCAAAATAAATCATTATTCTGTACATTCTCAATACAAAGCCGCACATGTTGAAAGATTTAACCGGACATTGAGGGATAGATTGAAGAAATATTTCGTGCATCAAGGTAATAAAATATGGATAAATGTATTACCGAAAATACTTGTTAGTTATAATAATTCATCACATCGAGGTCTGAATGGTTTGAGACCCGTAGATATCAGCTCAAAAACACGAGTGCAGTCTAAAGCAATTGCTATTACAAAACCAAAATATAAAGTTGGTGATCACGTTAGAATTAGTAAAATATCTGCTTCACCTTTCATCAAAAATTTCGATAGTAATTGGAGTGATGAGGTATTTCAAATTACTAAAATTAATACTAAACAGAGTCCTGTAATGTATGTTATTAAAGATAGTGATAACAATGTAATACAAGGGAAATTCTATGAACAGGAATTACAAGTTATTTCCAAACCTACAGTGTTCAGAATTCAGAAAATATTGAAAACTAAAATGGTGGGTAAGGATAAACAATACTATGTCAAATGGCATGGATATCAAAAACCCTCGTGGATATCATCAAAAGACCTAGTAAAATGAGTTTCTATACAATTTTACCTAGCAATAGTTGCCCACTAATCCATCCGGAAAATCAAGCGAGTAAATTTATGGTTAATCTTCAAAATCCTATGTATTTACATGGAAATTGGGAAGTTGCTTTGCAAGACTTTACATTTGTGTACAATACATTTCCATTTTATAGTCATTGTAAAATCGGTTACAAGAAACGTGTTCCCAAAACATGTAGTGGTATTTTCACAATCAATAATTTTGAACGATATTGTCATATTCCGAATCAGATTTTAGATGAAAATAGTGGCATGTTTTTTAAAGATGGATTGAATGTTAGTTGTGATTTTAGCCCATTTACAATAAAGTTTGAAAGTATTGAGGATGCCAAGCGAATGGGTAGTGATAAGCTTAACATCGTTGTTCCTGGTACTGAATACCAAATACGTTTCAAAACATTTGATGAGAAAAGTGTAACGATCGAAAACATCAAAATATCTGTATCATATATTAATGAGGTGGAAGATACATTTACATTTACTAATGAATTATATATTGAAACCCTTGAAGAATTACATAAATATATTTCGTTAAATTGTTTACACATATTTAAAACTATTGAATTTCTTAAAGATGGAATATGTAAATTCAGTCTGAATAATAACATTTGTGAAGTTACATTTGATAAGAATTTGGCTAATACATTGGATTAGATAAGCAAACATATAGGGCAAGTGCTTTTGGTGTACGCAAACCAAAAATAATAAAACTTCATAGACAAATGTTCATATATACTAACATCATCGATCCTATAATTGTTGGTGATTCTTTGGTTCCTCTATTGAAATCTGTTTGGGTTGATAAACATGACCAGGATGAAGTTGTCAATATAAATATCGATAATCCCATGTACTTACCGGTATCAACATCATGTATAAACAATATAGAAATAAATATTCGTGATGATAGTGGTAAATTTATTGAATTTAGTAAAGATACAAAAACTCATTTGACATTACATTTTCGTAAATTAGATGGCCAATAACGATATTATTAGTATGTATAGTGGTAGCCAAAGTGGTGGCGAATTATCATATTTTATTGGTAAACAGTATGGATCAGGTTGGTTGAGAACAATTGGTAGATTTGTGCTTCCTATTCTTAAACGCCTTGGTAGTTTTGGTATGAAAACAGCTAAAGATGTGATAATGAATGAGCAGAAAATATTGCCATCTCTAAAATCAAATGCATTATCCGAGTTAGGGAAAGTTCTACCGGGTATGTTTCAAAAACCTGAAGCACCGGCTCAAAAACGTAAAAGGCATCATAAACATATAAACAAACGAATGAAAGGCCATGGAACTATATTTCAAAAATGATTTGTGTTAAATCTGAATTGTGCTTATTTGATAGACCATCTCCCCAGGCGGTAATTGAAATGGGGGCCTTTGAAGATGTATTCCCGATGAATTCTATTATGGATAGTAGAACTGATATTGAATTTTATATTAATGGTTCCCAAACTGAATATCTAGATTTGAACGATACATTGTTAACTGTTCAGGTCAAAGTTGTAGATAAAGATAGAAAACCGTTGGGTGAACCTAGTGATGTTATACCAAACAATTTCTTGTTTCATACACTTTTTAAAGATGCAGTTCTCGGATTTAATAATATCAAGATTGAGGGTGGTAACAGTACATATATTCACAAAGCTCTAATAGAAACTATTATAAATTACAATAGCGATACTAAAAATACATGTTTAACTCCTATGGGTTATGGTAGTGATGACGATAGGAAAAAGTGGATTAAAGGATCGAAATTATTTACCATGTGCTCATCATTACAACTCGATTTTATGGATCAACCAAAATATTTACTCCCAGGTGTTAATGTGCACATTAGATTGAAAAGATCTGATTCGGCATTATCACTAACAAGTGCCACCACAGCTCCAATTCTTCAATTAGTCGATGCAAAATTATTGGTGAGAAGAGTTCGGGTTGAGCCCTCTGTATTAGCCGGTCATCAATTGGGGCTTAATTCTAAGCATGCAATATATCCATTGAAAACAAAGGAAATTGTTCAATTTGCTATTGCTAAAGGTTCAGCTTCTTTCTATAAGGAACAAATATTTGGAGATAGAAGAATGCCCAACTTTATATTGGTAACATTTCAAAGTGAATCTCAATATAATGGATCATACTTAACATCGTGCTCAATTTTCAAAAACTTTGGAGTAACATCGCTAACTTTATCGAAAAATAGTGATTATAGAGAAACATATACTCAAGATTTCGAAAATGATAATTATTGTGCTACATATATGCAGAGTATAGTGAGAAATATGGGTTATTTGGATAAAAACCTTAATTGTGGTATAACTCTTGAAGATTTTAAAAGCAAATATCCATTTTTTACATTTGTTTTGGCCCCCGATTTTGATTTAAATCAGAGTCAATTACCTCAAAATGGAAATTTACGATTAGATATAAAGTTTTCTAAAGCTACAACTGAACCGGTACATGTTGTAATATATGGAGTATTTGAAAATGAGGTTCAAATAACTGCAAACAGAACAGTGTTGGTTTGAACAGAGTTCAAACATTGTTGGTTTGAACAAACATTGTTGGTTTGAAAATGTTGGTTTGAATGGTATAAATGTATAGATAATTTATGATAATTTGTCATGGAGTAAGTTTTTAAATGTATTATTAATATTATTGATGTAGTTCTGTTCAGGTCTATCGAATTGGAAAACAAATACTAGGACATGAATTTTTAGGGGTTTTTCCTCTTGATAAAATTCCATATTTACGTAATAATCAAGCCATAATCGTCAATACTCAATCGTCTCATCTTGGTGGAGAACATTGGTTGGCAATATATATGAAACCTAGCAAGATATTAGTATTTGATCCTATGGGTTTCTATTATCCGGCTTTAATGGTTTCGAAACTTCAAACAATGGGTAAACCTATTGTCTATAATAAAACTATGTATCAAAAACCATGGACATTAACATGTGGTCAACATTGTTTAGCTTGGTTATTATCCAAGCGATTTGATGTATAATAAATGTATTAATGTTTATTGTTATGTTTTAACTATTAACATTGTTATTTATTATTATTTTTTATTATTATTATTATTATTTTTATTATTATTTATTATTATTATTAATATTATTATTATGTGTTTAATTAATTAATGTTAACAAAGACATTGCATGATAAGTGCGTGATCACAAAGACAGTGCATTATAAGTGCGTGATCATCACATGATAAGTGCATGCATACACAAAATTGAATAAAGAAAACACATGCAAACATAATGTATGTATGTGATTTACAAAGAAAACACATGCAAACTCAATGTGTGTGATTTACAAAGAACGCATGCAGTCACAGTGTAGACTGCATGTGTTTTACAAAGAAAACATACCTACACACTATAGGCTGCATGCATAAAAATCTCTCACCTATATGTGTGTATTGCTTAAATGTGATTGGTTAAATCCTGAAAATTTGATTCTCTTTATAAACATTGACAAATGTAGAATTTGTCACAATTAATTCAAAAATTTCAAATTAACAAAATATTCAAAATGGAGAAAACAAGTATTCTTAAACAATTATTAGCGGAGGGAAACGGTAAATTTTTTATTTTATTATTTCTTTTATTTATTTATTATTAAGGTACATTTAATTGGTATGATGTCACCGAAAAAGATAACGAAGTTATTATAATCGATGATAGTGGTAAATTTATTTATTAAATTATTAATTTATTATTATTATTGTTTTAGAAGTTATTGTAACACCGACGGAAATCATTGTTATCAGTGATAGCGAAGATGAAATCGATCATGGTAAATTTTTTATTTTATTTTATTATTTTTAAAACCATTTTAGTAGATTTGGATGCAGATGAAAATGCTGATGCCCCCGTTTCTGGGGAAGACCACAATTATGCCCCCGTTTCTGGGGAAGATATGGATGCCTCCGTTTCTGGGGAAGACAGCTCTACAGATGATGATACTGATAAATGTTAGTTTATTTTTATTTTTAATAAAATGTTATTATTATTAACAGTTGTTTTTATTTAATCCATTTGGATTAAATAATAATAAATGTTAATAATTGATAAAAAACTTTTATTGTAAACTTTTATTAAATACTTTTATTGAAAAATTATATTGAACACTTTATTGAAAACTTTTATTGAAAACATATATTTAAATTTATTATTGAAAATTATATTGAAAACATATATTGAATACTTTTATTGAAAATTATATTGAATACTTTATTGAATACTTTATTGAAAACATGTATTTAAATTTATTATTGAAAATTATATTGAATACTTTATTGAAAACTTTTATTGAAAAATTATATTGAATACTTTATTGAATACTTTATTGTAAACTTTTATTAAAAACTTTTATTGAAAAATTATATTGAATACTTTATTGAAAACTTTTATTGAAAATTTTATTGAAAAATTATATTGAAAATTATATTGAAAACATATATTTAAATTTATTATTTTTAACAGGCAAATTATATCCAAAGTACTGCATCTCTTCAGCGTGTCATTCTTTAGAATGCCATGCTGAAATGAAGCGATACTATGGACAAAAATTTTATGGCATCAAGTTTTTTATATGCCCTAAATGCGAGACTGCCCAGGATGTAAAATATTTAGTTTTTTATAAGGATCACTCTTCCCACTTAAATCAATTCACTTTAAATAAAAAGGCTCTTCTACGGAAAATAATGAAAAGAAAAAATAATAACAGAAAAAATAATAAAAATAGTAAAAATAATGACAATAATGACAATAATGACAATAATAATAATAATAATAATAATATGTCGAGACGTAATAACAACAATAATACGTCGAAACACAATAAAAATAATAATAATAATAATATGTCGAGACGTAATAACAACAATAATACATCGAAACATAATAATAATAGTAATAATAACAATAATAATACGTCGAAACATAATAAACGACCTGCTGCAAATATCCAGTGTGTTCCCTCTAAAATTAAAAGGGTTGAAATCATCATTAGCGATGATGAAGAAATTATCATTAGTGATGATGAAGAAATCATCATTAACGATAATCAAATAGGAGGTTCGATAAATATCGATAATGAACCCGAAATAAGGTCAGATTTAAATGGGACTCATAAAAGTATTAGATTTGATGTAGAATGTCAGAATCTAATACAAATCTCATTAACAAATAAAATAGTTAATAGATTAAAATATGAAATTAACCAAATGGGGTCGGTTAAAATACAATTCACCATTCTTATACAATTTGAAAAAGATGGTGAAATAAAAGACAACTTCTTTAGTAATAAGGCAGAACTTTTCTCGGATAATTTTCTGCTTGATGGTATTACTAAATTAAATAATAAAATAGAAAGATTCACATATTTAGGGAGCGGATGGCGGGTTGTTAAAATCAAAGAGATTGATTTTATATTAACAAAGTATTTCCCTATAAATAGACTAGCTGGCCATAGTTATATCCCAACACCGAAATCTTTATCTGGCAAAAAAGCTATAGTTAACGTTCAAAACACTGACCATCACTGTTTTATATATAGTATATTAGCCCTTTTAAAACGAAGTGTAGTTCGTACCCATAGAAACAGAGTTTCTTCTTATGAGAATTATTTGGACGAATTAAATTTTGACCCCATTGACGATTGTCCTATGAGACTCTGTAATATTCCCAAGTTCGAAAGAAAGAACAAGGACTTAAATCTGGCTATAAATGTTTTGACTTTTAACGAAAAACCGTCTAAAACTCTAGATGATATAAACTATATCCCCCATCATCCGCATTTAGATATAATTCACCGGTCCAAGGTTACTGACGGTACACCTATTTATTTACTTCTTTTGGAGGACGGTGATAATTATCACTATACAGCTGTTTTTGATTTAAATAAATTAATGAACTGCCATGCAACTACATCTTGCAATGTGCAAATCTCTGTTCACTGGTGTCCCCATTGTCTTAACGGCTTTAGATTAAAACCTGCATTTGACGCCCACGTTGCCTTGTGCAGTAAAAATCAAACAGGCACTACCCTTTATACTTTGCCTAAAAAGAAATATTTAAAATTTACAAATTTCGCAAAATCCATTACCCCGCCATTCGTAATTTATGCGGATTTTGAGTCAATTTTACCACTGGATATAAGGCATCATCAAATACATATGCCGATAGCAGCAGGTCTATTATTAATTAACAACTACACAAACACAAAACAATATTTTAATTTTATTGGTGATGATTGCGTTTTGGCGTTTTTAAAAAAGATTGATGAAATCGCTCTTTCGATTGTCTTGCCATATTATGAGGTTCATTGTCAAAAACCTATAGGACCACTATCTTTCAATGAGGACCGAGAGTTCAAGGATTGTCGCATATGTTATCTGTGTAAAAAGTTTATTAGGGATAAAGTTAAGGATCATTGTCATTTCTCAGGTAAGTATTTAGGGGCTGCTTGTATGAAGTGTAATGTTTCTCGACGAATCCAGAAACAATTACCTGTGGTTTTCCATAATTTAAGGGGATATGATCTCCATCATATTTTAAAGTATGGTCTAAATAATTTTTCTTCTTGGGAATTAAATATTATTCCGACCACTACCGAAAAATTTATCTCCCTCATTGCATACATTAATAAATTGCCTGTTCGTTTTATAGACAGCATGCAATTTATTAATTCATCTTTGGCAAAAGCGGTTTAGACACTTACTGATTTGCCTTTAACTGATTCTGTTTTTGATGGTGCAATTGTTAGAGCCAAGGCTATTTTCCCTTATGACTTTGCGAAATCTCTTGAGGTTCTTGAATCGACGACTGAATTGCCTCTTATTTGGGGTTCTGTATCTGCTGATGAATATGCTACAGCCCAACAAATTTGGACACAGAAAAATTGCGAGACAATGCTAGATTACATGCTAACCTACTTAAAATTAGACGTATTCCTTCTTGCGGATTATTTTCAGCAATTTCGCGCAAAAGCAATTGCTTATAATACTCTAGAACCTCTTAATTTTTATGGAATTCCTGGTATGTCATGGACGTCAGCTCTCATGACATTACAGGAACCCATAGAACTTTTGCAGGACATGGAAATGTTTAATTTCTATGAGGGAGGAATACGGGGTGGGTTAACATTTGTTAACAAACATTATGTCGCAAGTTCTGAGGATACAGAACTCTTGTATATAGATATAAATAATTTGTATGGTTGGGCACTTAGCCAATATCTTCCGTATGCTGATTTTGTTTGGGTGTATGATGGTTTGGATGATGTATTGAATGAGTGTATGAATGTTGCGGATATTGAAATCCTTCCATATGGATATACTATGGAAGTTGATATTGATATCCCTGATTATTTACATAATTTTTTGAATGATTTTCCGATTGGGCCGGAAAAGATGTGCTTAAGTTCTAAAGTTGAGAAGTTGATGCTCACGCATTGGCCAAAAAAGAACCATGTTCTTCATTGGCGACTTCTCAGGCTTTATCTTTCTCTCGGTGTGAAGGTTGTTAAAGTTCATCGCGCAATTAAATTCAAGCAAGCACCTATATTTCATGCATACATAGACAAAAACACAAAATTAAGAGCTCAAAGTACTAGCGAGCTATATAGGGACTTGTTTAAACTTTATAATAATAGTTTGTACGGAAAGTCAGTCGAAAACCTTAAAAAACGGATGAATTTGAGGCTATGCAATTCTGATGAAAAGATGATTGTATATGCCTCAAAACCGACTTTCAGAAAATCTATCATAATTGATGATAATCTGATTGCTACTCATCTGAATAAGGATTCGATATGTTTAGACAGGCCTAGTTATATCGGACAAACAGTTCTAGACCTGTCTAAACTTAGAATGTACGAATTACAATACAAAGAGCTAGCGAAATATCGCGATGAATTTAATTGTGAAATAAATATCGTTGCCGGCGACACGGATTCGTTTTTTCTTGAGGTTAAGAACTGTAGGCTAGACACTCTTTTGCCGGCAATGATAAGAGACAGCCTTCTAGATACATCGAATTACGACCCAGCACATCCCTTATACTCGAGGAAATTAGATTCCGTTATCGGAAAATTTAAAGATGAAAGCAAAGGTCTCGGGTATAAGGAGTGGGTTTTCTTAAGACCCAAGTGCTATAGTCTTTTAGGTACAAAAGATTCGATGAGAGCTAAGGGGGTGAAGTTGTTGGGGACAGAGATTGATCACCAGTCATATTTAGACTGTTTTGAAAATGACACTATATTTACGGTGCCTCAAACTAGGATAGGGACGCGGAACCACCAATTATTCACTTTTAAAAATAATAAAATTGCGCTTACCAATAACGACGATAAGCGTAATTGGGTGGGGAAAAATACCAGTCTCGCATTTGGGCACTATTTAGGATTTGATGTCATTGATCAAGTATCTCCAAGCTATCAAGGAACTCACAGTCCAAGTTATGTCAGCTCCTGCTCATATTTCAGTAGAGACATCGATGATATACTTTTATCTGATTAATTTTTTCAAATAAAATGTATTTTACGATTTATTAGTTATTAATTTAACAATTTGTGTTAATAACAATTTATTTAGAGTTTTTATGAAAATTGGGTCTAGAAAAACATGATGTTGATAATAATTTATTTAGAGTTTTTATTTATTTTATAATCAATAATTTTTATTTTATGAAAAAATCGAGAGAGAGAGAAAAAAGGATCGAGAAAACTTGATTTATTGATAATAATATTAACAATTTGGTCTTTGTTTGTTGATAATAATATGTTTTATTTGTTTGTTTTTTATTGTTAATAATAATTTTATTAGTATTAATTTAGTAATAATGTGTTTTGTTAGTGTTGGTAATAATAGTTTTATTTTGTTGTTAGTTTTGTTTTGGTAATAATTTGTTTTATTTGTTTTTTATTATTAATAATAATAATAATATTAATAATAATGTGTTTTATTTGTTTTTTATTAATAAGAGTAATAATAGAAATAAAAATAATAATGTGTTTTATTTGTATATAGTTTTTATTAATTATAGTAACAATATTAATAATAATAATAATAATAGTAATAATAATAAAAATAATAATAATAATAATAATCTTTTATAAAATAATAATAAAAATAGTAATAATAATAATAATAATAATAATAATAGTAATAATAATAAAAATAATAATTAAAAAATATATATATATACTACTTATAAAAGTAAGTAGTACAATAATAAAAATAATCATTGTAATAATAATAATAATAAAAATAATAATTAAAAAATATATATATATATTACTTATAAAAGTAAGTAGTACAATAATACAAATAATCATTGTAATAATAGTAATAATAATAATAATAATAATAATATTTTATAAAATAATAATAAAATTAAATTTAAAAAATATATACTACTTATAAAAGTAAGTAGATATATTATAATTAAAAAATGATTAAAAAATCCGTGACCTTGAAAAAATATTTGTACTTTTCAACATAGAAAAATTTTTGAATGACCTTGAAAATATATGTACTTTTAAACATAGAAAAAATTTTGAAAAAAAAAATTTGAATGACCTTGACCTACTTTTAAATGACCTTGAAAATATATGTACTTTTCAACATAGAAAAAATTTTGAAAAAATTTCGAAAAATATTCTATCTTTTTTGGTCCAGCGGTGACATAGGAAATCGTGTACTTTTAAACATAGAAAAATTTTTGAAAAAATTTCGAAAAATATTCTATCTTTTTTGGTCCAGCGGTGACATAGGAAATCGTGTACTTTTAAACATAGAAAAAATTTTGAAAAAATTTCGAAAAATATTCTATCTTTTTTGGTCTAGCAGTGACATAGGAAATCGTGTACTTTTAAACATAGAAAATTTTTTGAAAAAATTTTTGAATGACCTTGAAAATATATGTACTTTCCAACATAGAAAAAATTTTGAAAAAAAAAAAAAAAAAAAAATTTGAATGACCTTGACCTACTTTTAAATGACCTTGAAAAAATTTGTACTTTTCAACATAGAAAAATTTTTGAAAAAAATTTCAAAAATATTCTATCTTTTTTGGTCCAGCGGTGACATAGGAAATCGTGTACTTTTAAACATAGAAAAAATTTTGAAAAATGTATGAGTCATGGTCTTTGTTTCAATGACCTTGAAAAAATATGATGAGTCATCCAATGACCTTGAATGAGTCATGGTCTTTGTTTAAAAATTTTGATGAGCCATCCAATGACCTTGAAAATATATGATGAGTCATCATATGACCTTGAGTGAGTCATGGTCTTTGTTTAAAAATTTTTGATGAGTCATGGTCTTTGTTTCAATGACCTTGAATGAGTCATTGTCTTTGTTTAAAAATTTTTTGTACTTTTAAAAAATTTGTACTTTTGGACTTAGCGCGAAAAAATTTTTTCCCGGGGGGGGGTGGGGGGAGGGGGTATGTGGTCCAGCGGTGACATGGTCTAGCGTGACATATCTATCTACTATTGTCGTCCTTCTTACATTAAATTGCTAAGGAATAAAAATTCCTAATATAGTCCGATTTTCCATTAATAACATTTTCTATATTAAAACAAAAACTCCATAATTTTATAATATATTACACACAAACTCACCTGCGTGGGACAAAACCATATTTCATGAATTACATTTATTTTATAAGCAAACTTGCAATGAAATTTAACGTTTCGCTTTTAACATTTTGTTAAATATTTATTTCAAACCAAAAAAAAAATAACTTTAATTTACTATAAATAAATTTTACCCACCTTCGGCAACCGAAAAACCATAAATGGTAAAAGACTAAAGCTTTAAAATAATGTTAAATAATTACAAAATGAATATAAAATCATGATAATTATAGAATAGCAAATTATTATCCTAAATTTCAAATGCATATAATATGAATAAAATATTGACGGTAAATATTAACACCAAAATGCTTGTATAATATCGGAATGTCTTAATGATACATAAATACAAGTGTAAGAGAGTTAACTTTTACTGTTTTCATGAAGACACAAAACAAATTGAGTGCATAATCGAACAACCAAAAAAAATGAAAAAACGACTTCCAATTTGTATGTTTCATATTGTATTTTAGTGTTGGTTAAACTTTTCATCTTTTACAAAACCGCATATTTTTACATCAATATTTAAACCTGTATGTTTTGGATAAAGATTATTTTGCAGATCACTGTAATTTATCCATTTTAAAGTTGGCTTTAGTATAATTCTGTGTTGTCCAGGCCTAGCTAAGGTAAGTTGGAATATTTTCTATGAGAATTCATCATTACCCTCCTTAAAATTAATTTCTAAAAATTAAAATTTCTTAATATGGTGTTGGACGTATGGAAATTCTATTTATAACCTTAGCTCTCGCCCTGCTGGTGTGAATCGTCATCTTTAATTTCTAGGGAAACATTCCCAACACGTCGTACGATTTGGAATAACCATTGCGTACCCATGACCGAGATCATGTTGGTACTGTACGCAATAGCCGAATGCCATTCGAGCAGATGAGCGCTATTACTAGTGCTACTCCTCGAGGGATCTTCGCTTTCCGGCTTATTTGCTGCCGATGGAAGGACTTACGCATCTTACCTACTAGCCTATCTATAAACCCCCTTGTATTTGTCTTAGCCGAGTCGAGATAATCGTGGGAATCATTTACATCATTCAACTCTTTTACCAAATCCTATCTGATGAATTACCGTCAACTATTACCGTTACTTCATTTCTTTTAACCCAAACTTAATTAATCCTAACCCAAAGAAGGAGGAAAGGAAACAAAAATATAATTTGTATTGCAATGCTACACATTAATAACCATATCTACAACATAATAGGCGGAATGATAGTTCACGAGGATTATAGGCGAAGATAGACTGCGATAATTCACATTGGACTCAATCTTCATCGGCATCTATGTCCGTATGGAAGCGCCTACGCTTTGCCGGCCGGTATGGTGGGGGTTGACGTTGTAACTGCCCTCATTGCGAGAGGAGGGTCTGGGGACTTCTGATTGGGAAGAGATTCATAGTACATCGCCCGTGAGAACGGCGATATCGTTGAAATCCAATCCCAAGTGATCTAGAGCTTGGGCGACTCTGGGGAAGTCTAAATCTTCATCCACCAGATTTATGTGTATTGAGCGAGCTGGCGATGGGAAAATTACGGTAGGAGCGCAGAGCACATCCGGATCGAGCCTCGGAATCTCGAATTCCTGGTATGGAGGCGGGAGATCATCAATCCTGTACGGGACTTCGAGTGGCTCCGTTTCCCGAAGGAGTTCTACTTCCCTGCGACGACGGTCGCGACGGCGTCGATTTCGATTAGGCCACCGACGGGCCGGGTTGGTACTTGGCTCTGCCACTGGAACTTGGGGCGGTCCAATTTGTGGGGGAGCTGAGGTTGAGGGAATTGAATTGAGCTCGGCTATTGGCAAATGGTGTTCGGGTATAATTCGAAATGACGAGCCCAAACGCTTCCTGGGATGCAGGCTCGAAGCTCAACATCCGTGAATGCTTGACGGAGTGCCGTAGCCTGCTCTTTGATCAATAGTCGCTGGTTATGCGACTCCGTGACTAACTCATCTCGAGCCCGAGTCAATCTCGCTATCTTCTGATGTAGACCCTGGGTAACTTCTGGAGAGGACCAAGTGCCTTTTACCCGCTCATATTTAGACCGAAACGAATTGTATTTTCTCTCCAGTTCCTCAAACTTTTGCCTGAGCGCGATTACCGACGGAGAAAGTCGGGGGATCCGTGAGAGGTCATTTAAAGATGAACCGGTTTCGGAATTCATATTCTAAAAGGAAGAGAGGAAATTCATGAAATGGTAATTGACGGAGAGATAATGTGGGAGCAATGTCTAATTAACGTGGGATTAGCGGAAGAACATGGTCACATTATAGGCGATTGTTTGGGCAACAGTGCCCTTTCTCCAGGAAGCATAACATTAACAGTAGTTAGGAAATTAAATCGGCTAAACATTTACGACAGTTAGGTGAATTAAACATCCTATCGGATTTATTGTTGCTATTTAAGTTCATTTACTTAATGTTGTATGAGTTAATTTACTTAATTCTTATTACATTGACGATTTTGTTACAGGGGCTTTCTTCATAGTACTTATACAATTTGAATTATTGCCGATGATTGTTTAAGGAATTTGCGGATTTTTAAATAATTAATTAATTTCTAAATTAATATGACTACCCGTAATTACTTATAGAACCGGGGTTTCTGTAATTAATGAGACTATTGCCTTACTATGGTTATTATTAATTATCAATACACTAGGTTTATCGTAAATGATTACCTGATAATATTATTAATATTACTAATAATTATCAATGATTTAGGGTTGCTACAGAGAATTAAAATTATATTATCATTACTTTTACTAGTAATTACCGACAAATTGAACTCATTTTAAATTATTAAATGATTGTATTATTATTATTATTAATAGTTACCTATAAATTAGAAATTATTATAATTACTTAATTACTGGCGTTGCTATCGACTCCAGTAATTACAAGAAAAAATTTGGTCCTAAATACGTTTACAAATGGAAATGTATCCATATTACAATCATTATTTATTAATGGAATTTAGATTACATCATTATTAGACTTACTAAAATTGAGTTATTCCGCGTACTATTAGATCCAAATTGGGTGAGAATGTTCCTAGTGTGTTGAGAACTTGATCGAAACAATAATGAATCCACAAATTTGAGTTATCTGCGTCGCTATTATGGAATTGATGGTGAGAGCGGCTGCTGCAAATCAATAATCCGTATTACCAATGCATGTGGCGATGGTGGTGAGAAAAATCACGGTGGTGTTTGTGCGTGCCAGTGAACTGAAATTATCGATTTCTAAGATTCTTACAGTAGTTATCTAGTGATTTGATTGTCCCATGAGATTTTTCAGAACTTGCACTGAGTGAGAGGATTATGTGCAATCCTATCGTGATGATATTTATTCATAGAAAAAGCTTGTCAGTCTAATTGCTCTAATCGCCTATTTGTGAGTAGGGCTGATCTCCTGTCGGGAATAATTGGGTTTGCAAACACGGTGGATTTATATTCGGTCATACCACTTCTCGAGGGTTCTATTAATTTCAGAAAAGTTAAAGAAAATGGTTCTATGGTGGCTGATCTCTTCTGGGAATTACGTTTTCTAAGCGATGACGACTACGAATTATAGGTTTGAAATATCTCGACATTGCTTTCACTCGAATCAACTGCGTCTGCTCAATCTTGTCATTTATGTAATGGACTTATCTCTTTGCCGCTCATGTGGAGATTTTATGCTTAATTCCGATGGATTCAGATGTCGAGTTCAACCGACTCGCGGAGAAAATTTCGATATGCATGTCGGTGTCGAGGGACTCATCTTCAGTTCGGAGAATTCCCAACTATTGTCTACAGGTATATTATGGCGTTGCAGAATTTATTTTTAATTTGGAGGACTGCAATTATTGGTTTATATATATTGTGATAATGCTGAACGAATAAATTTGCCAGCACCTTTGTTATTAGTCCTTAATTATCTATGTAATAGTTCAATTATTCAACCTTTTGCGTCTACCTCTGCTGCCCAGTATTAGTTTGCTAAGTTGTTCGAGATTGAAAAATGTTTTCCTAGATCGTCCTGCGATCTTGTCTAATATCCCCTTGACTGAATAGCGCCCTTCCCGTGATTTTATTCCTACTTGCTCTGGTCACTTTTCATCAGTCGCTTCGAGTTGTACAACGATGCCCTGCGTGGAGGTCCTGTGCATATTGCCAGACCCTACTGCGGACTACCTAGGTGTCCACGAGGCATGACCCGCGAGCTCAACTAGGGGACTTAACCCACCAGCCGGCACGAGATCTGTCCCATGGACTTCTATTTAAATACTTTTAATATAAGATTTTAAGGGACTCGAACTGATAAGTAAGTATTGGTGGGTTACTGGGTTTTGACATTTGTTTTATCTTTTTGTTGTTGCCCCGGTAACGCCATATAAATATTACTTTGACTGCCACTCGGCACCCGTTGCTAGGCAACGTTGGAAATGTGTTCGAGTGGGTGGATTGTCCGCACAAAGTGAGCATTACTACTAATACTGTAATTGCTCGGACAACCCTCGGGTTCAACGAGCTGTCGATGGAAGACCTATGCTCACTTTGCAATGTCCCTTGTGTGAGAAAGTTCAAGATCAGACTCATGTTGGTCAGTAGAAATAGACGATGTTATGGTGACGTGGTGTGAATACTCACGACATTTTCGACAATAATCCAATATTATTCCTATCTTATAACCTGTTACTTTATACTTGTTTAATAACAAATACAATTTTATTTTATAAAAAGAAGGGACGATTAAGATACGTAAGGTTTGTAAATCAAATCAGTGTCAGTACGGTACTGGGTATTTAATTCGATTGGCTTGCTAGACGGGCACGCTCCTTGCGTCCCGGCCGGTAATTACTTGACGGTACTGTTGATGAGTTCGCTGCCCGCGCGGCATTGTTGATTGGATCCCGGTACGCCAACTGAGAAGGGGCGAAGATGAGCGGGTAAATTACCGCCCCCCTTCCCGACTGGCTGCCAGGGCGACTTCCAATCCCCTGATTTGCGTCCAAAGACTCTGATTGAGTTGACGTTCTTCCGCCCAACTCTTTTGAGCAGCAGTGAGTCTGAGGTAAAGAGCCTTAGTCTTCTTCGGGTCCGACCAGGTGGACTTGATTTGTTGTGCTTCTCGTGTTAATTGAACTACCTGGTCGAGAAGGTTCGTATTGGCTCGTCTGGCATGGGCAAGCTCTGCTTGTAATAGTTGTGTAGATGCCATTGCTGCAATAAAAATCCTTTAACTCCACTATTAACTCAAATGATTTAAATTATGACTAATATAAAAGATAGGTTGTGAAAATTTAGTTTACTGAATCATCGAAGAAAACGAACAACACTTATTTATTTTTTAATTTAACTAATAATACAAATTGATGTCCGTGGTTTCGATAATCCGTGAAATCAGGGATCTTCAAAAAATCTCCTGACTCTTTCTTCCGGAGAGTAACCTGGGATGACGAACACTGGTCGCCTTGTGTTACGGGCTGGCCTAGTCGGATAAACATCCGCAATCCGTCCGACAGAGATGTCGTCTTCGACATTGGCTAGGTACTGCCTGGACTTAACTACCTGTAGGTCGACCTGCCATTGAATTTCTTCCCAACGGGCGAGGAGGTTTCGCGCGTGATCTCGAATCTCCTCAGCCGGGTACTGATTGTCGTCTCGCTCATTCGCCCAACGGGGGTAATTCTCCATCCCCAGCAACTGCAAGGCAGTCCGATGAGGTTTCCTGGGTTGGGGCTCTTTGAGGTTTGTTGCAGGCCGTGCTCGCTTCCACGCCTGACGCCATTCTTCCCAACATGGGCGGGAATCCACTCGAGAGGCCCTGGCCTTTCTAAAATACCATTATGATTATGTGAACAGGTATAACGCAGTTTCAAAGTATCTCATATTAACTGCTATATTTATTCTCGCGGGTTTAGGTTTGACTGGGCACTAAATTCTCTTTGGAGCTATTAATTTAATTCAATTTCAGTTAAGTCTAATCATTAAATCAGCATAATCTTTTATTTCTCTGTTTTGCTTATTAACGTTGAGGCATCGTCCGTACCGACTCAATATTATAGAAGTTATAAGCGTTTGTTGACGTAATAATTGTTGTCGATGAAAAATTTTCAACTATACTTTACGATGTGTTTTCTGTCTCGCACGAATGTCCCTGAATTACTATGAACGTTTACAAAATTATTCCTTAAGAATGAGGAGAGGGATAAACTTGGCTCTGGTAAAATCGAACTTCAATATTTCCACAGATACCTTTGTAACTGGTCTACCTAACGACTACAACTATGTATTATGTCCTTTCAAACTGGCCTCCACGATTGTCTACGGGTTTATCCAAATCATCAGTGATAATTTAACAATTGGTAATGTATAATTCATGAGAAAACAAAATTAATTGTCAGTTTAAAGTTTAGGTAAGGGAGATACTAGTCAATTTAAAATTTATACAATAAACATCAAAATCAATTGAACATTTATGGAATGAAAATAATCATCAATTTAAAATTTATGGGATAAGATACTGGTTGACTTAAGATTTATGCAATTAAGAATAACTATCAATTTAACATTTATGAAACAATCGTAATTATAAATCCTAACCTTCATGAAATAAAAATAACTATCGGTTCGAAATTTATGAAATGATATAACTGTCAATTTTTAGTTTATGAGATATTACTAACTATCAACTTGTAATTTATGAAACAATGACAACTATCAATTTCATAATCCACGAAGCAATAACAACGATAGGTTTCCCAAACTATGAACCCATATAATTATCAATGTTATAATTCATGAAATCATATAATCATCAATTTAAATTTATGAGATAATAATGATAACAATCAATTTTGTAATTCATGAAATAATATAATCATCGATTTAAATCTATGATATAACAATAATAACTATCAATTTTATAATTTATGAAATAAAAGTTTAATATAGATTACCATGGATCGTGGGACTCGATTCCCTTGTCGCTTCTCCTTCCGGCGCCGTAGTTGTCGGAATCATATTTCCAGAATAAAATCAACACCAAAAAAAAATGACCGGTTGGTATTCATACCTAATCATTTAAACCAGTGTGGATGTATACACATCCGCTGCACTATGATTAATCCAGGGAGGTAGTGATGGATGTTCGCGTGAGAAAATTTGTTACTGACCATTAAATTTAATTGATATTTTTAGGTAAAGTGCTTATGTTGATGGATAAAACATCTAATCTCGACGATCGCGATAGTTTCGGTTTATATAATGAGATTTATGGTTTCCGGTTGATAGTAGCCCTCATTCGAACAATTTTTTAGGTTGATTTTAATTCTTATCTATTTGTATTTGATGTCGTCATTTTTTCCTTAGTGTATTCCCAGTTTGGCTTATTGTTACCACATGTACTTATGACGGGATTTGTTTGGAGATGAGTAAGTCGGGTACGTTTATTTCATTTAATTATGCTCTTATTAACCTATTCCAGGAAAGTTCTGAGGTTTGGTTCAGTCATGATGCGGATTATCGTAGAACTAGAGGCAATTGTTGGAGTCTCTTTATGATTGAACGATTGATTGACGTATTGTTATGGTGGATTTTACAGCTGTCGGTATCCAAACATTTGCAATTTTATAAGGATCGATTTTTTTTCGGTGATTATCGATAATTCGGAGTTTATTTCGCTACACAGTCTAGTAAGTTCTTTTATACGATTATTTTTTTTTCTAACAGATTTTCTTTAGTTGGTGTTGGATGTCTCTGCCAAACATGCCGGAATGAATTTAGAAAAATATTCCTATTGGGTGTTATGATGGTCAACTTGGATCACTTTCTCGGGTGAATCGTCCTGGCTGCATCGCTGCTGAATATTCCGTAAGTGGGGTTAGTGATTTAATTAATTTAGTTCGCATGATTTTATAGAGATTGTAGGGATTTCAGGGGTTCTATCAATGCAGGCATCTTATGCAATATTTGGAGGGATTGTCTGGATCGATGATATGAACTTTAATAAATTTATCTGCTAGATGGGTTTTGTTTCTTTATGCTATCTAACTTAACTCAGGGGTATTTATTAAGTTTCTACAATTAAATTTTAGTCGATTTCAATTATTAATGATGTCGTTCTCTGAGGGTATTCGAAAAGAAGGGCTATTGTTAACTATGCTTATGGATGTATTTTGCCTTGTAGTTACTCAAATTCTCTGCTTTAGGGTAAGTTGGTTTCCATCATTTCAATTATGTAGTTACTGAGTTTACTAACAACTATTTATGGTTTTCCTATTAAATTCTTATCAAATTTTAAATTTACGATAAAAATAACTATTGATTACATAGCGGGGATCCCGAAAAAGCGCGTCTAATCTTAGAACCCGGGTACATGCTTTATTTTACTAGGAGTTTGAAGCGGTTTATTTGATAACGATTAAAAATTTATAATGCATAGTTAAGTTGAATTTATTAATTTATTCATTTCATATCAACGATTTATTTATCCTCGTACCCTTTCCCTTTAATAGGCCTTAAACGCATTTTATGTTTATATTATGTTTAATGAGTGCCCACTGGACTACTTGGTGTGATGATTTTGAGCCGTGTGTAGAATAATTTAGGTCGAGTTTACAGAAAACGAGGAACGAGGAAGTGGCCAAAAGACCCCTTCCTTATTCCTCTTTTCTTCTATACGGAATAATATTGACGTTCCAATCCCTGCGTTCCGCATGCCGGGTCTTCACGGGCACAGATCATCTGCGATATTCCACGCGCTTACACGAATCTGAATTGTATGTTGATTTTACTAACTTGCGATGTGTCTTGGCTGTGGGCCGGAAAAATTTCGACAAATAAATTAATTATGAAAAACAAATTCGATTTTAACATTATAAATATTTATTAATATATTAAGAACAAAGTACAAAATTACTTGACCAAATCAATCCCATAAAAAAATTCATAAAAATACATCTCCCCCACGCCGACATCCAATCAGAGCTCTAACGAGGTTGCGAGGATGGGACGTGGAGAGAGAGTTTCCAAATAAAACTACTGCTCACCTAAAAATTCAAAATAGATTTGTACACAAAACTCAAAAATAATTTTTGATTCGAAAAACGGTTTCAAAAATGGTTAAATTTTATGTGAAAATGTATCGGTATTTATACCTATTTTCTGTCCCTAACCTCGCGTGTTAATTTTGATGTAGTAAAACAAAATTCGACCTTTTTATTTTTTAGGGTATTCTAATCTTTATTTTTATTATTTTTTAATTTATTTTGGCAATTTTTTATTTAGAATTTTTATAGAATTATTTCTAATTCAAATTTTTGATTTAAATTTCATTTTCATGAACTTTTATTGATTTATCAATTTTTGGTCGAATTTGTTGGGTTTCCATGTTATGTTTGTATTTGTATCGTGCGGATCTTATTGCGTTTTGTTATTATTTTAATTTATTTTTATGTTTATTATTTTATATGTAATTCTCTTTTTCTCATATTTGATAGGGTTGGTGGGTTACAGGGTTTCAAATCTTGCTTATCCTTCTAGTTGCCCTCGTAACGCCATACAAAATGATTCTGATCGCCACTTGGCACCCGTTGCTAGGCAACGTTGGTAATGTGTTCAAGTGGTGGATTGCCCGCAAAAATTGAGTACCATGTGCTAGTACTATAGTTGCTCGGACAACCCTCGGGTTCACGAGCTGTCGATAGAAGACCTGTGCTCGCTTTTGATTCTTAGGTCCCATTATTCTCCTTTCTCCTTCAAATGTTAACCTATACTCTCATATCATTCATTGTTATGTCTATTCCCATAGTCCTTCTTATCGTTGTTCATGTCGAAGCTTTTTCTTTGGCCTGTACACCCTTTGTTGTGTTAAATACACCCACATTATATCTTTCATCCTTATCCCGATTATAACTACAATGTTTCCCATTATTATTACCAGCATTACTATTGTTGCTATTATATATATTACCTTTATTAATTGTTACTACTAATACCTTTATTAATATTTTTATAGCTATAACTACCATTATATTTATTGTTATTGTTACTATGAGTATTACTATTATTATTATTGTTATCATAATTATTATCAATCATTACTACAAATACCATGATTATTATTATTATTACCATTATTATTATTATTATTATCATTATTATTATTATCAATATTATTATTATTATAATTACCATTACCCTGATCATTATCGTTATATTTATTAAGATTTTGTAGGATCCTTCCTTATTCCTCAGCGTTAAAATTTTTTATTGATATACAACATTAGCCGTAGTCCACCTATATTTTTCGGTTTTTGATAAAGTATTTTTGTAAATTCGAAAATTTTAGCAGCGTTCCGCCCTTATTTCACGGTTCATCCCTATTCTACAGTTTTCGACAAAGTATTTTCATTGACTCGGAAAATTTGAGCAGCGTTCCGCCCTTATTTTACGCATTCCATTTTTACGTTACTATTTTTGTTAAGTATTTGAATTAGTTCGGAAAATTTGAGCAGCGTCCCGCCCATATTTTCCGCCTCAACTCAAATTAATTTATTTAATTCTTATTTAAAAACATTATTTTTCATGATTTTGGTCGTTCGGATTAATCTTTTTCCGATGGCTATTCATTTTAACTGTTGCAACGATTTCGCAATTTTCCCCGCTACCCATTCCCTCTTTTTGTCCTTAAGATCTATTTATGTTCATTTCATAGTTAATGAGTGCCCACTGGACTACTCGGTGTTAGAGATTTTGAGCCGATTGTTGTTAAAAATTTATGTCAATTTTACAGAAAACGGATGGTGAAGGAGCAGCCAATAAACTACTCATTTACCCTCCAATTTCCCCTATGTACGGATAATGTTGACGTTCCAACTCCTGCGTTCCGCACGCTGAGCCTTCACGGGTACATATCATTGGCGATCTTCCACGCACTTACACGAATCTGTACTATGTAGATTTTGCTTTCTTGCGTTATGTGTTGGCTGTGGGCCGGAAAAGGAATAACAAATAATAATTTACCATAGCATTTGGAATAAAAGTTTCGATGCACTAAGGCTGTAGATATAAAATATTTATCAGCATATTACATCGGCTACATACATTTGAAATTCATTGTATCCATTCCATAAAATTTACTTCGAAAATCCCATAAATTTAATTCGATAAATCATCTATAAATTCAACAAAATTATCCATAAATTTAATCTGAAAAATCATCCATAAATTCAATTGAAAAATTACCCACAAATTTGATTCAAAAAATCATCCATAATTCAATTGGAAAAACAAAATTATCCATAACTTCAATTTGCAAAACAAAAATCATTCATTAATTCGATCTGAAAAGTCATACATAAATTCAATTGAAAAATTACCCATCAATTCTCTTCGAAAAAATCAACTAATAATATTGCACCAGTTGAGAGTGATCGTGTTCAGGCAAAACACTTACCCGTGTTAATTGCCTGAATGCACGGCTCTCAACCAGCCATACAACCAGTTAAAATTTGTAATGAATTTTTTCTCCGAAAAATAAGACTGAAAATTTGTGAAAACACATCGGTATTTATACCTATTTTTCTCGCGTGTGAAATTTGATGCAGTAAAACAAAATTCGACCTTGTTATTTTCTAGTAAATTCTATTCGTTAATTTTATTATTTTTTGATTTATTTTTATAATTTTTTATTTAAGATTTTTATTGAATTATTACTAATTCAAATTTTTCGATTTAAATTTCATTTTAATGAACTTTTATTAATTTTATCAATTTAGTCGAATTTGTTGTGTTTTCTTGTTATATTTGTGTAGGTATCGTGCGAATCTTGGTGCATTTTGTTATTATTTTAATTTTATTTTTATGTTTTTGATTTTATATTTATTTATATTCTCTCAGATTTTAAAGTGTTTAATTGGTGTTATATATTGTATTTTAAGTTATCTTGGTGCTGGGTTTTTGTGCTGTATTACTGATTCATTTAAACAATTCTCAAGGCTATTTGTGTGCTGGCCCAACATAAAACACTCCGGGGCCCGTAAAATTGCGACCCGCAATTTCTAAAAGATCTAAGCTATGAACTATGCGGAGTTTACATTTTCCATTCAATTGGGTCTACGAGTTACATGGTCGTTACCTTAAAACCCACATGCATAAAAATAATCATACAGTATACATCAATATACGGATTACAAGATGAAGTGAAAGAGGACATACAGTCCGGTCATGATCACACATAAAGAATAGTTGATTGTCTAAGAATCATTAGTTCATTGTTAATCATGAGTTCAATATTCTGTCACTTGGGTATTCGTCTCGTTGATGCCTTGAGTTTCTTGGTTTCTGATTGATTACTTTCTTCAGCAGGTTCTGATATTTTGACGATTCGATATCTGTTGCGCGATTTGACTTTGAGATTTTGTTTAGTTTGGGGAATTGACTTCATTAGATGCCGATTGTTTGGAAGATTGTAAGGCTTAGTGAATCTCAGATAAGAAGAATAGATAGAATGTTTAGTTCAAGACTCCTTTTTTGCTGGTTTATTTAGGGTTTTGAGTTGTAAATTGACATTCTAACTTTCGTTTGTTGATTGTTTCTTTGCATCTTGAACTGGGTGGCGTTCAATTGGATTCTGTGGATAGCTGACCCTTTATCATATTATCTAGTCTCGATTATTTTATGATAATTGATCGGTTCGGGATTATTCATGATTCTTTGAGGTTGGTCTGGGTTTCTTCTTTTCAGTTATCAATTTTGGCTGTTTGTTCTCGATTTTTCGGTTCTTTTTGTTATTTTGTAGGGTTTCTAAAGATCATCCATGATTATTTTAATATCGTTTCCTTGATGGGTGTTTCCTTTTTCTATTGACTTTCGATTTGATTTTCTAGAGTTCTGAGGGTTTGAACGATCTGTTTTTCTTGTGTTAATCCTTTGACCATTGGGTATAATAGGAATTGATCCGTCCGTAATTGGTATCCTTTGGGCTTCTGCATTTCTCGTCATATTTGTTACAGGTAATTTTTGCATTGTTTGATTTGTTGTGGGGTTTTTCGACATCTTTCTAAGGGATGCTAGGTTGTATATATGGGTTTATTACTGATATCTTCCTTCTCGTCGCCAATATCATGCTGCTTTCGAATTCCTTGTTTTTATAACAATTTTCAGGTTCCTTTAATAGGGCTTGTTATTATTTTCTCTTGATTTTGGGTAGTTGTTTGACTTTCTGTTTCTCTCCTTTCTTTATCTCTGTTGCTTTTATTATTATGTCTGGTTTCTAGTTTCTGTGATTGGTATTTACTTTATTTTTGCATCGCTTATCTTCTTGGTTTGCCTTTACTACCATTTGCAAGATCCTTTCAATATTCCATTTTGATTGGCTGCACTTTGTAGTTCAGCCTCATCATCTTTCGTCTTGTCGTTTGTTGGCATTGCCCTTTGCCTTCCCTCTTTCTTGTAATCTGGTTTTCGATTTTTGAGTTGGTTTTGATTTGTTCTCTAATCCTTTCCTTATTCATATCCGCTGTTGCACGTCAGTCTTGCTTGGAATTACGATTTCGTGATATTCATTTTGTCTCGTTTGGCTGCATCTAGTTTCATTTGCAGTTGGTTGTCTCTCTTACTTTATTCCCCTTCGTCTTTTTTGTTGACTGACTTGGTATTTCATCTATTTCTTCAATGCTTTCGTTTCGTGTTGATACTTCCTTTACTGTTTTGCTGCTTTATCTTGCTCCGATCGTGACTTTGTTTTCGTTGTTCCTGATTTTCGTCTCTCATCTGATTGTACTGGATTTTCCAAGTTTTAAATTGCACTCCAAGTCTACTCTTGTCTCTGATTTCCTTGATGGCTTCGGTACCTCTTAATCGGTTTATTTCAATTTCTGATTCCGATTTGATTAGCTTCTAATTGATTTGTTTCTCAATTTTTAACGTAATATCGCATCACTTGTCTTTCTCATTCCGCTTTATTCTTTGTCACATCGTCTGATTTTTAAATTTGTTTTCGCTCCTCGACTATAATATTTATATACTACTTTTATATATTATCGGATATTATTATATTCATTCCATATAGTATTTATACACTACTTTTATACATTACTATATAAACATATCTATTATATAAATTATATGCACATTTCTAACTATTTATTATTTTATCTCCAAAGGGTCTACGCGCAAGGTGCGTATCCCTGCGCATCTCTCATCAATTACTGGATATATATCGATCTCACTTGGCCACTGGAGTGGTGAAATTAGTGACGTTGGTTGTTGCGTCCATATCATACTTGGGTATTGGTTCATATTTTGACTTTTTGTTCTCTCGATTTTAAATTTTCTGTGAGTCGATCATTTGGTTCAAACAGATTTTGTCTGTATTTTCTTCATCTTTTGATCTTTTCTGATTGTCTACGTTATTTGGCTTTGATTGTTGTCCTATTTCTTTGAAGGCTACTGGAACTTGCTTCTTTTTTTTTTTTTTTAAATTTCTATCTCGGTTTTCTCCCTCTTCGTTATCATCTTCCTTTTTGTCCTGGTTTTTATTACATCGAGCCTTCTCAATCCTGTTGTCCTCGGCATTTATTTCTTTGATTATATCTTCATACATCTTGATTAGCATTTTTCTTTCATTTCTGATGTCATCAATTTCTTGTTTTTTACCGTTAGGTTTTCCTTGTATTCGGTGCCATTCTCCTACCAATGTTTCTAATTCTTCTTTTCTGGGCATTATTCTCTCAGGCTCTCTTTTATTGTCCGTGAATTTTATTTCTCATCTCTTTAACAGGCTTTTATCGTCTTTGGTAATGCATATTCGGATTTCATTGCTCTTTTTACTAATATATTTTCATTGTTTTCGAATTTGTTTACGTCCATGATTTCGTTATCAGATTTTCTTTTTCTCCACTTGATCAATTTTGCTGCTGCTTTATCGTATCCTCTCCCGATTGCTCCAAGATTTGGGTTTAAATTTTTCCTATTACTTCGATGTCTTCTTTAATTCCATTTGTCGTAACTAAATCTATTGCTCTTGCTTCTCGCGACATCATAACGTAATTTACATCGTTTTTCCTTTATTGTCCTTCTCATTTAGAGTTGATCCTGTTTTTAATAACGACTTTTTGCTGTTCCGAATATTTTCCGGTCCATAAATATCGAACATCATTCCTGTTTTTCCTCGTATTACTTCGTTGTCTTTGATTGTTTGCGGATATTCGTTTAATCATACCCCTTAATTGCTCACTCTCTTGTATTTGATTGCTTTGTGTACTTTGACTATAATTTTCGTTTTGGTTGTCCCGATTTTTCTCTCTATTGGACAATTTTCAGCCAAATGTCCGTTTAGGTTGCAGTTGAAACAGGTTGTAATCTCGAATCTTGTTGTTGTACTCATTATCGCCCTATCTCTTAAATGTCTGACCTCTTGCGTTGGGTTATTTTATGGACTCTTCTTGAATTGGTTTGGTTTTTGTTGACCTTGAATTCTTCTCATTCGACAATTCTTTGACGAATGACCCGTTTGATCGCAATTAAAACATTTTATCATTCCTTCTCTTTCTGTGCGAACTATTCTACCATATCCTTGGCAATTCTTTAGTTGATAACCTCGATCAGTTCTGCATCCTTCTTTTGATTGTAGTTCACGTTGTTAATCCTGAAATAATTATTATACTTTATAAATTTACCTCTACTGTCTTGAATTCTCTTAACTGGCATATCGTAAATTCGTGATGGTTTTTCAATATATTGATTTGGTTGCGGGTAAATATCTTTCGTTTGTCTCGCTATCTCCATCACTACTTTTATTGGTTCTGATACTCGATCTTTTAACTCGGTTTGTTCATTTTCTCTTTCGACTCTTTCTTCCATTGTGGTTAATATTTTCTCTTCCAATACGATTTCTGTTTGCCATGTTTCAGCTATTTTTGTTCCAACTGTTTTTATTTCCGAATTTCCAGTTTCTTTTTTGTCATTCAAATCTTCTTCGTTGCATTTTCTTTTTGAATGCATCTCCTGTACATTCCTCTTTAAACTTGAAGATATTGGTTCTCGGCCCTTCATTTCCGGTTCATCGCGTACGATTTTGTACATTGTTGATTCTCTCAAAAATATTTCTGTTTTATCCGTGTTTTTACTTGGCAACTCTTGGTTCATTTCCCCTCAGAGTTTTTCCATCTCTTTACTCGTACTTGTTTTCAACTGAATTGGAATTTCTGGTTCGGGTGGTTTCACGTTGTTTTCCTTTGTCGGTTAACTTTTCCGTTAATTTATCATATTTTCCGGCTTCTGTTTCCAAACTTTCTAATCTTGTTGTAATCATTGGTTCTGCTATCGCTACTGTATTAAGTTTTCTATCTGTTGCCGCTTTTCACTCTCTTTGAATTTCAATAACATGGTCTATTTCTTTATCCTTGTTCTCCGTTTGTTTTGGTATATTTTCAGTTTCTCTACACAATGGTTCCCTTGATTCCGGTTTCTCGTAACTCGTTTTCTTGATTCTATCTCTAGTTTATCGGCTCTATTATTCGTCGTTTACTTGATCTCTTTATTCTTTTGGTTTACTCGATCTCTTTATTCTTTGTCAATTATCTAAACATAAATAACACTTCTAGTATATAAATTTCCGCATTAATTTATCGTACTACTCTCACTGCTTTCCTTAATTCTTTTCTCTACGTCAACTTCTTTTTTTTCATTTTAATTTTATTTTAAATTATCTATAGCTCGTATCAATTATCTATTTGTTTCGTCTAAATTATCCTTATAGTCGCATCAATTATCTATCCGGTCGTATCAATTAACTATTTTAATCAAATAAATCATCACCATCATATCAATAATCGTCTCGTTTACTATTCTCCTTTATCTCTATCATTGGTCAAAAACGTTCCTTAATCTCTATGCGCTATAGGCCTTTTTACTTAACTCTTCTCGTCTTTTTCCTTAAACTTTAGCCGTTATTGCTCTATGGCCTTTTATTTAAATTCTCTTGTCTTTTTCCGTAAGCTTTATTCGCTGTAATAATTTTTCTTTGCTTCATCTCCCTTCATTTTTAAGTCTATTTTGAATTATCTATATCTAGTAACAATTATCTATCGACCTCGTATCAATTATCTATATAGTCTTATCAGTTATCTATATAGTCGCATTAATTATCTATATTACAATAATAAAATCATTATACTCATACTCTCATTCAATCTGTAAATCATTTTTCCTAGGTCTCATTGATTAAAATCGTTTACTTAATCCTCAGTCGCTGGCGCTCTATGCCCTCTAGAATTTCCGTTGGCTCTTCGGCCTTCGGCTTTAACTCTTTTACTGGTCATCTGTGACCTTAACATCTATTCGTACTCATATTTCCTCTTTACTCATATCTCTTTCATTATATCATATCATTCTTATTATTTCTCATCTAATCACAATCATATCTCATCGGCACTCTATGGCCTCTAATATCTAATCATAATCATATCTCATCTGGCACTCTATGGCCTCTAATATCTAATCATAATCATATCTTTCCGGGACTCTATGGCCTCTATATCTAATCTAATCATATCTCATCTGCACTCTATGGCCTTAATATCTAACAAATCATATCTTCTGGCACTCTATGCCTCTATATCTGATCATATCTCATCCGGCACCCTATGGCTCTAGTATCTGATCATAATCATCCGGCTCCCTATGGCCTCTAGTATCTGATCATAATCATCCGGCACCCTATGGCCTCTAGTATCTGAATCATAAATCATCCGGCATCCCCTATGGCCTCTAGTATCTGATCATAATCATCCGGCTACCCTATGGCCTCTAGTATCTGATCATAATCATCCGGCACCTATATGAGCTCTATAATCTGATCATAATCATCCGGCACCCTATGGCTCTAGTATCTGATCATAATCATCGCACCCTTGGCCTCTAGTATCTGATCATAATCATATTCTGTCAATTTCATCTTTACTCATATTCGTATTCGTCTTATTCATATTATCTCTCATTGTTTCACCGGACTTGAGCTCATCAGTGACTTTTGGGTATGTTTGAGGCCTCACACTGACTCTCAAGCCATGGCGTCTTTTGGCCGCGCATTCTTCCGGTTACGCTTTACTCACCGCCATTCGGATATTTGGTACTCGGTGTGGGATCCGGGTTATTGTACCAAAACTCCTCGCTGGGCAATAAAAAACATTCCCTCGGTACTCGGTGTGGGATCCGGGTTGTGTACCTCGAAGAATATAGAAGTATGGAAATGCCTAGACGTTCAATCAAGTTCCAAAAGCGGTTTACTTGATTTCCCGAATAGTGAAAAGAAAAGGAAATGAATCAAAAGTGGGAGCGGAAAATAAACTATCAAATCTCTGCCGCTCCTTCCATCAGATTTCTCGGCTCCATTCAGCCGCTCTCATCTGGCTTTAGTAGGACATTTTGAGTATGAACCATTTACCGGTTAGTTCACATCTCACCTACCGTTTGGCCCGATACTCGGTGTGGGATCCGGGTTGTTGTATCGAGTTTCCTCCCAGCGAAAAAAAGAATCGTTCGATACTCGGTGTGTGATCCGGGTTTTTGTATCGAACGGCTCAGCGCCATCAGTCCCTTGGCTGATAACAACCTGAACACGACAGTCCGTAGTGTCCTCTGAGTGCCTCACCACCAGCTCAGGGAAAAAAAGAACTATCTCTAAGGTACCTTTAACGTCTAAATCATGCGCATTTTTATTTTATTTATCGGTTTCCCTTCACTTTCCCAATCAAAAATTGTAGTATGCAGTTGGTGTTCCCCAAAGAGAGTGATACATCTCTCGCAGGAAATCCCCAACATTTGCGATGGATACCTACTAACCTTCCTCCCTCGGGCTGATCAAGGTTCCCCATCGGAATAAGCGTACTATCGTATTCATGATAGCTCGTTTTAATGCTACTTTCCGTTATCATTCCCATATAAATAATATAAATAACACTACAAATTACACTTAAACAAATGGATGCTCGAAACTTTTACCGTACCTTAGTGTGATTTTTCAGTTTCACTTTTTAAGTTGTGTTTTTACTTGTCACTCAGAATTTATTTAAACGGCTTTCATTTAAGTTTTCGGCTTTATTCGTATGTTTTACACTTTCGGTTGCTATTTTGATCTCATTTATTATTATTATTAATTTCAACTCATCGTACTCGTTCTTTAATCATTCATTTTCTGGTTGCAACTATTATTCTCGAATTCCATTATATCTTAATCCTTTTATTTTCAATTAATAACAGCGATCATCATTTTATTCATCTACGCTTTCATTTCTTAGATTCATTTCATTATCATACCAACAGTTCCTTTTATTCTACGCTTAAGTTTCTCCATCATCTGGATATCTTTCAGTCAATTTCTCTAAACTTAATCGTTTATCTGTTCTCGTTTTGTATCTAATTTGGCTCTATCAGCCTCATGTTTTCGTAATCTTACAATCTAATTGTTCTTACATTCGCTAATATTTCCTCATCTCATAGGAAGTAGGGTCGAAATCGTGATGCAACCTTTTCCGTAATATTTTGATCTTTAATTAATTACTCTTCAATTAATCGTTTATTTACGTTTAGAATTATTTTAACTGACTGTGTCACGTCTTATTCAAACAATTTTAATCCAGTTAATTTCTGTTTTCCCAATTTTTTACGAACTCTTAGACGACCCGCATTTTTTTTTTGGTTTCCCCTATTCTAAATCACCTTAACCTTCATGATTTCCACTTTTCCCTGTTTTATTATTTTATTTTTATTTATTTATCTATTTTTAATATTTATTACTACTTCTACGCGTTATTTTGGCATGAATATTTACACGATGATTCCATTGAACTTATATACCCACTACCCATAATTTTATTTTTTATTTATAGCTTTCCGATTTCTTATTCCTACACTCTACAAATATTGATTAATTTTCTCCCCCACTTTCCTGTTGAAATCGTTTCATTTTTGAAATTTTGTGTATCTATATTTTAATTATTACATAATTTGAAATTTTCCTATCTCTTATTAAAATTCATGAGTTTTCTAAAATGTTGTTTATGATTCTCATTATTGTTTGAGTTTTCTCGAGGTACTTCGGAAGAAATTATGTCGATCTGCTCCAACGATGCTTTAAACACCAGTAACGAACTTCAAACGATATACTTTTCTGATTAATTACACTTTGATCTCCCACTCGATTTACAAAAAATATTTAATTCCTCTCCAATTTGTAATTTCTTCAACCAGATTTTCTGAATTCTAGAGTATTCGGAGGTTTTGGACCCATTTTAACTTTTATCAAAAGTTCACACGATTATAGTTCATATGGTAATTTGATCGTCTTTATTATTTCACACACATATATCAAAATTAAAATTTTTGGCCAAAGTGTGACCCTTTATAACTTTTACGAAAGCTTTGATGGACTAAAGTTCTATTGGCAATATTGCTGTTTTCGTATCGGATCTCTACAACATATCAAAATTTAAAATTATTGACCAAGTTTTGACCCTTATAAACTTTTGAACCAGAAGTCAGAACTGGCCATACTTCTATTAGTAAATATCTTGCTACAGCTTCTCAAGCTCTACAACATAATCAAAAATTAAAATTTGACAAAGTATGACCCTTTATAACCTTTTACCCAGAAGTCAGACTGCCTCCTTCTATATAATATTGCTCAGCTTTTCAAAGCTCTACAACCATATCAAAAATTAAAATTTTTGAAGGTTTGACCCTTTAATAACTTTTTATCCAAAGGTCGGAAGATCCTATTTTATCACCACTTTTGCCATTTCATCGTTCTGTACAACATATTAAAATTAATTTTTTTGACCAGGTTTGACCCTTTTTAGCTTCAACCTTTAGAAGATCATGACAATTGGTTCTATTGCAATTAATTAAAGCTCATTCTTCTCTACAACATATCAAAAGTTATATTATTTGGCAAGGTTGACCCTTTACACCCATTTGGAAGTCTCGATAAATACGACTAACTTCATTGACAATACATACTTCAACTCGCCGTCCTGATACAACATATCAAAATAAAATATTTGGCCAAAGGTTTGACCCTTATGTAACTTCGAACCTTTCAGAAAATACAACCAAGTTCCAATTGGCTTCATTACTCACTCATCTTCTCCACATAATCATCATCGAACTGTTTTCTTTCATCGTCGATAAGTCAAGATCGTTTTCCTTCGTTTGTGTAAGTTCAATTCTTTATTCATCCTCTTCCGGGTCCAACCAAAAATGTCGTTCCAACATTTCTGTTTAAATAATTTAACACTTTTGCTTTTATTTCCTGGGTTCTTTGCAAAAACATCATGTTATCCCCGGCTGAGCCCCCAAATTTGTATTGGTGGGCTTGTGGTCTATTTTTACTCTCTTGAGTAGTCAGGTCGTTCGTTTTTCATCGATCTTCAATTCTCATCAAATCTTTTATCGATCTTACATTTTAAGTTCCACATATTTCATCTCTCCGGGTTCGCGCAAATGTCGTCCCGACATTCTGCAAAGATAGGTCTGTAACCTGTCCCTCTATTTGTTTGCACACGAAAATCATCAATCCCGGCTGAGCCCCAAATTTGATAACTGTTGGGCTAGTAGTATTATTTCCTGATATTTCCTCCTTATCTTGTAGTCAGGGTTCGTTTCCACATCAATCTTCTCTGGGTTTTGTTGTTTGTTCCATTCTCCATCTCTCCGGGATTCGGCAAAATGTCGTCCCGACATTTTCTATTTAAAAGATAGTCATGCTTTATGTCCCCTGTCGTTTTGTGACGAAATCATTCTATCCACGGCTGAGATGTACTGAACAGAATTCTCTGCTTGTTCTTAACTTGATTTTTTGGTCTATTCCAAATAACAAGCTTCAATCCCGGCTGAGGGTGTGTACTGACATTTATTCTCTGTTGTTTCTTAACTTGATGGTTTCGGTCTCCAAATAACAAAGCTTCATCCCGGCTGAGGGTGTACTGACATCATTCTCTGTTGTTTTAACTTGATGGTTTTCGTCTTTCCAATAACAAGCTTCACCGGCTGAGCCCCCAAATTGTTGTTGTTACAGGGTTCAAATCTTGCTTATCCTTCTAGTTGCCTCGTAAACGCCATACAAATGATTATCTGATAGCCAGACTTGGCACCCAGTTCTATGCAACGTTAATGTGTTCCAGTGATGATTGCCCGCAAAATGAGAGTACCATGGCTAGTACTATAGTATGCTCGGACAACCTCGGGTTCACGACGCTGTCGATAGAAGACCTGTGCTCGCTATGATCTAGGTCCCATTATCTCTCCTTTCTCCTTATCAAATGTTAACCTATACTCTACATAATCATCATTGTATGTCTATTCCCATAGTTCCTTCTTAGTCGTTGTTCATGTCGAGCTTTTTCTTTGCCTGTACCTTGTTGTGTTAAATACACCCACATATATTTATCTTATCCCGATTATAACTACAATGTCCATTATTATTACCAGCATACTATGTTCATTATATTATATTACCTTTATTAACTTGTTACTACTAAATACCTTTATTAATTATTTTTATAGCTATAACTACCATTATATTTATTGTTATTTCTATGATCGATACTATTAGTTATTATTCGTTATCATAATTATTATCATCATTACTACAAATACATGATTATATTATTATTACCATATTATATTATATTATCATATTATATATTATCAATATATTATTAATTATTATTACCATTACCCTGATCATATCGTTTATTTATTAAGATTTTGTAGGATCCTCCTTATTCCTCAGCGTTTATAAAAATTTTTTAATTGATATACAAACATTAGCCGTAGTCCACCTATATTTTTCGGGTTTTTGATAAAAGTATTTTCTGTAACGAAAATTTAGCAGCGTCCGCCCTGTTTTCATTTCATCCCTATTCTACAGTCTCGACAAATATTTTCATTGACTCGGAAAATTTAGCAGCGTTCCGCCCTTCATATTTTACGCATTCCATTTTACGTACTATTATTTGTTAAGAATCATTGAATAGTTCGAAAATTTGACGCAGCCCGTCCCGCCCATATTTTCCGCCTCAACTCAAATTAATTTATTTGAATTCTTATTAAAAAACATTATTTTTCATGATCTTTGGTCGTTCAGGATTAATACTTTTCCGAATGGCTATTCATTTAACTGTTGCAACATTTCGCAATTTTCCCCCTACCCATTCCCTCTTTTGTCCTTAAAGATCTAATTTATGTTCCAATTTCATGTTAATGAGTGCCCACGGACTAACGGGCGTGTTTAGAGATTTTGAGCCGAATTGTTGTTAAGAACTTTATGTCAATTTTACAGGAAAACGGATATGGTGAAGAGAGCAGCACATAAACTAACATCATTTACCCTCCCAATTTCCCACTATGTACGATAATGTTGAACGTTACCAACTCCTGGCGTTCGCCACGCTGAGCCTTTCACGGTACATATCATTGGCGATCCCACGACACTTACACGAATCTCTACTATAGTAGATTTTGCTTTCTCTGCGTATATGTGTCTGGCATGTGGGCCGGAAAGGAATAACAAATAAATAATTTTACCATAGCACTTGGAATAAAAGTTTCGATGCACTAAGAGCTGTAGATACTAAAATATAATATTCAGCATATTACATCGAGCTACATTACATTTAAATTCAATTGTATCCATTCCATAAAATTATCTTCGTAAAATTCCCACTAAAATTAATTCGATAATCATCTATAATTCAACAAAATTAATCCCATAATTAATCTGAAAATCATCCATAAATTACAATTGAAAAATTACCCACAAATTTGATTCAAAAAATCAATCCAATAATTCAATTGGAAAAACAAAATTATCCATAACACTTCAATTGACAAAACAAAAATACATTCAATTAATTCGATCTGAAAAGTCATACAATAAATTCAAATTGAAAAATTACCATCAATTCTACTCTCGAAAAATTTCAACTAATAAATATTGCAACCAGTTGAGAGTGATCGTGTTCAGGCCAAAACACTTACCCGTGTTAATTGCCTGAATGCACGGCTCTCAACCAGCAACAACCAGTTAAAATTAGTCGAATTGTTTGTGTTTTCTTGTTATTTGGTAGGTATTCTGCGAATCTTGGTGCATTTTGTTATTATTTTATTTTATTTTATGTTTTTGATTTATAATTTATTTATATTCTCTCAATTTAAAGTGGTTAATTGGTGTATATATGTATTTAATCATCCTGGTGCTGCGGTTTTTTGTGCTGTATATATTCATATTAAACAATTCTTCAAGGCTATCTTTGTGCTGCCCACATAAAACACTCCGGGCCCGTTTAAAATTGCGACCCGGCAATTTCTAAAGATCCTAAGCTATGAACTATGCGGAGTTTACATTTATTCCAATTGGGTTTCTACGGTAATGGTCGTTAACCTTAAAACCACATGCATAAAAATAATCATACAGCTATACATTCAATATACGGATTACAAGATTGAGTGAAACAGAGGACATTACAGTCCGGTCTGATCCACATAAAGAATAAGTGATTGTCAAGAATCATTAGTTATGTTAATCATGAGTTCAATATTCTGTCACTTGGGTATTCGTCTCGTTGATGCTTGAGTTTCTTGGTTTGCTGATTGATTACTTTCTTCAGCGTTTCTGATATTTTGACGATTCGATATCTGTTGCGCGATTTGACTTTGAGATTTTGTTAGTTTTGGGAATTGACTCATAGATGCCGATTGTTTGGAAGATATGAAGGCTTAGTGAATCTCAGATAGAAGAATAGATAGAATTTTAGTTCAAGACTCCTTTTCGCCTGGTTTATTTAGGGTTTTGGAGTGTAAATTGACATTCTAACTTTCGTTTGTTGATTGTTTCTTTGCACTTGACTGGGTGCGTTCAATTGGATTCTGTGGATAGTCGACCCTTTATCATATTATCTAGTGCTCGATTATTTATGATAATTGATCGGTTCGGATTATTCATGATCTCTTTGAGGTTGGTCTGGGTTTCTTACTTTTCAATATCAAATTTTGGCTGTTTGTTCTCGATTTTTCGGTTCTTTTATTTTGTAGGTTTCTAAAAGTCATCCATGATTATTTTAAATCGTTTCCTTGATGGGGGTGTTTTCCTTTTTCTATTGTACTTTCGATTTGATTTCTAGATTCTGAGGTTTGAACGATCTTCTTGTGTTTTTTAAATTCCTTTGCACCAGGGTATATAGGAAATTTGATCCGTCCGTAATTGGTATCCTTTGGGCTCTGCATTTCTCGTCATATTTCGTTACAGGTAATTTTTGGCATTGTTTGATTTGTGTGGGTTTTTCGACATCTTTCTAAGGGTTGCTAGGTTGTATATATGGGTTATATGTATATCTTCCTTCTCGCCGCCCATACATGTGCTTTCGATTCCTGGTTTTTATAACAATTCAGGTTCCTTTAATAGGGCTTGTTATTAATTTTCTCTTGATTTTGGGTAGTTGAGTGCATATTTATGTTCTCCTTTCTTATCTCTGTTGCTTTTATTATTATGGTCTGGTTCAGTTCTGCGTGATTGGTATTTACTTTATTTTTGCATCGCTTATTCTTCTTGGTTGCCTTTTACTACCATTTGCAAGATCCTTTCAATATCCATTTGATTGGTGCCCACTTTGTAGTATTCAGCCTATCATCTTTCGTCTTGTCGTTTTGTTTGGCATTGCCTTGCCCTTCACTCTTTCTTGTAATCGGGCTTTTCGATTTTTGAGTTGGTTTTGATTTTTCCCTAATCCTTTCCTGTATTCATATCCGCTGTTGCACGTCAGTCTTGCTTGGAATTAACATTTCGTGATATTCATTTTGTCTACGTTTTGGCTGCATTTAGTTCATTGCAGTTGGTTTTCCTCTTACTTTATTCCCTTCGTCTTTTTTGTTCTGGTGACTTGGTTATTCATCATATTTCTCAATGCTTTCGTTTCGTGTTTGATATTCCTTTTACTGTTTTGCGCTTTATTTGCTCCGATTCGTGACTTTGTTTTCGCTTGTTCTGATTTCGTCCTCATCTGATATGTACTGGATTTTCCAAGTTAAATGCCACTCCAAGTTATCTTGTCTCTATTTCCTTGATGGCTTCGGTACCTCTTAAGCGGTTTATTTCAATTTCTGATTCCGATTTGATTAGCTTCTAATTGATTTGTTTCTCAATTTTTAAGCTATATCGCATCACTTGTCTTCTATTCCGCTTTATTCTTTGTCACTCGTATGATTTTTAAATTTGTTTTCGCTCTTCGACTATAAATTTATACTACTTTATATATTATCGGATATTATATATTCATGTCCATATAGTATTTATACACTACTTTTATACAACTATATAAACATATCTATTATATAAAGATTATATGCACATTTCTAACTATTTATTATTTTTATCTCCAAAGGGTCTACGCGCAAAGGTGCGTTCCCTGCGTCATCTCGTCATCATTACTGATATATATCGATCTCACTTGGCCACTGGAGTGGTGGAAATTAGTGACGTTGGGTTGCGTTCCATATCATACTTGATTGGTTCATATTTCGACTTTTTTTCTCTCGATTTTAAATTTCTGTAGTGACATTGGTTCAAACAGATTTTGTCTGTATTTTCTTCATCTTTTTTCTCTTTTCTGATTGTCTAAGTATTGGCTTTGATTGTGTCCTATTTCTTTGAAGGTACTGGGAATTGCTTCTTTTTTTTTGTTTTTTTAAGATTCTATTCGGTTTTTCCCTCTTCGTATATCTTCCTTTTTGTCCTGTTTTATAATCGAGCCTTCTCAATCCTGTTGTCCTCGGCATTTATTCTTTTGACTTATATCTTCATACATCTTGATTAGCATTTTTCTTTAATTCTGTTTTCATCATTCTTTTTTTTACCGTTAGGTTTTCCTTGTATTCGGTGCCATTCTCCTACCAATGTTTTCTAATTCGTTTTTTTGGCATTATCTCTCAGCCTCTCTTTTATTGTCCGTACATATTTATTTTTCTCATCTCTAACAGGCTTTATCGTCTTATGGTAATGCATATTCCGGATTTCATTGCTCTTTTACTATATATTTCATTGTTTTCGATTTGTTTACGTCATGATTCGTATAAAGATTTTTCTTTCTCCACTGATCAATTTGCAGCTGCTTTATCGTAATCCTCTCCCGATTGCTCCAGATTTGGGTTTAAATTTTTCTATTACTTCGATGTCTTCTTAATTCCATTTGTCGTAACTAATCATTGCTCTTGCTTCTCGCGACATCATAACGTATTTACATCGTTTTTCCTTTATTGTCCTTCTATTAGAGTTGATCCTGTTTTAATAACGACTTTTTGCTTTCCGATATTTTCCGGGGGGGCTCCATAATATCGAACATCATTCCTGTTTTTCTCGTATTACTTCGTTTGTCTTTGATTTTTGCGGATATTCGTTTAATCATACCCTTTAATTGCTCACTCTCTTGTATTTGATTGCTTGTTACTTTGACTATAATTCGTTTTGGTTGTCCCGATATTTCTCTCTATTGGACAATTTTTCAGCCAAATGCCGTTTAGTTGCAGTTGAAAAGGTTGTATTCTCGAATCGTTGTTGTTGTACTCATTATTCGCCCTGATCTCTTAAATGTCTGACCTCTTGCGTTGGGTATTTTATGGACTTTCTTGAATTGTTGGTTTTTTGTTGACTTGAATTCTTTCACGACAATTCTTTGTACACGAATGACCCGTTTGATCGCAATTAAAACATTTTATCATCCTTCTCTTTCTGTGCGAAACTATTCGTACCATACCTTGGCAATTTCTTTAGTGATAACCGATCAGTTCTGCATCCTTTCTTTGATTGTGTTCACGTGTTAATTCCTTGAAATATATATACTTTATAAATTTACCCTACGTCTGATTTCTCTTAACTGCATATCGTAAATTACGTGATGGTTTTCCATATATTGATTTGGTTGCGGTAATACTTTCGTTTGTCTCGCTATCTCATCACTATTATTGTTCTGATACTCGATCTTTTTAACTCGGTTGTCATTTTCTCTGACTCTTTTCCATTGTGGTTAATATTTCTTCCAATACGATTTCTTTTGCCATGTTTTCAGCTATTTTTGTTTCCAAACTGTTTTTATTTCGAATTTCCAGTTCTTTTTTGTCATCCAAATTTCTTCGTTGCATTTTCATTTTGAATGCCATCTCTCCTGTACATTCCTCTTTAAAACTTGATAAGATATTGGTTCGGCCCTTCAATTTCCGGTCACGCGTACGATTTGACATTGTTGATTTCTCTAAAATATCTGTTATCCGTGTTTTACTTGGCAACTCTTGGTTCATTTCCCCTCAGAGTTTTTCCATCTCTTTACTCGTACTTGTTTCAACTGAATTGGAATTTGTTCGGGTGGTTTCACGTTGTTTTCCTTTGTCGGTTAAACTTTTCCGTAAATTTATCTATTTCCGGCTTCTGTGTCCAAACTTTTAATCTTGTTGTAATCATTTTCTGCTATCGTACTTATTAAGTTTTTCTATCTGGCTGTTGCCGCTTTTCACTCTCTTTGATTTCAAGTAAACATGGTCTATTTCTTATCCTTGTTCTCGTTTGTTTTGTTATATTTCAGTTTCTCTAACAATGGTTTCCCTTGTTCGTTTTCTCTAACTCGTTTTTCTTATTCTATTCTCTAGTTTATCGGCTCTATTATGTCGTTTACTTGATCTCTTTATTCTTTTGTTTACTCGATTCTCTTTTATTCTTTGTAATTATCTAAACATAAATAACCACTTTCCTAGTTATATAAATTTCCGCATAATTATCGTACTTACTCTCACTGCTTTTCCTTATTCTTTTCTCTACGTCAACTTCTTTTTATTTTATTTTATTTAAAATTATCTATAGCTCGTATCAATTATCTATTTGTTTCCTCTAAATTAATCCTTATAGTGCATCAATTATCTATCCGTCGTTATCAATTAACTATTTTAATACAAATAAATCATCACATCTAATCATAGAGTCGTCTTCGTTTACTATTTCTCCTTTATCTCTTCAATTGCGGTCCAAAACGTTCCTATCTCTATGCGCTATAGCTTTACTTAACTCTTACTCGTCTTTTCCTTAACTTTAGCGTTATTGCTCTATAGGGCCTTTTTATTTAAATTCTCTTGTCTTTGTAAGCTTTATTCGCCTTAAATTTTTCTTTTGCTCATCTCCCTTCATTTTTAAGTCTATTTTTGAATTATTCTCATAATCTTAGTAACAATTATCTATCGACCTCGTATCAAATTATCTATTATATTTATCAGTTATCTATATAGTTCGCATTAATATTATATTACAATACATAATATCATTTTATACTCTATACTCTCATTAACTGTAAATCATTTTTCCTAGGTCTCATTTGATTAAAATCGTTTACTTATCCTCAGTCGGCTGGCGCTCTATGCCCTCTTAGACAATTCGTTGGCTCTTCGCCTTCGGTTTAACTCTTTTACTGGTCATCTGCTACCTAACATCTATTTCGTACTCATATTTCTCTACTCATATCTCTTTTCATTATAATCATATCTCTTATTATTTTCTCATCTAATCACAATCATTCTCATCCGGCTACTCTATCGGCCTCTAATATCTAATCATAACATATCTCATCTTGCACTCTATGGCCTCAATCATCTAATCAAATCATTATTATCGGCGGGACTCATGGCCTCTAATATCAATTCATAATCATATCTTCATCTATGGCACTCTATGGCCTCTATATCTAATCATAATCATATCTCATCTGGGCACTCTATGGCCTCTGTATTGATCATGTTCTCATCCGGCACCTTGCCTCTATATCGCTATGATATTCATCCGGCTCCTAGGCCTCTAGTACTATTCAAATCATCGCACCCTATGAGACTCTAAGATTGTCATAATCATCCGGCACCTACGGCCTCTAGTTCTGCATCATAATCATCCGGCCTCCCTATGGCCTCTAGATCTGATCATAATATCCGCACCCTATTGGAGCCTCTAGTATCTACATAATCACCTCCGGACCCTATTGCTCTAGTACTGTTCATAATCATCCGCACCTATGGCCTCTAGTATATCATAATCATATTCTGTAATTTCATCTTTCTATCATATTCGTATTCGTCGTTATTCAACTTATCTCTCATGTTCACCGGACTTGGCTCATCAGTGACTTTTGGGTATGTTTGAGCCTCACACTGATCTCAAGCCATGCGTCTTTTGGTCCGGCATTCTTCCGGTTACGCTTACTCCGCCATATCGGATCATTGGTTACTCGTGTGGATCGGGCTTATCGTACCAAACTCCTTCGCCTGTGGCAATAAAAAACATTCCTCGGTACTCGGTGTGGGATCCGGGTTGTGTTACCCAGAATATAGAAGTAGGAAATGCCTAGACGTTCAATCAAGTTCCAAAAGCGCTTTACTTGATTTCCCGAATAGTGAAAGAAAAGGAATGATCAAAAGTCGGGAGGGAAAATTATAACTATCAAATCTCTGCCCCGTCCTCATCAGATTCTCTCGGCTTCCATTCGCCGCTCTCATTCTGGCTCGGACGTTTAGTAGACATTTGAGTAGTGAAACCATTTCAACCGGTTCTAGTTCACATCTCACTACCGTTTTGGCCCGATATCTCGGGTGTGGGATCCGGGTGTGTTGTATCGAGTTTGCCTGCCCAGCGAAAAAAGACATCGTTCGATAACTCGGTTGTGATCGGGTTTTTGTATCGAACGGCTTCAGGCGCCATCGTCCCTTGGCTGATAAACAACCTGAAACGACAGTCCGTAGCCTGTCCTCTGGGCCTCACCACCAGCTAGGAAAAAAAAGAATATTCTCTAGGTACCTTTAAACGCTAATCCATGGCGCATTTTTATTATTTATTTCGGTTTCCCTTCACTTTCCCAATTCAAAAATTGTAGTAAATCGCTTGGTTTGTCCCCAAAGAGGATCAATCTCCGCCAGAATCCCAACATTTGCGATGGATCCTACACCTTCCTCTCCTCGGCCTATAAAACAAGGTTCCCCATTCGGAAAGCGTTAACTATCGTTATGATAGCTCGGTTTTAAATCTTACTTCCAGTATCATATTCCATTATAACTATAATATAATAACACTACAAAATACACTAACAAAATGATGCATCGAAACTTTACCGTTACCTTAGTGTATTTTTCAGCTTTCAACTGTTTAATGTTTACTTGTCCACTCAGAATTTTTTAACGCTTTCATGAAGTTTTCGCTTTTTCCGTATGTTTTACCACCTTTCGGACGTGCTATTGTTGTCTCATTATTATGTTATTAATTTCAACTCATCGTACTCGTTTTTAAATCAATTCATTTTCTCTGGTAAGTTGCTAACTATTATCTCGAATTCATTATTATCCTATCCTTTATTTCAATTATAACTTAGCATCATCATTTATTCATTCTACGCTCATTTCTTATAATTCATTTCATTATACCTGAAATTTCCTATCTACGCTTAAGTTTCCCTATCTGGATTATCTTTCGTCAATTTCTCTAACTTAATCTTTCTCGTTTTGTAATCTAATTTGCTCTACTCGGCCTCATTGTCTATTTGTAATACTTACATCAATTGTTCTGTTACTTCGCTAATAATTTCTATTCTCATAGGAGTAGGGCGTTCGATCGTGGCAACCTTTTTCCGTTGATATTTTATCTTTAATTTTACTTATCGATTAATCTTTATTACGTTTAGAATTATTTTAAAACTGACTTGTGATCAACGTCTTATTTCAAACATTTTTAATCCAGTTAATTTAGTTTTTTCCAATTTTTTACGAACTCCTTAGACGACCCGCTTTTTTTTGGTTCCCCTATTTTCTATCAACCTTAACCCTCATGATTCCACCTTCCCTGTTTTATTATTTAATTTTATTTTATTTATCTATTTTTATATTTTTATTACTAACTTACGGTTTTTTGGAGTATTTACACGATGATTCCATTGATTTATACAACCTACCCATAATTTTATTTTTATTTATAGTTTTCCTGTTTCTTTGATTCCTACTCTATCCAAATATTGAAATTTTATCCACCACTTTCCTGTTTGATCGTTTCATTTTTGAATTTTGTTATCTAATATATTATTTACAATAATTGATATTTCCTCTTTATTTACAATATTCATGAGTTTTCTAAACTTGTTGTTTGTTTCATCATATGTTGGAGTTCTCGGTAACTTCGGATAGAAATTATTGTCGATTGCCCCAAAACTGCTTTAAACACCAGTAACGAACTCCAAACGATATAAACTTATTGATTAATACAGCTTTGTCTCCACTGCATTTACAAAATATTTACAATCACTTCCAATTTTTAAGTTCTTCACAATGTTCTGAATTCTAGAGTATTCGGAGGTTTTTTGACCATTTTTACATTTTTATCAAAAGTTCACACGATTATAGTTCATATGGTAAATTTTGATCGTCTTATTATTCTAACACCATATATCAAAATTAAAAATTTTTGCCAAAGTTTGACCCTTAAATTTTTATCTAAAACTTTGAGACTAAAGTTCTATTGGCATTTTGCTTGTTTCGTCGATCTCTACAACATATCCAAAATTTAAAAATTTGACCAAGGTTTTGACCCTTATAACTTTTGACCCAGAAGTCAGACTGCCATATTCTATGTAAATATTGCTAGCTTCTCAAGCTCTACAACATATCAAAAATTAAAAAATTTTGACCAAAGGTTTTGGACCCTTTTATAACTTTGACCCAAGAAGTCAGACTGCCATACTTCTATAGTAAATATTGCTCAGCTTCAAGCTCTACAAATATCAAAAATTAAAATTTTTGAAGGTATTGACCCTTAATAACTCTTTTATCAAAGGTCGGAAGATCTAATTTTTCACCACTTTTGCCATTTATCGTTCTGTACAACATATTAAAATTATTTTTTTTGGACCAAAGTTGACCCTTTTTTAGCTTCGAAACCTTTAGAAGATGGAGTGACCATGTTCTATTGGCAATTTTATTAAGCCTCTTCTCTCTACAACATATCAAAAAGTTATATTTTGGTCAAGTTGACCCTTTACACCTTTGAAGTTCGAGATAGATACGACATACTTCCATTGAGACCTTTTTATTTTGTAGGGTTCTTTTTAGTTTTATTATTTTTTATTTATTTTTGGCATTTTTTATTTAGAATTTTTTGAATTATTTTTATTTCTTTTTATTTAAATTTCCATTTTCATGAACTTTTATTGATTTATAATTTTTGGTCGAATTTGGTTGGTTTCCATGTTATTTGTAATTTGTATAGTGCGGATCTTATGCGTTTTTGTTATTTTTTATTTTTTTCTATGTTTTCTTTATATGTAATTCTCTTTTTTCATATTTGATAGGGTTGGTGGGTTACGGGTTTCATCTTGCTTTCCTTCTAGTTTTGCCCTCGTAACGCCATCAATTGATTCTGGATCCCTACTTGGCACCGTTGCTAGGGCAGTTGGTAATGTGTTTCAGTGGTGGATTTGCCCGCAAAATTGAGTACCTGTGCTGTCTCTAGTTGCTCCGGACATACTTCGGGTCCGAGCTGTCCGATAGAAGACCTGTGCTGCTTTTGATTTCTTAGGTCCCATTTTCTCCTTTCTCCTCAATGTTTAACCTTATGCTTCATATCATTTCATGTTATGTCTATTCCTGTCCTCTTATCGTTGCTTCTGTCGAGCTTTTCTTTTGGCCTGTACACCCTTTAGTTATGTTAAATACACTCACATTATATCTTTCACCCTTATCCCTATTATCACTTACAATGTTTCCCATTAATATTACTAGCATTATCATTGTTGCTATTTATATGTATTACCTTTTCATTGATTACTACTTACCTTATTACTCATTTTTTATGCTATACTACATTATTTTTATTTGTTGTTACTATGAGTATTACTATTATTATTATTGTTTCATAATTATTATCAATCATTACTACAAATACCATGATATTATTATTATTACCATTATATTATTATTATTATCATTATTATTATTATCATATTATTATTATTATAATTACCATTACCCTGATCATTATCGTTATATTTATTAAGATTTGTAGGATCCTTCCTTATTCCTCAGCGTTAAAATTTTTTATTGATATACAACATTAGCCGTAGTCCACCTATATTTTTCGGTTTTGATAAAGTATTTTGTAAATTCGAAAATTTTAGCAGCGTTCCGCCTTATTTCACGGTTCATCCCTATTCTACAGTTTTCGACAAAGTATTTTCATTGACTCGGAAAATTTGAGCAGCGTTCCGCCCTTATTTTACGCATTCCATTTTTACGTTACTATTTTGTTAAGTATTTGAATTAGTTCGGAAAATTTGAGCAGCGTCCCGCCCATATTTTCCGCCTCAACTCAAATTAATTTATTTAATTCTTATTTAAAAACATATTTTTCATGATTTTGGTCGTTCGGATTAATCTTTTTCCGATGCTATTCATTTAACTGTTGCAACGATTTCGCAATTTTCCCCGCTACCCATTCCCTCTTTTTGTCCTTAAGATCTATTTATGTTCATTTCATAGTTAATGAGTGCCCACTGGACTACTCGGTGTTAGAGATTTTGAGCGATTGTTGTTAAAAATTTATGTCAATTTTACAGAAAACGGATGGTGAAGGAGCAGCCAATAAACTACTCATTTACCCTCAATTTCCCCTATGTACGGATAATGTTGACGTTCCAACTCCTGCGTTCCGCACGCTGAGCCTTCACGGGTACATATCATTGGCGATCTTCACGCACTTACACGAATCTGTACTATGTAGATTTTGCTTTCTTGCGTTATGTGTTGGCTGTGGGCCGGAAAAGGAATAACAAATAATAATTTACCATAGCATTTGGAATAAAAGTTTCGATGCACTAAGGCTGTAGATATAAAATATTTATCAGCATATTACATCGGCTACATACATTTGAAATTCATTGTATCCATTCCATAAAATTTACTTCGAAAATCCCATAAATTTAATTCGATAAATCATCTATAAATTCAACAAAATATCCATAAATTTAATCTGAAAAATATCCATAAATTCAATTGAAAAATTACCCACAAATTTGATTCAAAAAATCATCCATAATTCAATTGGAAAAACAAATTATCCATAACTTCAATTTGCAAAACAAAAATCATTCATTAATTCGATCTGAAAAGTCAACATAAATTCAATTGAAAAATTACCCATCAATTCTCTTCGAAAAAATCAACTAATAATATTGCACCAGTTGAGAGTGATCGTGTTCAGGCAAAACACTTACCGTGTTAATTGCCTGAATGCACGGCTCTCAACCAGCCATACAACCAGTTAAAATTTGTAATGAATTTTTCTCCGAAAATAAGACTGAAAATTTGTGAAAACACATCGGTATTTATACCTATTTTTCTCGCGTGTGAAATTTGATGCAGTAAAACAAAATTCGACCTTGTTATTTTCTAGTAAATTCTATTCGTAATTTTATTATTTTTTGATTTATTTTATAATTTTTATTTAAGATTTTTATTGAATATTACTAATTCAAATTTTTCGATTTAAATTTCATTTTAATGAACTTTTATTATTTTATCAATTTAGTCGAATTTGTTGTGTTTTCTTGTTATATTTGTGTAGGTATCGTGCGAATCTTGGTGCATTTTGTTATTATTTTAATTTTATTTTATGTTTTTGATTTTATATTTATTTATATTCTCTCAGATTTAAAGTGTTAATTGGTGTTATATATTGTATTTTAAGTTATCTTGGTGCTGGGTTTTTGTGCTGTATTACTGATTCATTTAAACAATTCTCAAGGCTATTTGTGTGCTGCCCAACATAAAACACTCCGGGCCCGTAAAATTGCGACCCGCAATTTCTAAAAGATCTAAGCTATGAACTATGCGGAGTTTACATTTTCCATTCAATTGGGTCTACGAGTTACATGGTCGTTACCTTAAAACCCACATGCATAAAATAATCATACAGTATACATCAATATACGGATTACAAGATGAAGTGAAAGAGGACATACAGTCCGGTCATGATCACACATAAAGAATAGTTGATTGTCTAAGAATCATTAGTTCATTGTTAATCATGAGTTCAATATTCTGTCACTTGGGTATTCGTCTCGTTGATGCCTTGAGTTTCTTGGTTTCTGATTGATTACTTTCTTCAGCAGGTTCTGATATTTTGACGATTCGATATCTGTTGCGCGATTTGACTTTGAGATTTTGTTTAGTTTGGGGAATTGACTTCATTAGATGCCGATTGTTTGGAAGATTGTAAGGCTTAGTGAATCTCAGATAAGAAGAATAGATAGAATGTTTAGTTCAAGACTCCTTTTTTGCTGGTTTATTTAGGGTTTTGAGTTGTAAATTGACATTCTAACTTTCGTTTGTTGATTGTTTCTTTGCATCTTGAACTGGGTGGCGTTCAATTGGATTCTGTGGATAGCTGACCCTTTATCATATTATCTAGTCTCGATTATTTTATGATAATTGATCGGTTCGGGATTATTCATGATTCTTTGAGGTTGGTCTGGGTTTCTTCTTTTCAGTTATCAATTTTGGCTGTTTGTTCTCGATTTTTCGGTTCTTTTTGTTATTTTGTAGGGTTTCTAAAGATCATCCATGATTATTTAATATCGTTTCCTTGATGGGTGTTTCCTTTTTCTATTGACTTTCGATTTGATTTTCTAGAGTTCTGAGGGTTTGAACGATCTGTTTTTCTTGTGTTAATCCTTTGACCATTGGGTATAATAGGAATTTGATCCGTCCGTAATTGGTATCCTTTGGGCTTCTGCATTTCTCGTCATATTTGTTACAGGTAATTTTTGCATTGTTTGATTTGTTGTGGGTTTTTCGACATCTTTCTAAGGGATGCTAGGTTGTATATATGGGTTTATTACTGATATCTTCCTTCTCGTCGCCATATCATGCTGCTTTCGAATTCCTTGTTTTTATAACAATTTTCAGGTTCCTTTAATAGGGCTTGTTATTATTTTCTCTTGATTTTGGGTAGTTGTTTGACTTTCTGTTTCTCTCCTTTCTTTATCTCTGTTGCTTTTATTATTATGTCTGGTTTCTCGTTTCTGTGATTGGTATTTACTTTATTTTTGCATCGCTTATCTTCTTGGTTTGCCTTTACTACCATTTGCAAGATCCTTTCAATATTCCATTTTGATTGGCTGCACTTTGTAGTTCAGCCTCATCATCTTTCGTCTTGTCGTTTGTTGGCATTGCCCTTTGCCTTCTCTCTTTCTTGTAATCTGGTTTTCGATTTTTGAGTTGGTTTTGATTTGTTCTCTAATCCTTTCCTTATTCATATCCGCTGTTGCACGTCAGTCTTGCTTGGAATTACGATTCCGTGATATTCATTTTGTCTCGTTTGGCTGCATCTAGTTTCATTTGCAGTTGGTTGTCTTTCTTACTTTATTCCCCCTCGTCTTTTTTGTTGACTGACTTGGTATTTCATCTATTTCTTCAATGCTTTCGTTTCGTGTTGATACTTCCTTTACTGTTTTGCTGCTTTATCTTGCTCCGATCGTGACTTTGTTTTCGTTGTTCCTGATTTTCGTCTCTCATCTGATTGTACTGGATTTTCCAAGTTTTAAATTGCACTCCAAGTCTACTCTTGTCTCTGATTTCCTTGATGGCTTCGGTACCTCTTAATCGGTTTATTTCAATTTCTGATTCCGATTTGATTAGCTTCTAATTGATTTGTTTCTCAATTTTTAACGTAATATCGCATCACTTGTCTTTCTCCATTCCGCTTTATTCTTTGTCACATCGTCTGATTTAAATTTGTTTTCGCTCCTCGACTATAATATTTATATACTACTTTTATATATTATCGGATATTATTATATTCATTCCATATAGTATTTATACACTACTTTTATACATTACTATATAAACATATCTATTATATAAATTATATGCACATTTCTAACTATTTATTATTTTATCTCCAAAGGGTCTACGCGCAAGGTGCGTATCCCTGCGCATCTCTCATCAATTACTGGATATATATCGATCTCACTTGGCCACTGGAGTGGTGAAATTAGTGACGTTGGTTGTTGCGTCCATATCATACTTGGGTATTGGTTCATATTTTGACTTTTTGTTCTCTCGATTTTAAATTTTCTGTGAGTCGATCATTTGGTTCAAACAGATTTTGTCTGTATTTTCTTCATCTTTTGATCTTTTCTGATTGTCTACGTTATTTGGCTTTGATTGTTGTCCTATTTCTTTGAAGGCTACTGGAACTTGCTTCTTTTTTTTTTTTTTAAATTTCTATCTCGGTTTTCTCCCTCTTCGTTATCATCTTCCTTTTTGTCCTGGTTTTTATTACATCGAGCCTTCTCAATCCTGTTGTCCTCGGCATTTATTTCTTTGATTATATCTTCATACATCTTGATTAGCATTTTTCTTTCATTTCTGATGTCATCAATTTCTTGTTTTTTACCGTTAGGTTTTCCTTGTATTCGGTGCCATTCTCCTACCAATGTTTCTAATTCTTCTTTTCTGGGCATTATTCTCTCAGGCTCTCTTTTATTGTCCGTGAATTTTATTTCTCATCTCTTTAACAGGGCTTTTATCGTCTTTGGTAATGCATATTCGGATTTCATTGCTCTTTTTACTAATATATTTTCATTGTTTTCGAATTTGTTTACGTCCATGATTTCGTTATCAGATTTTCTTTTTCTCCACTTGATCAATTTTGCTGCTGCTTTATCGTATCCTCTCCCGATTGCTCCAAGATTTGGGTTTAAATTTTTCCTATTACTTCGATGTCTTCTTTAATTCCATTTGTCGTAACTAAATCTATTGCTCTTGCTTCTCGCGACATCATAACGTAATTTACATCGTTTTTCCTTTATTGTCCTTCTCATTTAGAGTTGATCCTGTTTTTAATAACGACTTTTTGCTGTTCCGAATATTTTCCGGTCCATAAATATCGAACATCATTCCTGTTTTTCCTCGTATTACTTCGTTGTCTTTGATTGTTTGCGGATATTCGTTTAATCATACCCTTTAATTGCTCACTCTCTTGTATTTGATTGCTTTGTGTACTTTGACTATAATTTTCGTTTTGGTTGTCCCGATTTTCTCTCTATTGGACAATTTTCAGCCAAATGTCCGTTTAGGTTGCAGTTGAAACAGGTTGTAATCTCGAATCTTGTTGTTGTACTCATTATCGCCCTATCTCTTAAATGTCTGACCTCTTGCGTTGGGTTATTTTATGGACTCTTCTTGAATTGGTTTGGTTTTTGTTGACCTTGAATTCTTCTCATTCGACAATTCTTTGACGAATGACCCGTTTGATCGCAATTAAAACATTTTATCATTCCTTCTCTTTCTGTGCGAACTATTCTACCATATCCTTGGCAATTCTTTAGTTGATAACCTCGATCAGTTCTGCATCCTTCTTTTGATTGTAGTTCACGTTGTTAATCCTGAAATAATTATTATACTTTATAAATTTACCTCTACTGTCTTGAATTCTCTTAACTGGCATATCGTAAATTCGTGATGGTTTTTCAATATATTGATTTGGTTGCGGGTAAATATCTTTCGTTTGTCTCGTTATCTCCATCACTACTTTTATTGGTTCTGATACTCGATCTTTTAACTCGGTTTGTTCATTTTCTCTTTCGACTCTTTCTTCCATTGTGGTTAATATTTTCTCTTCCAGTACGATTTCTGTTTGCCATGTTTCAGCTATTTTTGTTCCAACTGTTTTTATTTCCGAATTTCCAGTTTCTTTTTTTGTCATTCAAATCTTCTTTGTTGCATTTTCTTTTTTGAATGCATCTCCTGTACATTCCTCTTTAAACTTGAAGATATTGGTTCTCGGCCCTTCATTTCCGGTTCATCGCGTACGATTTTGTACATTGTTGATTCTCTCAAAAATATTTCTGTTTTATCCGTGTTTTTACTTGGCAACTCTTGGTTCATTTCCCCTCAGAGTTTTTCCATCTCTTTACTCGTACTTGTTTTCAACTGAATTGGAATTTCTGGTTCGGGTGGTTTCACGTTGTTTTCCTTTGTCGGTTAACTTTTCCGTTAATTTATCATATTTTCCGGCTTCTGTTTCCAAACTTTCTAATCTTGTTGTAATCATTGGTTCTGCTATCGCTACTGTATTAAGTTTTCTATCTGTTGCCGCTTTTCACTCTCTTTGAATTTCAATAACATGGTCTATTTCTTTATCCTTGTTCTCCGTTTGTTTTGGTATATTTTCAGTTTCTCTACACAATGGTTCCCTTGATTCCGGTTTCTCGTAACTCGTTTTCTTGATTCTATCTCTAGTTTATCGGCTCTATTATTCGTCGTTTACTTGATCTCTTTATTCTTTTGGTTTACTCGATCTCTTTATTCTTTGTCAATTATCTAAACATAAATAACACTTCTAGTATATAAATTTCCGCATTAATTTATCGTACTACTCTCACTGCTTTTCCTTAATTCTTTTCTCTACGTCAACTTCTTTTTTTTTCATTTTAATTTTATTTTAAATTATCTATAGCTCGTATCAATTATCTATTTGTTTCGTCTAAATTATCCTTATAGTCGCATCAATTATCTATCCGGTCGTATCAATTAACTATTTTAATCAAATAAATCATCACCATCATATCAATAATCGTCTCGTTTACTATTCTCCTTTATCTCTATCATTGGTCCAAAAACGTTCCTTAATCTCTATGCGCTATAGGCCTTTTTACTTAACTCTTCTCGTCTTTTTCCTTAAACTTTAGCCGTTATTGCTCTATGGGCCTTTTTATTTAAATTCTCTTGTCTTTTTTCCGTAAGCTTTATTCGCTGTAATAATTTTTCTTTTGCTTCATCTCCCTTCATTTTTAAGTCTATTTTGAATTATCTATATCTAGTAACAATTATCTATCGACCTCGTATCAATTATCTATATAGTCTTATCAGTTATCTATATAGTCGCATTAATTATCTATATTACAATAATAAAATCATTATACTCATACTCTCATTCAATCTGTAAATCATTTTTCCTAGGTCTCATTGATTAAAAATCGTTTACTTAATCCTCAGTCGCTGGCGCTCTATGCCCTCTAGAATTTCCGTTGGCTCTTCGGCCTTCGGCTTTAACTCTTTTACTGGTCATCTGTGACCTTAACATCTATTCGTACTCATATTTCCTCTTTACTCATATCTCTTTTCATTATAATCATATCATTCTTATTATTTCTCATCTAATCACAATCATATCTCATCCGGCACTCTATGGCCTCTAATATCTAATCATAATCATATCTCATCTGGCACTCTATGGCCTCTAATATCTAATCATAATCATATCTTATCCGGGACTCTATGGCCTCTAATATCTAATCATAATCATATCTCATCTGGCACTCTATGGCCTCTAATATCTAATCATAATCATATCTCATCTGGCACTCTATGGCCTCTAGTATCTGATCATATCTCATCCGGCACCCTATGGCCTCTAGTATCTGATCATAATCATCCGGCTCCCTATGGCCTCTAGTATCTGATCATAATCATCCGGCACCCTATGGCCTCTAGTATCTGATCATAATCATCCGGCACCCTATGGCCTCTAGTATCTGATCATAATCATCCGGCTCCCTATGGCCTCTAGTATCTGATCATAATCATCCGGCACCCTATGGCCTCTAGTATCTGATCATAATCATCCGGCACCCTATGGCCTCTAGTATCTGATCATAATCATCCGGCACCCTATGGCCTCTAGTATCTGATCATAATCATATTCTGTCAATTTCATCTTTACTCATATTCGTATTCGTCTTATTCATATTATCTCTCATTGTTTCACCGGACTTGAGCTCATCAGTGACTTTTGGGTATGTTTGAGGCCTCACACTGACTCTCAAGCCATGGCGTCTTTTGGCCGCGCATTCTTCCGGTTACGCTTTACTCACCGCCATTCGGATATTTGGTACTCGGTGTGGGATCCGGGTTATTGTACCAAACTCCTCGCTGGGCAATAAAAAACATTCCCTCGGTACTCGGTGTGGGATCCGGGTTGTGTACCTCGAAGAATATAGAAGTATGGAAATGCCTAGACGTTCAATCAAGTTCCAAAAGCGGTTTACTTGATTTCCCGAATAGTGAAAAGAAAAGGAAATGATCAAAAGTGGGAGCGGAAAATAAACTATCAAATCTCTGCCCGCTCCTTCCATCAGATTTCTCGGCTCCATTCAGCCGCTCTCATCTGGCTTTAGTAGGACATTTTGAGTATGAACCATTTACCGGTTAGTTCACATCTCACCTACCGTTTGGCCCCGATACTCGGTGTGGGATCCGGGTTGTTGTATCGAGTTCCTCCCAGCGAAAAAAAGAATCGTTCGATACTCGGTGTGTGATCCGGGTTTTTGTATCGAACGGCTCAGCGCCATCAGTCCCTTGGCTGATAACAACCTGAACACGACAGTCCGTAGCTGTCCTCTGGTGCCTCACCACCAGCTAGGGAAAAAAAGAATATCTCTAGGTACCTTTAACGTCTAAATCATGCGCATTTTTATTTTTATTTTCGGTTTCCCCTTCACTTTCCCAATTCAAAAATTGTAGTAATCGCGTTGGTTTGTTCCCCAAAGAGGTGATCAATCTCTCGCCAGGAACTCCCCAACATTTGCGATGGATCCTACTACCTTCCTCTCCTCGGGCTGATCAAGGTTCCCCATCGGGATAAGCGTACTATCGTTATGATAGCTCGGTTTTAAATCTTACTTTCCAGTATCATTTCCATATAATATAATATAAATAACACTACAAAATACACTAACAAAATGATGCATCGAAACTTTTACCGTACCTTATGTGTGATTTTTCAGCTTTCACTGTTTAAGTTGTGTTTTACTTGTCCACTCAGAATTTATTTAACGGCTTTCATGAAGTTTTCGGCTTTTTCCGTATGTTTTACACCTTTCGGTTGCTATTGTTGTCTCATTTATTATTATTATTAATTTCAACTCATCGTACTCGTTTTTAATCATCATTTTCCTCTGGTTGCTAACTATTATTCTCGTAATTCATTATTATCTCTAATCCTTTATTTTCAATTATAACTAGCATCATCATTTTATTCATCTACGCTCATTTCTTATAATTCATTTCATTTATACCTGAACATTTCCTTTTATCTACGCTTAAGTTTCTCCATCATCTGGATTATCTTTTCGTCAATTTCTCTAACTTAATCGATTATCTGTTCTCGTTTTGTATCTAATTTGGCTCTACTCGGCCTCATGTCTTTTGTAATACTTACAATCAATTGTTCGTTACTTCCGCTAATATTTCTCATCTCATAGGAGTAGGGGTTCGAAATCGTTGCAACCTTTTCCGTTGATATTTTGATCTTTAATTTAATTACTTTCGATTAATCGTTTATTACGTTTAGAATTATTTTAACTGACTTGGTGATCACGTCTTATTTCAAACAATTTTAATCCAGTAATTTCTAGTTTTTTCCAATTTTTTACGAACTCTTAGACGACCCGCATTTTTTTGGTTTCCCCCTATTTCTAATCACCTTAACCCTCATGATTTCCACCTTTTCCCTGTTTTTATTATTTTAATTTTTATTTATTTATCTATTTTTTATATTTTTATTACTACTTCTACGGTTTTTTGGATGATATTTACACGATGATTCCATTGATTTATACAACCTACCCATAATTTTATTTTTATTTATAGTTTCCTGTTTCTTTGATTCCTACTCTACAAATATTGATAATTTTATCCCCACTTTCCTGTTGAATCGTTTCATTTTTGAAATTTTTGTGTATCTAATATTTTAATTTATTTACATATATTGATATTTTCCTCTCTTATTACAATATTCATGAGTTTTCTAAACTGTTGTTTTGTTTCATCATATTGTTGGAGTTCTCGGTAACTTCGGATAGAAATTATTGTCGATCTGCCTCCAAACGTGCTTTAAACACCAGTAACGAACTCCAAACGATATAAACTTTATTGATTAATACACTTTGTCTCCACTGATTTACAAAAATATTTACAATTCACTCTCCAAATTTTTAATTTCTTCACAATTTTCTGAATTCTAGAGTATTCGGAGGTTTTGACCCATTTTAACTTTTTATCAAAAGTTCACACGATTATAGTTCTATGGTAATTTTGATCGTCTTATTATTCTACACCATATATCAAAATTAAAATTTTTGGCCAAAGTTGTGACCCTTTATAACTTTTTATCTAAAGCTTTGATGACTAAAGTTCTATTGGCAATTTTGCTTGTTTCGTCGATCTCTACAACATATCAAAATTTAAAAATTTTGACCAAGGTTTTGACCCTTTATAACTTTTGACCCAGAAGTCAGACTGCCATACTTCTATAGTAAATATTGCTCAGCTTCTCAAGCTCTACAACATATCAAAAATTAAAAATTTTGACCAAGGTTTTGACCCTTTATAACTTTTGACCCAGAAGTCAGACTGCCATACTTCTATAGTAAATATTGCTCAGCTTTTCAAGCTCTACAACATATCAAAAATTAAAATTTTTGAAGGTTTGACCCTTAATAACTTTTTATCCAAAGGTCGGAAGATCCTAATTTTATCACCACTTTTGCCATTTCATCGTTCTGTACAACATATTAAAATTAATTTTTTTTGACCAAGGTTTGACCCTTTTTAGCTTCGAACCTTTAGAAGATATGACCATGGTTCTATTGGCAATTTTATTAAGCTCATTCTTCTCTACAACATATCAAAAGTTATATTTTTGGTCAAGGTTTGACCCTTTACACCTTTGAAGTTCGATAAGATACGACTATACTTCCATTGACAATAATACTCAACTCGCCGTCCTGTACAACATATCAAAAATAAAATTTTTGGCCAAGGTTTGACCCTTTGTAACTTCGAACCTTCAGAAAATACAACCATAGTTCAATTGGCATTCTTACTCAGCTCATCGTTCTCCACATAATATCATCGAACTGTTTTCTCATCGTCGATAAGTCGATCGTTTTCCTTCGTTTGTTGTTAAGTTCAATTCTTTAGTTCATCCTCTCTCCGTGGTCCAACAAAATGTCGTTCCAACATTTCTGTTTAATAATTAAACATTTGCTTTTATTTCCTTGGGTTCTTTGCAAAAACAATCATGGTTATCCCGGCTGAGCCCCCAAATTTGTACTTGGTGGGCTAGTCGTCTATTGTTTACTCTCTTGATTTGTAGTCAGGTCGTTCGTTTTTCATCGATCTTTACAATTTCTCATCAATCTTTATAATCGATCTTTACATTTTTAAGTTCCACATATTTCATCTCTCCGGGGTTCGGCAAAATGTCGTCCCGACATTTCTATTTGCAAAGATAGTTCTGTAACCTGTCCCCTCTCATTTGTTTGCACACGAAAATCATTCAATCCCGGCTGAGCCCCCAAATTTGTACTTGGTGGGCTAGTCGTTTATTTCCTTGATATTTCTCCTTATCTTGTAGTCAGGTTGTTCGTTTTCCATCAATCGTTCTCTGGGTTTTGTTGTTTTGTTTCATGTCATTCTCATCTCTCCGGGGTTCGGCAAAATGTCGTCCCGACATTTTCTATTTAAAAAGATAGTTATGCTTTATGTCCCCTGTCGTTTGTTGTGTACGAAAATCATTCTATCCCGGCTGAGGGTGTACTGACAGAATTCTCTGTTGTTTCTTAACTTGATTGTTTTGGTCTTTCCAAATAACAAAGCTTCAATCCCGGCTGAGGGTGTACTGACATCATTCTCTGTTGTTTCTTAACTTGATGGTTTTGGTCTTTCCAAATAACAAAGCTTCAATCCCGGCTGAGGGTGTACTGACATCATTCTCTGTTGTTTCTTAACTTGATGGTTTTGGTCTTTCCAAATAACAAAGCTTCAATCCCGGCTGAGCCCCCAAATTTGTATGGTGGGTTACAGGGTTTCAAATCTTGCTTATCCTTCTAGTTGCCCTCGTAACGCCATACAAAATGATTCTGATCGCCACTTGGCACCCGTTGCTAGGCAACGTTGGTAATGTGTTCAAGTGGTGGATTGCCCGCAAAAATTGAGTACCATGTGCTAGTACTATAGTTGCTCGGACAACCCTCGGGTTCACGAGCTGTCGATAGAAGACCTGTGCTCGCTTTTGATTCTTAGGTCCCATTATTCTCCTTTCTCCTTCAAATGTTAACCTATACTCTCATATCATTCATTGTTATGTCTATTCCCATAGTCCTTCTTATCGTTGTTCATGTCGAAGCTTTTTCTTTGGCCTGTACACCCTTTGTTGTGTTAAATACACCCACATTATATCTTTCATCCTTATCCCGATTATAACTACAATGTTTCCCATTATTATTACCAGCATTACTATTGTTGCTATTATATATATTACCTTTATTAATTGTTACTACTAATACCTTTATTAATATTTTTATAGCTATAACTACCATTATATTTATTGTTATTGTTACTATGAGTATTACTATTATTATTATTGTTATCATAATTATTATCAATCATTACTACAAATACCATGATTATTATTATTATTACCATTATTATTATTATTATTATCATTATTATTATTATCAATATTATTATTATTATAATTACCATTACCCTGATCATTATCGTTATATTTATTAAGATTTTGTAGGGATCCTTCCTTATTCCTCAGCGTTAAAATTTTTTATTGATATACAACATTAGCCGTAGTCCACCTATATTTTTCGGTTTTTGATAAAGTATTTTTGTAAATTCGAAAATTTTAGCAGCGTTCCGCCCTTATTTCACGGTTCATCCCTATTCTACAGTTTTCGACAAAGTATTTTCATTGACTCGGAAAATTTGAGCAGCGTTCCGCCCTTATTTTACGCATTCCATTTTTACGTTACTATTTTTGTTAAGTATTTGAATTAGTTCGGAAAATTTGAGCAGCGTCCCGCCCATATTTTCCGCCTCAACTCAAATTAATTTATTTAATTCTTATTTAAAAACATTATTTTTCATGATTTTGGTCGTTCGGATTAATCTTTTTCCGATGGCTATTCATTTTAACTGTTGCAACGATTTCGCAATTTTCCCCGCTACCCATTCCCTCTTTTTGTCCTTAAGATCTATTTATGTTCATTTCATAGTTAATGAGTGCCCACTGGACTACTCGGTGTTAGAGATTTTGAGCCGATTGTTGTTAAAAATTTATGTCAATTTTACAGAAAACGGATGGTGAAGGAGCAGCCAATAAACTACTCATTTACCCTCCAATTTCCCCTATGTACGGATAATGTTGACGTTCCAACTCCTGCGTTCCGCACGCTGAGCCTTCACGGGTACATATCATTGGCGATCTTCCACGCACTTACACGAATCTGTACTATGTAGATTTTGCTTTCTTGCGTTATGTGTTGGCTGTGGGCCGGAAAAGGAATAACAAATAATAATTTACCATAGCATTTGGAATAAAAGTTTCGATGCACTAAGGCTGTAGATATAAAATATTTATTCAGCATATTACATCGGCTACATACATTTGAAATTCATTGTATCCATTCCATAAAATTTACTTCGTAAATCCCATAAATTTAATTCGATAAATCATCTATAAATTCAACAAAATTATCCATAAATTTAATCTGAAAAATCATCCATAAATTCAATTGAAAAATTACCCACAAATTTGATTCAAAAAATCATCCATAATTCAATTGGAAAAACAAAATTATCCATAACTTCAATTTGCAAAACAAAAATCATTCATTAATTCGATCTGAAAAGTCATACATAAATTCAATTGAAAAATTACCCATCAATTCTCTTCGAAAAAATCAACTAATAATATTGCACCAGTTGAGAGTGATCGTGTTCAGGCAAAACACTTACCCGTGTTAATTGCCTGAATGCACGGCTCTCAACCAGCCATACAACCAGTTAAAATTTGTAATGAATTTTTTCTCCGAAAAATAAGACTGAAAATTTGTGAAAACACATCGGTATTTATACCTATTTTTCTCGCGTGTGAAATTTGATGCAGTAAAACAAAATTCGACCTTGTTATTTTCTAGTAAATTCTATTCGTTAATTTTATTATTTTTTGATTTATTTTTATAATTTTTTATTTAAGATTTTTATTGAATTATTACTAATTCAAATTTTTCGATTTAAATTTCATTTTAATGAACTTTTATTAATTTTTTCAATTTCGTCGAATTTGTTGTGTTTTCTTGTTATATTTGTGTAGGTATCGTGCGAATCTTGGTGCATTTTGTTATTATTTTAATTTTATTTTTATGTTTTTGATTTTATATTTATTTATATTCTCTCAGATTTTAAAGTGTTTAATTGGTGTTATATATTGTATTTTAAGTTATCTTGGTGCTGGGTTTTTGTGCTGTATTACTGATGCATTTAAACAATTCTCAAGGCTATTTGTGTGCTGGCCCAACAGGGTTTAATTGATGTTTTAATAGGTTTGAGTTTGAATTTGCATGTTATGTTTGCATGTGTGTTACCGATCCATTTAAACATTTTCCAAGGCCGTTTGTGTTCTGGCCCAACAATAGTAATATGAATAATAATAAATGTAATAGTCGTAACAATTAATAAAGGTAATACATATAAAAGTAACAATGACAATACTAGTATCAATAATAGAGAACATTGTAGATTTAATAGGGATAAGGGTAAGAGAGCTAGTGTGTGAATATTTAACATAACAAAGGGTGCACGGGCCATAGAATAATCATCAACACGGACGACGATAAGAAGAACTATGGGAATGGACATAACAATGAATGATAAGAGAGTATAGGTTAACCTTTGAAAGAGATAGGAGTATAATGGGACCTCAAAATCGAAATCGAGCACAGGCCTTCTATCGGCAGCTCGTTGGACCCATGGATCGTTCGGTCAATTATAGCATTAGCAATAACGCTCACTTTTTGCTGACGATCTACCTACTCGAACACAGTTCCAACGTTGCTTAGCAACGGGTGCTGAGTGGTAAGCGAAAGAATATTTGTATGGGGTTGTCTGGGTAGCAACCATATAGTTTCAAAATATCAAGTCCGAGAAACCCACCAGTTATAAACACATACAAACTCACCCTGACATTCTTTAGAAGTTTGTGCTTGTTACCCAAACAATTACCCAAGGATTAAAACATAGCTCCTTTTCTGGTTTCCATTAAAAAATTAATAACTTTTTGTTATTTATTTTTAATATTTCCCAGGGATCCCTCATTAACTTATTATAACTTTTAGGTTTGTCTTATAATTCGGCGTTAAACTTTACCAGTCTCCCACTATCAATATTAATTATTTTTATTATTTTTAAGTGGATTAATTGTTTAAGAAAATTTATGATGTACTCTATTATATTTGAAGCAATCTCTATGATGGTCGACTTCCTCCCAAACTGTTTTAAATAAGAATTTTTTTAGTTTTCATATTTTTTAGTCTATTTTATAAATCCGTAACAATTTTAATAATTAAATTAATAATATTTTAAATAATTCATGAAAATATAACATTTTTACTAATAATTAAAATAATTATTTGTTAAAGGATTTTGTTTTATAAAATCATTGAACTATTTGACTAATTTCAGCAAACTGAGGTTATATCGCAAAACATAAAAGAATGTCAAGGTGAGTTTGTATGTATCTATAATATAAATGTTGTAGAAATTTCATCTCATTGAAATTCAGTGTTAATTTATTTAAAAATATATGTTAATATGTTGAAAATTATTAATTATTGATAATTGATAGAAATGGTTTTTATTTTAATAAAACTTTTATATTTTTACGAACTTATCCACAGGACTTTTACGTTCCAATTATTTCAAGCTAATACAAGGCTGATAGACAGAATGGGGGCTATCAAAACTGAAAACGCTATAGCAACGTACGACGTTGAATTTGACAGCATTAAATGGAAAATAAAGATTTTTTATTACAAATATTATCAAGATGAGAAAGCCTTGAAGGTTTATGTTAATGGGAAACGTTTGAATGTACTGATCAACTCGTACGGATTTATCACCAACGAGTCCAATGAATCAATGTTGGGATATTTCCACATGAATGAGAAATATGAAATCATCGGATTGGTTGAATTACGTCATAAGCGCTACCAATTGATTAACATTGCCCACGGAACCGTGATTATTTTGTCAGAAATTACAGAAATAGTTGAAGTCAACACGAAAGAATTTATAGTTCAAACAAAACTTTTAAAACAAAATATTTTCAATAAACGTTGCTATGTCAAAGTCATAATTGGGCCCTACCTCTACACAAGCCTCAGTGAAAACCTTGACTTTCGTACCGAACGAGAGAAATTATTAAGACTCAAATTAGTAATACAAAATATATTTCTTCGTCTGAACTTAATATTCATTGAATTACCGTGGGAATTAAGAACTGAGTTTTTAGTTGATCACCTAATCATAATGACTCCTAAGATGTGTACAAGTTCCTATAAAGGTCCAGCTTATCAAGCTATTGTGAAAAGTTATTGTAATTTAAATATAACACCTTTCGAACTTCTTGAATCATTTATAAAGGTTCGTTCGGACAACAATTACTGCATGCAAACATCATTTATACATCACCCCCGAATTACTTCAAAAATCGGATATGGGCATGTCGCTACTTTATGTCAAAGACTCTACAACGTGAGAAATATTTTTCTCAATTTACTATCAAAACCCTTGATGAAGAGTTCTTTTTCTATCAGTTTATTACTGGCTCATGAGATCGGTCACCTTCTGAATGCCCCTGATGACATAGCGACGAACTGTAGCACAAATGGGAGTTTTTACTATATTATGCATAGTAACTATAACAAGACAATTCCCAAATTCAGTAATTGTTCCATTAAAGATATGTTAGATTATGCAAAGTTTTATCGTTACCGCTATTGTTTTTATAATGGTTTACGGTCCGCATTTTGTGGTAATGGTATAATAGAAGGTGTCGAACAATGTGATTGCGGAAAGGATCAATTTAATTGCCCTTGTTGTAGGCGTGATTACTGTATGTTTACGGCCAATGCTCAATGTAGCCCTTTCGGGCGTTTCTCGATGTGCTGTGACATAAAAACATGCAAATGGAAACCAAGATCTGACAATATAATTTGTTCACTCAATACCGATTGCGTTCCGCTAAGTTTCTGTACAGTTCGAGGATGCGCTCCTGACATTGGGACACCATATAAAGTATTATGCGCCAGGAATACAAGAATCTGTAAAAAGACTCATTGTGATATATCCATCTGTACACTATGGAATTTTATTGAATATCCTTCTCATTTGGTATCAAATACCTCTTGTCAGTTGCACTGTTTTAACAATGCCACGGGTCTCCATTTTCCATTGACTTTTCTGCCTCAGATTCCGAAGTTGAAAGACGTAGATCTCTCGAATATTTCCTACATTATTGGTAGCAAATGTATGAAAGCGAATGAATTTTGTGACTCGTTTGGTAAATGTGTTCAGTTGGAGGGCGAATTGTCGTTAGTTGATATTTCCTTAATGATGAACCCGGCCTTCTACCGAGCTTTGGCGTTAATTTTCCGACACTATTATATAGTTTTTGCCATGGCTTTAGCTATATTTGTTTTCTTGACAATGTGCACTTTTGAAGGCTCCTATATGATTGAGAATAAGAATATTTACCGGACCATATTCAATAATGTATTCAATGACAAACATATTATGAGTGGACTGAATCATGAATACTTTAAGATATATCTCAAACAAGGGACAACCAGAAAGGTATTTCTCAACATAGAGAAGGAAATGATGAGTGACGAGTATGTTCATTTGAAGGATATTAGAACGTATTACAATTATTTGATACGGAAACAAAACTCTTTCCCGATTAATGGAAGATTAATGGAAATGGAATGTAATGAAATTTACAATAGGTTAAAATACCTTGAGGATGACCTCTGAAATTGGCATCGAAAAAGACATTATTAACGTTTTGATTAAAAATTGTAGTGATATATTTACTTCTTTTTATGTGATTATAATATTTCCTTTCCAATATCTATTCTATAAACGGATTTAGATTCAAAATATTGTGCTGCACTGTTATCATATATTGACTACCGCTAATTCTGATTGTGTTATTGAAATTATATTGACCAATCAAATGATGTCATACATATTTATTAATATTAAAATATTATATACAAAATGTATCTCTTAATAAATATTTTACAAAACTATTGTATTAATAATGTTGAGATTAATCACAATTTACAAAAACCAAAGAGAAAATCAATAAAAACATTGATATTCAAAATAATAATTAAAAGTGCAAAGTTAAAAAAAAATTTTCAAGTAAATATTTAACGGTGGAAACTGTTATAGGCAAATGCCAAATTATGAGACTAATACAAATATAATAAAATCAAATCAATAGGTGTCCTCAGAAGGAAATGTTTAATAAAAAAAGAAATTAATTAAAAATTAATTGGCTAATTGGAAACCCGAGCTAATGGGAAGTTCGAGCCAACAGAAAACCGAAGCATAGTGAGAAACCAGTGTCATAAACAATATTATTTAATTATGTCAAACGAAATTGGGTGACGAAGGAAACCCGGGATAAAAGGGAACCCAACATCAATTTAATTATCGTAAATAAATGGGTTAGATGGAAACCCAAGGAGCCCTGAAGCAATATTCAATTTAGTTTTTGAGAGAAAGGATATAACTTGAGAAAGGATATCGGAAAGTATCATTTAGTGTCAGCCAAACAAATTTAAGTTTTGCGCACTACAAATGGAGATCTCCCTTTTGAAGAAAAATCACATATCCATCCGCAGTGATTTGTGAGAAAATAAAGTATCGTGAACTGAATCTATATTTTTGAAAGTTTTGAATAAAGGTTTCTAGTGTAATTGTAATAGATATATTAGAAATAAATCTTATTGTTTTGGGTTAATTGAATTGAATAAATAAGGACACCAAGGACTTAGACCTAAGCACCGACTTTCGACAAAAATCCAAACAATAATAATATTTTAATGAATTTAACAACTTGTTTTAATTATTAGAATTATTGGGGTTATATAATGAAACACAATTAAAATCAATAAAAATCACCAAAAATAACGAAAGTGCAAAATTAATTATTGATTTGGGAAAAGTGGTATGGTCGAACACCAAATGAAAAGAAGAATCTAAATATGATAGTTAAAATTCAGTTAGGTGTCCCAACAAAAAGGTAGAGCGCAAAAACAAATTAATTAAAAAATTACTTAATTACTAATGGAAATCCCGAGCTAATGAAAAACCCGAGTCAATAGGAAGCCTGAGAGATAAGAGAAAATCCGGGGTAATTAATAAGCAGATCGAAACTCAAAATGGGCACCAAGTAGAACATTGAATTGTTTTTTTGGTCGCATTTCAGATTTATCACAGTATATAACAGTGACAGTAGAGGAAAAATATTGAAGAGAGGATAAATAACAGTTTAATAATGACCTGATCAAAACTATTAAATGAAAACTCAGAAACCAGAAAATTGCCAATTTGGTCGAATAAAGTTAATAACGAAATACGTTCAACGCCATCAAAGGAGCAGTAAACAGGTAAAGCAAGTGAAAGATTTAAAAAATTATCGTGTCAGAAAGATGGTCTTCCTTTGGATCTTCTACTTCACACTAACATACAATAAATTATCAAAGAAAGAAAAGTGAAAATTAATAACTAATTGTAATTGTGGTGAATTGAGAATAAAGTTGTTCTGTGTTTGGTTTTCTTCATTTATATATATAAAAAGCACGAGGAGTAAGCGAGAATATAAAAGCTCAAATGGAATTAGCAGTAAAAGATATTGAGAATTCTATTTGACATCAGTAAGTATTATTGGGTGATGGAGTATAAAAAGGAAGCGCCACTGGAATCAAAAAGAAAAATTAGACTAAGAGTTGAAAGGAAAATATTATTGAAAGAGCAGTTGGAATCAAGGCAAAGAAATTCGAAGCAGAAATTAGGCGATACGAGAACGAAAATAATAAAGAAAGTTGGAAAGAGACAAAGCCAAAATTGTGAAAAAAGAAATAAAGTGAAATCAAAGCAATCAAAGTTATTGAATAAATTCGAGTCAAAGTAAAGCAACTAAATCAGATTTATCGATCTCAGAAACCCGTCACAGTAGTCAAGTAATTGTGAAATCCAATTGATCCAAAATGTGCCATTTTTCAAAAAGGGTCGCAATAAGCACCAAATTGTAGATAATTCTTTGTATCATTTTAAAGTGGAAATGAAGTGTGTTAATCAATAAAGTTTATATCGTTTGGAGTTCATTACTGTTGTTTAAAAGCACGCTTGGAGTCAGATTGATAATACACCTATTTAAATTCACCGACAACCTCAACAATATTTTAAAATTTAGAAGAGAAAAAGTTGTACAACAGAAATTTTATAATTGAGGAATAAAAACAATTAAAAACAGCAACATTTGCTACATTATTAATGTTGGCCCAGAACATAAACGGCCTTGAAAATGTTTAAATGAATCGGTAACACACATGCAAATATAACATGCAGATTTAAATTCAAACCTATTAAAACACCAATTAAACCCTATCAAAATATGAGAAAGAAGACAATTACACATAAAATAATAAACATAAAAATAAATTAAAATAATAACAAAAGGCAATAAAATTTATACCTGAAATGATGTATCAAATGTATCAAATGTTATTATTTTCATTTAAACCAGCGAAATTTGAGAAAAGTACTAGAGGCACCAACACTAGCAAAACTGATATATTGTGTTGTGTGGTGTATGATTATATGTGCCTGCGTCGTCGCATCTTGCTAACAAACCGAACGTCTATTGCATGTGCAGAGGATTTCACTGCACGCTGGCGCAATAGAACGAAGAACGAACTGTTTCTTGTTCGTTGTTCGGTCAGTGAATTAAATTATATTTATTTATTAATTTTTCTTTAACATTTGGAAATCATATATATACTGCGAAAAAAATCTTGATTATTTTTCAAACCAAAACCAGGGATGTGGTAATACAAATTACAGATATAATTTATAAATTCTCTTTCTCTGTAAGATACAATGAATGGTAAAATTTAAACTTTTCTGTTAAAATTAAAAATTCGTTTCTTTTTTGTCTAACAAAACAAAATAGTTTTTCAGCGATTATTTCTATACTTATAAAACATCACAGAAATTATTTACTTTTACCACATTAAAGTATTTCTTTTTATATATTGACTTTTTTTATATTTTCATGAAAACAGCATTTTACAATATATAAATTTAAACGTTAACATTCTGAAAAATTGTATGGCCAATTAAAAAAGCAAAATCGCTTCAGCACAGAAGTCCCCGATTTAATACAACGCTTAATAAATCGCACCTTCGGTCGGATGATTCAGAGTGCAGGAAAAGTAGCTGCACTTGCCTCAACGCTATAGTACGCTGTGATTCTCCAGTAGCTCATGCATAAAAAGCATGATTTTCTGCTAGTGCGCAGTGCGTTTATATATCAATACTTGGACTGTTCGATTGCTTTTGAACGCCCTACGTTGTGCAGCACCTAGTACCGCACGAACTGCAGAAATACAAGCAAATACTTGAATGAGTGATATAAATAATACATATTATAAAGAATATGTACTGTTGGGATATAAGCCATCATTAAAACAAAATAAAATGACTATGAAAACGTCATGTTGAAAAATTATGAGAATGGCTTTTATAACACAAGCACGAACCGCAAACAGAAATTAAAAATATAATAAAAACATTAAATAAAGCAAAATAAAAAATAACATAATTAATTAAAACAAATAATTAATAAATTTCGCACGCAATATACATAGAAAAATAAAGTAAAAATATAAAACCGCCAAAACCTTGCAAAAGAAGGTTTAGAAAATACATAGGCGGAAGCGGCGACCAAAAAATTTAAATAACAAAGGGTAAAAAGAGAAACAATCAAAAAGAATGGTTAAACAATAAAAAATAAAGATTTACGAAATATTGAGAAAATAATATCAAAAAATAGAGGAAAATAAGGAGAAAAATAAAAGATTTAAAATAAAAATTAAAGCAATAAAAAACCCCGAAAAATAGCCGAAAAACACTCAAAATACTCTGATTGGTCGTACACACGCAAGAAAACAGTATAAATACAATAGCCATTTTCACAATAGTTAACCTTTAAAAACTTATAAAATTTTTGAAATTTGAAATTATTTTGAACTTTAGCTGTAAGTATTTTTCGTTGATTTTTATGTTAAATACATTTTGAAGTTTCGATTTAATAGTTTTTGATCATGGATGGTCGCGATACTTTTAGTATCCGCGACAGGTCCCCCTAATTTAAATTATTTATGCATATCTTAATGTCGTGGAAGATGGCTTGGCGGTATTCAGTTCCTACCGTTAATTTGGGGAATGTTGATGTGCTGCTTTGTCGCCAACCACCCTTCGGTGTCCGCCTAGTCCGGTCAGGTCTCGTTACACTGATCACGGGGTAGGACTCCGTCGTACTTCACCGGAGCGGCCATTTCAATGTTGGTCGGAACGGTAAAAATTAATGTTCGGGAAGATCGACATAGTTAGGGGAACGACATTCGAATGAATGTTTAAGTAGGATTGTAAAACGTTTTCAAATCCTGTCGAATTTTATACGAATGGGGACGACTAGGGTTAAGCTAGCAGAAGCAAACGAATGACATTGTGAAATTAAATTTTCTTTTTGATATTTTTATGAAAAATGTTCTATAATACACTATAAACCTAAATTTTTCAAATCAATAAATATCTGGAGCATCAGGATTTTCCTTTTTCTACAACAGAATTTTCATACTGGATCCAATTTAACGTTAATAATACGTAGTAGTAATCAATCGAAAATTATGAATAAATAAAAATTAGAATGCTTGAGGATTGTTCTGATTATTAATTTTAATATATTTATAAATAACTATTTTATTTAATTTAATGTGATTATGATCCATTGATGAAAGAAACTCTTCGTCGTTTAGCTTCTAACGATTTTTCCAGCACATTCTTCTCCAAAATTTTTGCAATAACCTCAACAATTTCTACAAATGCAGCCAGGATATAAAATTCCCAAAATATCTTCAAAATCAACTACTATGCCTATCCAGCTGGACCTTAACTCATGCCAGCAGAAGTACAATAAACTGTTCGCGGAGCACGAACTCACTCTCGGCACGTGGTTCGCTCCCGAAGCGGTCAAAATCCTTCAGGATAAAATCCACTGGCTGTCTAGATGCCGAGAAGATTTAATTGCGGAAAATCGTGCGCAACGAATTATCATAAACGATCAAAGCGCCGTTTTGGTAGCTTCGTTCACCGAAGTCGAACTTACGAAACGGTTAGTGGGTCGTGATCTGGCGGTGAAATTGAATTTGATTCCAGCGAATCGTCGCCCGGAAGCAACTGAAGCTGGTCCAGCTCAAACACCCAGGACCAGCAGGAAACATCATCCCAGCAAGAATCGTCGCCGTCGCGAACGACGTCGAGTCGAAGGTCTTACGCTACTGAGTAATGCGGCGCAAGTGCTCGAAGAAGCTGCCGCACTAGTCGCCGAACAGCACCCCGAATTCGTGAAGAAAGACGAAATCATCCTAAATCCGGAAAAGTCGAAACAAATCTAAGAGAATATAAATAAATTTAAAATCAAAAACATAAAAATCAAAATAAAATAAATACAAAATGCATCAAGAACCGCACGAAATCTACATAAAAAATAACATAATAACAATGAAATTTGACCGTAAAATAATCATTTATATAAAAGAAAAAATTGATGAATTAAATGAATAAATAATAAAATATTTTTGGCTGAATAAATTTAATTAAAAATGTTAAAAATAAATTACCAATTCAAACTAAGAAATTAATAAAAAATTTAATTTAGATAACACAAATAATTTCAAGGTCAAATTTGTTTAATCGCAATAAAAATAACACGCAAGGTTAAGGCCAAATTATAGGTATATATACTGATGTGTTTACACAAATAATTCAATTCTACCTTGCAGTATTGTTTCCGGCTTAAATTGAAATATTGACCTTCAGTCTCACTTCGAGACTTGTGTTGATTAAGTTTACTGTAGTTAGTGGGCGTTACAATTAATTTTAAACGCATTGATGATTATGAATTTAATGATCGATAACCTAATACTATTGGAAATGTCATGAACCATGGATGGACAATGTTTATTTATTATGATAATGCGGATCGAAAATGTTATTTATGGACAATAAATTATGATGCTGTGATGCCCCTTTATACAAATAAACTGTTTGATGCATTCGAGACTTTTACCCGATTGGTACGGTAATTTTGATTCAATTCTTTTTCGGCCCACAGCCAAAACATACAACAAGAAAGCAAAATCTACAAAACAATTCAGGCTGTGTAGGTGCAGTTTATCTGCCAATAGCCTGTGCCTGTGAAGGTTCCGGCGTGAATAACGCAGGGCATAAACGTCAATAATATCCGTCATAAGGGAAATTTGGAGGAGGGGAAGTAGTCTTTTGGCTACTCCTCCACCATTCATTTCCTGTAAATTTAACATAAATAATTTAACAACATTCGGCTAAAAATCACTAACACTGAGTAGTCCAGTGGGCACTCATTGACTATGAAATGAACATACATAGATCTTAAGGACAAAGAGAGGTAATGGGTAACGGGGGAAAATTGCGAAATCGTTGCAACAGTTAAAATGAATAGCCATCGGAAAAAGATTAATCCGAACGACTAAAATCATGAAAAATAATGTTTTTAAATAATATATACGAAATAAATAAATTATGTTGAATTGAAACGGAAAATATGGGCAGAACGCTGTGCACATTTTCGGAAATAATTAAAATACTTATCATTTAACTATAAAATCTTTATATGAGAAAAATATTTTATAAAGCTGAGGAATAAGGAATGATCCCTATAAAAACTCGATGATAATAATGATAATAGTAAGGATAATGGTAATAATAATAATAATAATAATAATAATAATAATAATAATAATAATAATAATAATAATAATAATAATGATAATAGTAGTAATAATAATAAATATAATGGTAATAATAGTAATAAGAATAATAATAAATGTAATAGTACTAACAATTAAAAAGGGTAATACAGATAATGGTAACAATGATAATGCTAGTAACAGTAATAGAGAACATTTGTAGATTTAATAGGGATAAGGGTAAGAGAGCTAGCGTGTGAATATTTAATATAACAAAGTGTGTACGGGCCATAGAATAATTATCAACACGGACGACGATAAGAAGCACTATGAGATGAGACATAATTATGGGAATAGACATAAGGATAAAGGATATAAGAGCATAGGTTAACATTTGAAAGAGATAGGAGTATAATGGGACCTAAGAATCAAAATCGAGCACAGGCCTTCTATCGGTAGCTCGTTGGACCCATGGATCGTTCGGTCAATTATAGCATTAGCAATAACACTCACTTTTTGCTGACGATCTACCTACTCGAACACAGTTCCAACGTTGCTTAGCAACGGGTGCCGAGTGGTAAGCGAAAAATATTTGTATGGGGTTGTCTGGGTAACAACCATATAGTTTCAAAATATCAACACCAAAAAACTCACCATTAGTAAAGGACACTTTAGCTACCCACCGCTCTGTTCCGCGGATTGTTTTTGATTTCGAAATCAGAAAGACTACTTAACTTGTATTTCATGATCAGGACAGCAATGCCATACGACGTGTTCCTAAAGGAAGTTTATGACGAGTTAATCCAGTAACTCACACAACAACCCCATAACCATGGTCCATTCCACTCGGAGTTGACGTGGAATACTTGATCGATCGTTTCTCATCGAGAAACCGCCTTATTTTTCTTCCAGATTCCCCGTAAAGGAAGAGCCTCAGTCCGACCTACTCCGTATAAACGCTCCATGTGACGAAACTACCGGATATAGACCAGTAATAATGACTCCAGACGACCCTGTATCGACGCGAAATTTAACTAAATTAATAAAACTTTGAAAGGGAAAAGGGGGAAAACAATAATAATGTATTTTATTATTTCTATTTTTGCCATTCCCAGGTACGCCACATAATAACTGGAAAGATGCGGACCGTACCACTTTGACGGTACCACCCAGATTTGCCAGCCGGTATAGACAAACCCTGTGGGATCGGAGTTATACTATATCTACTTACGGTACCCCCGAGTGGCCGAAGCGCAAAGCCAATGAGTTTGGAGACGATATCGAACTCCCTAGTATCCTGATCAAACGGGAACCAGGCCAGAACCCCGCGCGCGAGATCCGGCAAAAGGCAGAATACAAGATTCATCGCCTAGAACAACTAGAGAGACGATATCGATTTCTGGCGAGACGGAAGAAGGAAACCTCATTCGGATTAATCTGGATATCCTCAGTGGACGCATCCCCAGCTCGGATGGATATCTACCCTCATACGGGATCGCCTACGATCACAGAGACCCAGCCTTACTCAAAACGGACGCGCCAGTGCACCTTATGGTTCCGAAGAGTCTCCTCCAGCCCGACATCCAAGATATACTGGAGTATCGGGACGTCGAAGAACAAGCCTATTCACTGAGGCTTTTCCCTGACAAACGACCACACTGAGACTAAAAGACCTAAAGTATTATCCATTCATTCTGTGTGTTATTGTTCTCATCTGTGTTATCAATAAACTGATTGTATCAGTAACTCTTTTTATTTATCTGAATAATAAAAATTTATACGGAAACTAGATGAAGTAAGTGATGAGCATTTTTTTTTCTAATGGTTACGGAGCATGAGATGACTATCCGGTGAGGACTAAGGCCCTGGTTTATATTTTCCATTTAAACGACATCTCCGAAATCTATCTTATGTCTAACTTATTATTAAGGCATCACGTCTAAGAACGTCATACGAGAGCTCAGTAAAGAATTGAAGGACCTCCGAAAAGAGCACACTGATCTATACCAGCAGTGCCTACAATTGAGTCGAGAGTTACAACGGGTTAAGGCCACTTGGTCTGAACCGACTAGAGTGAAACGACTTTACCAGAAGATCGATGCAGCACAGAATGGCTGGCGGGAAGAGAGAGCCCTGAATCACGCCCAGAAGATCGAGATACGGGGACTGGAAGCAGCTGTAGCGGCGGGGCAGGAAGGAGAGTCCGTTACCTACCCGCTGGTATTTGCCACAGCCCAGATAGTTTCCCAGAATGTTACCAAATCGACGCAAGCACCGTTAAAACCTAAATCTCGCGCCAGACCAGGCCGGGCCTTGAGGAAAAGGCAAAGACAATGCAAATTGCGAATCGAACAGAGTTGAATGTGAATAAGCAGTAGAGGAATAAATAAAAAATACTAAAAAAACAAAAATACTTAATATTTTCCTATTATGTTATATAAAAAAATTATTTTAAGATATCAACTAAAATAAATTGCGAATATTTAAAATAATCCTAAAAATAAAAATAAAAAAAGTTTGGAATTTAATTAAGCATTTAGCTTAATATAATCTTATCTTAGATTTTAATTTTATATTTAAAATATAATGTTTCAATAAAAACTTAATTTATTATTTTATGTTATGAATTCGATGAATTTTAAAAATAAAATTTAGATTAAGAATTAGAATTAACTTGAAAATAAAGATTTTACGTACATTAATTAAATAATTTCAAAGAATATATATAAAATTTTAATAGTAACTATTGGTTATTTTGAATTGCAGTTATAATACAAATTTCAAATTTTTTTTACAAATAAAAAATATAAAAGTAATTCATTTAAACAAATAATTAAAACTACTTCATTTAAACAAATAATTAATTAGAAACCGCTTTTTTAAAAAAAATGAATAAATTTTAAAAAGTGCTTTATAATTAATTATTTGTTTAAAAGAATTATTTTTTAAGTTTTTGATTTGAATATAATTTTGAAATTTTATTATTATTATTATAACAAATAAAATATTTTAAAATTAATTGTTAGCCGTAATCGCAAATAATTTAAAAAGATATATAAATATTTAAACTGTTTGAAAATAATTAATCATTTACTAAAATATCTATTTAAATTAATTTCGAAAGTAAATTTAAATCTCTTAGTTTAAAAATTAATTTTTTATATATTTACTTAAATCTGTTCATTTACGAAAAATTATTCAACTATTAAGGTAATTGCAAATGATAAATAAAACGATACTTACCTTGGCCATTTATCGTCACAGATGATGAATTGTCATAAATTGTTTAAGCAACATCATCAAATATTGTTTAATAGTCGTTGGTTCCATAAATGGATTCACCAACAGAATATTCGACATCTTATTACCAAATTTTAGGATAATTAATACATAATATGTTACTATTTCTATCTAAAATCCCACAAATTTTTGATCTTGTAACTGAATTCATTGTATTTAAATTATCTAAATTAATACCATTGCGCATTGTTAAAAATATAAATATATCGAGTTTCTGAGTAAGTTCACTGGCATTCAAAATATTTTTGATTGAGCTCATTTTAAAAGTAAGGTTGTCATAGTAATGGCTAAATAATGAAATATTTTGATTAATAAATTATTTAACAAAGGAAAAAAAATTGTAAAAATAAAATAATTAATTAAAAATAATCAAAATTTTAAAATCAATATTTTCCGGGGGAAATGGGTATGTGCCCATGCCACTTGACGAGACGAGTACGGAAATAATAATATAAAATTATTTTGGGACCCCTAGAAAATGTCATTAAGTAAATACTAATTAATTAATTAATTAAAATGACGAAAACAAATAAATTAAATTAGTGAGAAATTTTCCAATTTGGATAATTTTAATTACGAAAGGAACTAATTATTCTCAAATGTGATTTATTTCGCTGTCTTCTCCCGGGGAACGGCCGAAGCGGCCAAAAGATGAAAGTAAATTGTTTAACTAGTTCCCAGGGAGTCCAATGTAAATTTCTGTCAATCAGATTAGTTGTTTGAGGAGAGATTCCTTATATAAGTGAATCTCAAATCAACAACGGGACACAAATAGTTTAAAAAAATTGCGAATAAAAGAAAAGTTGAAAAAAATTTGTGAGATCAGAAAAGAAAACTAATCAGACTTGTCAAGAATATTTTCATTCACTCAATATTTTCAAAATATTTTAAAGTGTATCAATAATAAAAATAAAAATAAATAAACTATGTTTAAATCTTTATAAAATGTATTATTTAAATTTATTCATTTTTAAATGTTTTTGCAAATTAAATTTTAAAATGTTTTGAAAATTCATTTAAATTCATTAAAATTTACCAAACATTCGTGTGAAAGAGAAAAGAAAGACTTTGTGAATTTTGTATTATGAGTAATCAGAATCTTGTTAAGATCGAAAAATTTCATATTTTATGAATAAAATTGCTTACGGAAATTGCTTACACAGTTATTTATTAAATTTATGTTTATATAAATGATTCGGCAATCGTCAAAAAAGTATTTTTAATTTAATCTTAATCAGCCAAAGCAAGGCAAATGTGGAAAAATCAAAACTAAGCAAAATTTTTTAAATGACAGATATTAATAATAATAATAATATAAAAATAGAATAATAATAATAACAAAATACACCCAACCACCCTCATTCCCAAACTAGATAATTAAAATGATCCTTGAACCCATGATAAATAATAACTATCTTTTATACTTTTATAAATAGAAATGTGTCGGTGTACTTTTAAAGTTGTTTTGAAAAAAAAATTTTGTTTTTATAAATAAAACTCTTACAATCAGCTTAACGACCCTTTAATCATCAAAATCAACAACAAGAAAAAAAGATATAAATACTTTAGGATTTCTAAATCAAACTACCGCTAAAATTTGAATCTAAAAATAACTTCAAGTTAAAAACTAACTTTTGCAAGCAAATTTTAGAGCTTACAAATTACATAGCCTTGTCCAGCCAAATTGCTAGTTATATATTGCAAAGGATACAAAGTATTAAAATTCATTAAAATCAATTTTTCAATTTGGTAAAGGTGAATATTTATTTGTGTGAATTTTAAATTTACTAATTAATATCTTTAAACTGGTAATTTATTTCACCGATCAATATTAATTTTCAAATTTTATAAATTTTAATTATTTTCTTGTAAATTAATTGTTTGAATAGATATATGAAGCAATCTCTATTATGGTCGACTTCTCCCATAGAGTTTATATAAAGATGTTTTTTAGTTTTCATATTTGTTTGTATTTTTTATAAATTCGTAACAATTTTAAAAATTAAATTTGTAATATTTTATTTAATTCATAATTCTGTTTTATAAAATTATTAACACGTTGACGGACAATTGCGGCTATAGCCGTCAAAGCGAAGTTCACAATGTGGCATGACTGCTATAGCCGTCCAAAACGAAACGGTCGTTTTTAGACACTACGGCTATAGCAGCACAAATGTGCACTTACTGGCGTATACGTAGAAGCATAGTGTCGTGTTTTGAAAACATCTTTTTAGGTTGAAGTTCATATTTCACCTGTTATACGAGTTATATTTCTGTTATACTTCTAACATTCTAAAAATCACAAAAACATATAGTGTCAATTTTCGAACTTCGCTTGTTCCTACTGTCCGTCAACGTGTTAAACAATTTGATTATTTTCAACTGAAAGTGAATTTACTCCAAAAAATAAAAGAATGTCAAGGTGAGTTTGTATGTGACTATAATATAAAGCTTTTGAAATTTTCAAATATTGAAGAAACTTTATCTCATTGAAATTCAGAGTAATTTTTTAAAAAATAAATTTAATTTTCAAATTTAGAAATTAATATCTGAAACTGCTAATTTGTTGATAATGATTAATTATTGATAATTGATAGAAATGGCTTTTATAATGATAAAACTTTTATATTTTTTTCAACTTATCCAAAGGACTTTTACGTTTAAATTATTTCAAGCTAATACAACGCTGATAAGCAAAACTGGAAACGCAGCCGCAACGTATGACGTTGAATTTGACAACGTAAAATGGAAAATAAAGATCTTTTATTACAAATATTTCCAAGATGAGAAACCCTTGAAGGTTACTTTCAATGGGAAACGTTTGATTGTACTGATCAACTCGTATGGATTTATCACTACGGAGTCCAATGAATCAATGTTGGGATATTTCCACATGAATGAGAAATATGAAATCATCGGATCAGTTGAGTTACATAATAAGCGCTATCAATTGATTAACATTGCCCACGGAACAGTGATTATTTTGTCTGAAATTACAGAAATAGTTGAAGTCAACACGAAAGAATTTATAGTTCAAACAAAAATTTTAAAAGAAAATATTTTCAATAAACGTTGTTATGTCAAAGTAATAATTGGGCCCTACCTCTACACAAGCCTCAGTGAAAACCTTGAATTTGGTACTGAACGAGAGAAATTATTAAGACTCAAATTAGTAATACAAAACATATTTCTTCGTATAAACTTAATATTCAATGAATTACCGTGGGAATTAAGAACTGAGTTCTTCGTTGATCACCTAATCATAATGACTCCTAAGATGTGTACAAGTTCCTATAAAGGTCCAGCTTATCAAGCTATTGTGAAAAGTTATTGTAATTTAAATATAACACCTTTCGAACTTCTAGGATCATTTGCAAAGGTTCGTTCGGACAACAATTACTGCATGCAAGTATCATTTATACATCACCCCCGAATTACTCCAAAAATCGGATATGGGCGTGTCGGTACTTTATGTCAAAGACTCTACAACGTGAGAAATTTTTTTCTCAATTTACTATCAAAATCCTTGATGAAGAGTTCTAATTATACTAGTTTATTACTGGCTCACGAGATCGGTCACCTTCTGAGTGCCCCTGATGACGAAGCGACGAACTGTAGCACAAATGGGAGTTTTTACTATATTATGCATAGTAACTATAACAAGACAATTCCCAAATTCAGTAATTGTTCCATTAAAGATATGTTAGATTATGCAAAGTATAATCATTTCCGCTATTGTTTTTATAATGGTTTACGGTCCACATTTTGTGGTAACGGTATAGTAGAAGGTGCCGAACAATGTGATTGTGGAAAGAATCAATTTTATTGCCCTTGTTGTAGGCGTGATTTTTGTATCTTTACGGCCAATGCTCAATGTAGCCCTTTCGGGCGTTTCTCGATGTGCTGTGACATAAAAACATGCAAATGGAAACCAAGATCTGACAATATAATTTGTTTACTGAATACCGGTTGCGTTCCGCTAAGTTTCTGTACAGTTCGAGGATGCGCTCCTGACGGTGGGACACCATATAAAGTATTCTGCGCCAGGAATACAAGAATATGTCAAAAGACTCATTGTGATATATCCATCTGTACACTATGGAATTTTATTGAATATCCTTCTCATTTGGTATCAAATACCTCTTGTCAGTTGCACTGTTTCAGCAATGCCACGGGTCTCCATTTTCCATTGACTTCTTTACCTCAGATTCCGAAGTTGAAAGACGTAGATCTCTCGAATATTTCCTACATTATTGGTAGCAAATGTATGAAAGCGAATGAATTTTGTGACTCGTTTGGTAAATGTGTTCAGTTGGAGGGCGAATTGTCGTTAGTTGATATTTCCTTAATGATGAACCCGGCCTTCTACAGAGCTTTGGCTTTAATTTTCCGACACTATTATATAGTCTTTGTCTTTGCATTACTTATATTTGTTTTCTTGACAATGTGCACTTTTGAAGGCTCCTATATGATTGAGAACAAGAATATTTACCGGACCATATTCAATAATGTATTCAATGACAAACATATTATGAGTGGACTGAATCATGAATTCTTTAAGATATATCTCAAACAAGGGACCACCAGAAAGGTATTTCTCAACATAGAGAAGGAAATGATGATTAACGACTACGTACACTTGAAGGATATTAGAACGTATTACAATTATTTGATACGGAAACAAAACTCTTTCCCGATTAATGGAAGATTATTAGAAATGGAATGTAATGAAATTTACAATCGGTTAAAATACCTTGAGGATGACCTCTGAAATTGGCATCGAAAAAGAGCTGATTAACGTTTTGATTAGAAATTGTAGTGATATATTTACTTCTTTTTATGTAATTATAATATTTCCTTTCCAATCTATATTCTATAAACAGATTTAATTAAAATTCAAAATATTGTGCTGCACTGTATTTGGTTATCACATATTGATTACCGCTAATTCTGATTGGGTTATTCAAATTATAGTGACCAATCAAATGATGTCATAGATATTTATTAATATTAAAATATTATATACAAAATGTATATCTTAATAAATATTTTACAAAACTATTGTATTAATAATGTTGGGATTTATCACAATTTACAAAATCCAAAGAGAAAATCAATAAAAACATTGATATTCAAAATAATATCGTAAAATATCAATCCATATGAAAGCATATTTAGAAATTAACACTACAACTAAATTAAGAAAATATGGTCTTCGATTAGCATCGGTTTTACTTATGGTCAGCAATTTCAATGGAGATTAATTAATAAGTAATCAATAGAAGGGTTAGATTCTCCCTCAGTTTTTGTAACTAGCATTTCGTTGTTCTGATGTGCAAATTAACCCACTAGTTACTTTAAACAACCATCAAGGGGGTCTAATGCCAATAGTAGTACATTTATAGGCTCAGAGGAAAGATGTACTAACCTTCACCACATCATTAAAAGTTAGTTTTAGCTATTTTTAATTGAGTTAATTCACAACTACCTCGTGAATTTGGGTATTGCTCTAAATTAGTTCGCATTCGATTAAGTAATTTTTATACGTAACAAACTAAATGAAATATAACTAGAGAGTAATACGACAACTAAATGAATAAAATATGATATTTGGTGTATTAATATTACTTATTACCGGTAATTCCCATAGAGACTAGTGAGGAAGTAATTAATGATAAGGTTAAACTTTGCTCAATTTTTGCGACGGTAATTTCGTTACCTAGAATACGAAAATTCAACTAAATAGCTAATTTAAACAAGGCATAAGGGATTTCAGGCGGAGAACACAATATTTATCGACCAACCGATGGGAATGATCAACTTAATCAAATCTTGTTTAAGAGAATCAAGAGCCATTATTCGACTTCCCGCACAGGCCGCTGATCGATGTCGACAGGCCATGTGGGGTGCGGGTTTCGCCGTGTCCCGGCCGAGAGAAGTCCGATTGGAGGTACTAGGTCGATCCCCTGCCCAGGAAATTCGCGAGTATGCGATGCTCCTCCTCGCCCGTCTCGAGGACTAACAACGCCGGACTAATCTTCTGGTAGCCAGAGCCAGACTATACTTCACGAACGTGGAGGAGGATATTGTCACCGGCCTAATTGCGAGTACAGACGACTACACACCGCCGCCCCACTCCCTTTTCAAACGGATAGACGAGCCTTGGGACGTGAATCCTCCAAACCTCAATGTCGCTGTGCCCCAGAGGACTCTTCATAGCCACAAGAGAAGGACAGAGAGGCCCATTTTTGTATATCGGGAGCGTCCCTATGCTCGGCCGGCCTCGGAAGAACGCGATGATGGGAATTACCGAAACCCTCATTTTCAATAACGACTCGATTACATTTAGTGAAATTAAATTAGATTCCGAATAAATATTTAGTTGATTTTCTATTGTTGTTATTTTCATTTTTTATCGGTTCAATATTATTAACATTTGGATGATCAATTAAATAACTTGAGATTTGTAGACCAGAGTTAATTTTCGTTGTTTACAGAGATGGAATCGCTAAAAATTCTACAGAAGGAGTTGGAGCACGCACGTAGTATTAACAAGAATTTCGACGAGCAGATTATTCAGATGTCAAAAGAAATACAGCAAACAAAAGCCACCTGGATGGAACCAAAGAAAGTAAAGATACTTTATCAAAGGCTCACAGCGGCACAGAAGGGCTGGACGGAAGAGAGGCAATTAAATCAAAGCCTGAGGACCCAGGTAAAGGGGCTAGAGGTAGCATTGTCAGCCTGCCAAGAAGGAGCGGCAGTGACATATCCCCTCGTTTTTGCTCCTGCCCAACTAGCCTACCGAGAGACAACAACCGGTCCAAAGACTACTCCAAATGCTAGTGGTTATCGACCTGGACGTAAAGAGCTGGCTAAACGCCGAGCCGCTCGAATATTAAACAATACGTAACTGACGTACCGAAATGTGATGTTTCTGTTATAAAGTATATATTTGTCGTTAGTAAATGTTATTTAAAGAACTTGATGAATACGATTGATGAGATTTGCGGTATACGGGGACCTAAAAATCAAAAGCGAGCATAGGTCTTCTATCGACCGCTCGTTGGACCCAGAGATCGTTCGATCAATTACAGCATTAGTAATAGCGCTCACGTTTTGCGAACGATCTACCCACTCGAACACAGTTCCAACATTGCCCAGCAACGGGTGCCGAGTGGAAAGCGATAGTCTATTTATATGAGGTTGTCTGGGTAATAACCATATAGTTTAAATATCGCTACCCAATAACCCACCATAAAATTAAAAATGACAATTTTATTTAAATTACCAAACTTACTGTATTATCTAATATGTAGTGTTAAAAAGGATACTTTATTTAAATCACCCAAATTAATGTATTATGTAATATTAAAATGACAATCTTATTTGAATTACCAACGTTAAGTTATTAACTAATACGTAATCTTAAAATGACAATTTTATTTAAATTACTATAAATATTGTTGGACCAGAACACAGGCGGCCTTGTAAATGATTAAATGAATCAGTAACACACATGCAAAAATAACATGCAGATTTAAATTCAAACCTATTAAAACACCAATTAACACTATCAAAATGCGAGGAAGAAAACAATTAAATATAAAATTATAAACACAAAAATAAATTAAAATAATAACAAAGTGCAACAAGATCCGCACGAAATAAATATAAATATAACACCAAAACCCAACGATGTTGATCGAAATTTGACAATTTATTAATAAATGTGAAATTTCATGAAAATGAAATAAAAATAAAATAATTTGAATTAGAAATAATTCAATTAAAAAATCTAAAGAAAAAATTGTCAAATAAAATCTCAAAATAATAACATTAAAGATTAGAATATACCAGAAAATTCCAAGGTCAAATTTTGTTTTACTAAATCAAAAAGAACACGCAAGGTTAGGGTCGTACAATAGGTATATATACCGATTCATTTTCACATTTAAAAAAAATCGTTTTAACCAGATTCATTTTTACACAATTTTAATCGTTTAATCAGTTTTTCAAAACTTGAAATCGTTTTACTCGTAAAACAGTTATTTTCACGATGTAAGTTAGAGTTTTATTTGAAAACTCTCTCCACGTCGCATCTTCGCAACCTCAATGGAGCTCTGCTTGGGTGTCGGCGTGGGGAGAGCGGTGTATTTATGATTTTAAATTGTTATGATTAATGTAATGCGTAATTTATATTTTTCTTTTAATAAAATATTCAATTAGCATAAATTTGTTTTATATTGTCGAAATTTTTCCGGCCCACATCCGAAACACATTACAAGTTAATAAAATCCAATATATTATTCGAATTCGTGTAAGTGCGTGGAATATCGCCAATGATTCGTGTAAGTGCGTGGAATATCGCCAATGATTCGTGTCCGTAAAGGCTCCGGCGTGCGGAACGCAGGGGTCGGAACGTCAATATTATTCCGTATAGGGGAAGAGAGGGATAAGGAAGTGGTCTTTTGACTGTTTCCTCGTCTCTTAATTTCCATAAACTCGACCTAAATTATGTTTACACACGGCTCAAAATCATTACACGAGTAGTTCAGTGGGCACTCATTAACTATAATATGAACACAATGCGCCTAAGGTCAACCAAGGGAAGGGTAACGGGGAAATAGAAAATAAAATCGTTGTTATGAACTTAAATTAATCATGAACGTGAAGTCGTTGTTTTGTAAATAAAAGCAATAGGGTAATCATTATAAATTTTCATTGATATAGTCTTCAAAAATAGCCTAGATAGTTAAAATCGTTTGAGTAAACATAAAATGACGGCAGCAGTTAGGTATTACTAATTTCACATCGAGGACCAATATTGTTACCCAAGTAATTGTATATTAGTTTAAATATTTAATGTTATAGCAAGATTCAATATGATAGCGTAATTACTATAAACCACGGAAGCGAATATATTAAATCAAATCAAAGTTCAATTATAATAGTTACTGTCGTCCCCAACCTCATGTTTAGAAATGTAATGCAAAAGGAAAAGATAAAAGGAAATTAAGTGTTAAGAACCACCCAAATGTAAGTTAAAAAATTAGATGAAAATTTTGAATAGCTTCAATTCTAACGGGAAAATAGGAAAGTTCGTCAACTGAGACCCTACCGACGCCATAAATGATGACGGACATTAGCAAACTTTTACATTAGGAGAGAATGGATAATGCGACGTTATAATATCACGAAGCAGTGAAATCTAAGAAAAGTAAAACAAATAGAATATTAAGATTTTCACTAACCTAATTTTTTTGCGGAGACTGACCACTATACGCCGCCGCACCACCCCAACCACACAAGAAACACGAAGCGACCAATATTCGAATATCGGGAACGCTTTTATGCTCGGCCGGCCTCAAAAGCACGCGACGGTGGGAATACCGAACTCCATATTTCCAATAATGAATCAGTGACATTTAGTAAAGTTAAACTTAGATTTCAAATAAATGTTTAGTTGCTTTTTCTATTGCTTTTCATTTTGTCGGTTCAATATTATGACTATTTGTATGATTAATTAAATAACTTCAAAAGTACTATTTCATTATTCTGTAGGTTTAGGGTTTTGGCATACAAGCTAACCGTTTTTGGTTTTGTTTCTATAAGTAGATAGATATGTCACCGCTAGACCATGTCACCGCTGGACCACATACCCCCTCCCCCACCCCCACCCCCAGGGAAAATTTTTTTCGCGCTAAGTCCAAAAGTAAAAAATTTTTAGAAGTACAAAAAAATTTTAAACAAAGACCATGACTCATCAAAATTTTTAAACAAAGACCATGACTCATTCAAGGTCATAGGGTGACTCATCATATATTTTCAATGTCATTGGATGACTCATCATATTTTTTCAAGGTCATTGGATGACTCATCAAAATTTTAAAACAAAGACCATGACTCATTCAAGGTCATAGGATGACTCATCATATTTTTTCAAGGTCATTGAAACAAAGACCATGACTCATACAAATTTTTTTTTCTCCAAAAATTTTTTTATGTTTAAAAGTACACGATTTCCTATGTCACCGCTGGACCAAAAAAGATAGCATATTTTTCGAAATTTTTTCAAAATTTTTTCTATGTTGAAAAGTACAAATATTTTCAAGGTCATTTAAAAGTAGGTCAAGGTCATTCAATTTTTTTTTCAAATTTTTTTCTATGTTGAAAAGTACAAATATTTTCAAGGTCATTTAAAAGTAGGTCAAGGTCATTCAATTTTTTTTTCAATTTTTTTTCTATGTTGAAAAGTACAAATTTTTTCAAGGTCATTTAAAAGTAGGTCAAGGTCATTCAATTTTTTTTCAAATTTTTTTCTATGTTGAAAAGTACAAATATTTTCAAGGTCATTTAAAAGTAGGTCAAGGTCATTCAATTTTTTTTCAAATTTTTTTCTATGTTGAAAAGTACAAATTTTTTTAAGGTCATTTAAAAGTAGGTCAAGGTCATTAAAAAAAATTTTCAAGGTCACGGATTTTTTAATTATTTTTTAATTATAATATATCTACTTACTTTTATAAGTAGTATATATTTTGTAAATTTAATTTTATTATCATTTTATAAAATATTATTATTTTTATTATTATTTTTATAAATATTATTATTATATATTGAAAACCGAGACATATACAACAAATTTATTATAAAGAGACAATTCTACTATAGTAGTATTGTCTAAGAGCTTTATTCAAAGCCCATTCCACATACTTCCGATATCGGGCGGCGCAGCCATGACATCCATCACCACAAGGGTATTCGGGTTCCATATCCTTTGACAAATTGTTTTGTTCGATATCCCATAGGAACTCATCTATTACAGTAAATATCCATATTGATGTATGAGTGAATATCAAGTCTGGAATTATTGATGCCGGTTTATCCATGATTCCATGTATTTCTGGTTAATAGAATTCCAGACGTTCTTTAATAACTTTAAAATAATCATCTAAAAGCAAGTAATAATAATAATATTAATAATAAATTACCGTAATGTTTAATTTCATTCATAGCTTGAACTGCGCTCGGTACAACCATTTTAATGATAAAAAATGAAATAACAATTACTTTTATACTAATTTAGACCAATGTAAAGTTAAACACACAAATCTTTAGCTATTTATTTTTGTGTTTCTTGATTTTATATTTAATTGTTTTTTTTCTCATAGTTTAGCATGGCCAGTTAGTGTTTTATGGGTCCGATTTTAAATCTGCATGTTGTATTTGCGTGTGTATTACCGATCCATTTAAACAAATTTGTGTCCTGGCCCAACAATATTCTTCAAAATAATTGATTCTAAATAATAATATTATCTAAATATTGTAATGCAATTAAAGTACCTTTCAAATCATTAAATTTTACTTTTAAATGATTCTAAATCCTAAAATTAAAAACATTATAAAATTTATAAATTAAAATGACTAGATTAAATAAAATGTAGCAAATTTTAAATTTGTTTTAAATGAAAATTAATTAATTGAAATAGTAAATCAAAAATATTTACTCTAATTATAAATAAAAAATTATTTTGAGATATCAACTAAAATAAATTAGAAATATTTTAAATAATACTAAAATCAAAATTAGTTAATTGAAATTGTAAAACAAAAGTTAATTTGGTATATAATTAAACATTTAACTTAATTTAATCTTAAATAAGATTTTATTTAACATTTAGAAATTAATGTTTCAATAAAATTTAATTTATACATTTTATTTTAAGAATTATGTATTTTAAATGTATTTTAAAAATTAAATTTTTGATAAAGAATTATAATTAAGAATTAAATGATGAATTTTTGTTTTAAATTAACTTTGAAATAAAAGATTTGCAAACGTGATGTAAATAATTTCAAAAAATATAGATAAAATTTTATTAGTAACTAGAATTGTGATTACAATTAAAATAACAAAAGATCCCTTGGTCTGAAATATTATGCTACTGTATATTTTGGATGCAGTTATAATAAATAATTAATTATTAAGCACCTTTTAAACAATAAAAGAATATTAAAGTCTTAATATATTTATTTGCATTTTTTAAAATGCAAATTTGATTTTAAAAATATTTAGTAAACATTTTTTAATTTGAATGAATAATTTTTTATTTTTAAAATAAATGTTTAACTTTAAAAATAAATTTTTAATTTTATTCGAATTTTTAAAATTTTTTATAATAGTAAATCGAATTTGAAAATTCATGACATTTTTTAAAATAAATATATTTGTTGAATATAGTTAAGTGAAAGAAAATATCAATCAGAGATGAAGAGGAGGAACCAAATAAGTTGTTAAATTTCGTCTATGAGTGATCCAGGACTTTTACAGGCCTAAATATTTCATTTTTTATTTTATGAATAAACATTGTTAATTATTTAACTTTTATTACTAATATTATATCAGATAAGTAAATAACAAAAAAAGACTTTTCTGCGAAAATTATATTGATGAACTAAATTTCGATTATTATGAAAATATAAAATTAGAATAATGATAATTATTATGGTAAGAATAATAATAATAATTATTTTTAAACATTTTTTAACTTTAATTTACTACTTATTTTTATAAGTAGTATATATTTTGTAAATTTATTTTATTATTATTTTTATTAATATTATTATTATTAATATTATTATTATAATTTTTATTATTAATAATATTATATAATGAAAACCAACACATACATAAAAACTTTTATTATAAAGAAATAATTCTACTATAATAATATTGTCGAAGAGCTTTATTCAAAGCCCATTCCACATACTTTCGATATCAGGCCGCACAGCAATGACATCCATCACCACATGGATATTCAGGTTCCATATCTTTTGCCATTTTGTTTTGCTTGGCATCCCATAGGAACTCGTCGATTATGGTAAATATCCATATTGACGTATAATTAAAGACTAAATCTGGAATTATAGATTTTGGTTTATTCTTCAATATTTCATTTATTTCTGGATAATAGAATTCCAGACGTTCTTTAATAACTTTAAAATAATCATCTATCAAATAGTTAATAATAATATATAATAATTATTAATTATCATAATGTTTAATTTCATTCATAGATTGAACTGCGCTTGGTATAGCCATTATAATGATAAAAATTGAAATAACAATTACTTTTATACTAATTTAGACCAATGTAAAGTTAAACACACAAATCTTTAGCTATAAACAATAAATATTAATTTATATAGATTTGAAAATGATTAAAGAAATTTTAATAATAATATTAGTTTTTAATATGGTCAACTCAATTGTTGTAACTGTTCAAGGTAAAAATTCAACAAGATGTGTATGTCCTGATACCGCTGTATTGATGGATATTTTGTATATGATAGATAGGCCTAGATATTTGAAAACTCCAGTCAAAAGATTATCTGAAAGAATTATTAATTTCGAATTCCGATTTGAACATACATATGAGACTTTAAAAAGAGCTAAAAACGAATTATATGATGATATTATATATCTAAATAAGACCATTGGTACTATCAAAAATGAATTAAGAAAATCAGTATTAGAATTAAAAGAAAATCGTAAACTTAATGAAAAAATGATGAATCAAGTTCAATATAGTATAAAATTTTATTCTAATAAAACAACTGATCAGTTCAATCGTATAATGAAATTACAACAACAACCGGTTAACAGTGGTGGCAACAACTTGAAAGAAGTTAACAGTGCCAACAAATCATCATTACCATTTCCATTATATATTTTTACATATTTTCTTAGTATTACATGATTCTGATTGGTCGAATATAGTATAAATAAGCTTACACTTTCATGTATTTTTATAAAATGCCAGAAACTAAATTTTTTATAACTTTGTTGAATGAGCTGGTCTCTGATAATAGAGAAGAAGATGAAATCATTAAAAACATGAAATTTATGGTAAACCGTACCGAGAAAATCGTTGAAGACATCCCATTCAATTATGAAAAAATTCTCAATTTGCCACCATTGGAGAGAAAGAAGGCATTCCAATCAATATTTAGTTACATGTTTGATGAAAATAATAAATGAATGCGAATAATAGTAGGATTAATGTACATGAAACACATGATATTAAAATCTGGATCCGACTATGAAAATTATTTCCAATGGTCTATAGAGGTATATTACTTTATATTGTTATTAATTTATTATTATTTAGGTGATAGAAACAAAAATTTATCCGTGGATAGAAACAAACGGTGGATGGACAGCTATTATTCAAGTTGCCGCAGAAGCCAAACGCTCTGATATTTATATCGAGAATTGCAAATTTCTATAAAAACTATTAACTGGAGTATCTGTTTTATATTTATGTAACAAGGTTTATCATAGATTTTAATAAATATTTCTTTGTTATTATTATTAATAAAAAACTATATTTTAAGGATTTATTGATTATTACATGTGCATTCTTCATCACCACAAGATTCTATCATAATATTTTCTATAACATGATCAATATAATTCTTAAATTCAGTAGGCTCATCTTTAACAATTTCGGTAGCTTCTTCAACATCATTAATATTTTCTTCAGTATCTTCAGTATCCTCAATAATTTCTTCAGAATCATTAATAATTTCAGTATCTCTATCATTAATAATTTCAGTATCATCACTCTGACATTCTGAACTCGAATCTTCTTTACTCAATGCTTCAACTAGAGTCAACATATCTCTATTTTTTACACCGATTATTTCTTCAAGTTTATCAAACAAAAAGTTTATTAAATATTCTAAACGAAATTAATTAATTATTTTATATTTTTATATTTACCTTTTTCAGACATCATTTTAAAACTATTTTAAAACTACTTATAATTTTGTTTATAGAATAACAAAGAAACATTAATTTATTTATTAAATACTAAACACTAAAATAACTGTGAAAGTCTAGCAGTAACAATTTTCCAGATTGGAGAAAGCACATCATTTTGATCAGCTTTATATCCTTGGATTGTTATTGTTAAATACCAGTTTTCCTGTTCTTTGAAACCTATTTCTGTAAATGCATCATAATATTTGGTATATTGACTCGTGAAGAAAGCATTTTCATTGCATTTTAAATTGGAATTGATCTTTTTGAATGTATTATCAATATCCTTGATATCTAACATTGATAGAGTGCCAGCAAGAGATTGAAATTGAGTCTTATTGAGTTTGACCGGATTTGCCAATTGCATATTAATAGGCTCCTTTAAAAAATACATTTTATAATTGTGGAACATCTGAACTGGTTGGACGCTTATTTTCTTGGTCATATTTGATTTATGAATTTTATAAGGTGGTGACGCACTTTTATACCCTTAACAGATACTGATTAACCAATCAGAATCATGCATGATCACAAAGACAATGCATGATAAGTGCATGATAATTGCATGTTAAGTGCGTGACTGTATGTAAATTAACCCGTTGAGTTTTATGATTTCACACATATCATCTATATAAAATGTATTATTATTATTATTATTAATACTATTATTATTATTATTATTACTATTATTATTATTATTATTATTTATTATTATTATTATTATTATTATTATTATTATTATTATTATTATTATTATTATTATTATTATTATTATTATTATTATTATTATTATTACTATTATTATTATTATTACTTTTATTATTACTATACTAATAAAATTACTATTATTACTATTATTATTATTACCAAAACTAACAAAAATAAAACTATTACTATTATTAATATTATTACCAAAACAATAAAAATAAAACTATTATTACCAACACTAAAAAAACAAAACAAAAAATAAAATTCAAAACATTTACTTTCGAAAAAGTTGGTATTTCGAAGAATTTCTAACTGATTTTACCAGGCACCATTCCACATAGCGCTGGTATCGAAAATCGCAGCAGCTACAACCCAGAATACAAGGGTATTCGGGTTCCATCTCCTTTGGTCTTCGGTCAAGCTTAATATCTCATAGAGCTTGATCAATTATGTTAAAAATCCATATGTTGGTGGTTGTATAGACCAAATCTGGAATTACTGATTCAGGCTGGTCTTTGACTATTGCTCTGAGTTGAGGATAGAAAAAGAATAACCTTTCCAGTAATACGGCCTGATATTTATCTGGAAACAAAGATATTAATATTAATAAATAATAAATAATAAATTTACCATAATTTTCGATCTCTTTTTTGCTTAATTTTGTGCTTGAAGTATTTTCCATTTTAAAAATGAAATAAAATGAATAAGCAATTTGTTTTAATCAATCATTAGCCAATCAGATATCGACCAATCCGGTGATTTCATTTTGTATGTCACAAACAATATTTTTGTACTCTAGATTTCGCAACCCTAATATGACTATTTTGCCGCTTGCAAACACGTTAACACACATTGGGTTGTATTTTAAAAGCCTCAATGCAGGAAATAATTCTGGCTCGAACATACAAAGACATTTTGTTGACATGCTGTATAGATTGGTAGATTGTTCCATATCCATGGTAACTGTAATTAACTGTATTTTAAGATCCTTTATTCTATATTGTAATTTATTGACATCTAAAGGTTTCTTGCATCACATGATTCTGCATTTGCCGGATTTGAAAAATATTATAGGGTATTTTCCATTCCTATCTACAATTTGCTGGGGTTTACCATTTGGAAACGTCATTTTTGATACATCGAAAGTTCCTTTATAATTTATATTTGATAACATAATTAAACAATAATGAAATATTAAGCTATATATATTAGTTTTTAGGAAGAGTTCATTAAATCATATAATATAAACAAAAACCTATAATTATACAAATTAATAATGGAATTAAGAAATGATGCTGTATATCAAATCGTCGGCCCAAGTGGTAGTGGTAAAACTATGTTTGTATGTAAATTACTGAAATCTAATTTATTTCAAACAAAATTCAACAAGATTTATTGGCATAAGGGTGCAGATGAAGAACATGGATTAACTCAGGATAATTTCTGTAAATTGAAAAACATGAAAATAGTAAAGGGTTTCGATAAAAACTGGTCAAGTCGTTTAAGGAAAGGTGATGTCATCATTATTGATGATTTGTATCAGGAAGCTAATAAAGAAAAGGATTTTAATAATTTATTCAAAAAAATCAGTAGAAATGTCGGTGTTACTGTGATCTTTATTACTCAAAATCTATTTCACCAGGGTGGTGCACATCGAACAAGGAATTTAAATGTTCAATATTTAGTTATTTTCAAGAATCCTAGAGATGCAACAGTTATTGATTTTCTTTCTCGACAAGCATACCCTAATAATCGTAATTTTCTCATCAGTGCGTTTCAAGATGCTACAAAATCACCACATGGATATATATTTCTTGATTTCACACAACAATGCAATGATGATTTACGGGTAAAAACAGATATTTTCAATAAAGAAGGTGCCATGGTATATAAACAAAGTTGAAAACTTAAACATGTAAAAATGTTTATGAAATCCAGGCTTAAAAGTATCCGAAAACTTAGACAAAGTATTAAAAAGAAGCCAAAAACTATACCAAAAACTAGTTATACACCATCTAAAAAGCTAATAACCGAGAATTACCCTGCAATGAATCTTATTTCGAAAAACATTATTTAAAAGAGTAAGAAAACAGTTAAAATTGTTAAAAATCATAGGAGTTTCCCATATTTTAATGCATTGTTAAAGGCTTCGAGTATGAAAAGAATGTCTATTTTACAATCATTTCCAACTTTTGTTGTCGATGATTTACTCAAAATTCTATTAAAAGTAGTCAGAAGTAAAATTAAAATCAGTAATTCTAAAAAACTAGTACTGAATAAACATCGTAAGCCTTTGTTATCACTAGTAAATAATAAAAATCGTAAGCAAATGAGAAAAATCATATATAAACAACAAGGTGGTTTTATCGGAGCAATGTTAACATTAGCATTATCATTATTATCACAATAAACGATGGGTCAATCATTACCTAATGTTAAATTAAAATTTAAATCATCTTGTTGTAATGGAGAAGATTTGGACGAACCCAGAAGACGAAGCAGGTTTCGGTGGAGTGGCAAAGTTAAAGAAAAGAGTCCCAAATTCGAAAAAGGAAACGCAAAAGTGGTTGTCAGATCAGCTTGCGTACAGTTTAAACAAACCGATGCGGAAAAGATTTCCAACAAGAGCTTATAAGACATTCGGTATTAATGATTTATGGCAAATAGATTTGATGGAGATGATACCGTATTCGAAGATTAACAAGGGTTATAAATATATTTTAACGTGTATCGATGTTTTCAGTCGTTTTGCCCGCGGTCTACCAACAAAGACAAAATCTGCAGAGGAAATATCTAAAGCAATTAACTCAATGTTTAAAAATGGACATCCAGACAAATTGCAAACCGATTTAGGTATTATTATTATTATTATTATTATTATTATTATTATTATTATTATTATTATTATTATTATTATTATTATTATTATTATTATTATTATTATTATTATTATTATTATTATTATTATTATTATTATTATTATTATTATTATTATTATTATTATTATTATTATTATTATTATTATTATTATTATTATTATTATTATTATTGTAATTATTATTATTATTATTATAGGCAAGGAGTTTTACAATAGTAAAGTTAAACAAATCCTGGATCGGCTCAAAATAAATCATTATTCTGTACATTCTCAATACAAAGCCGCTCATGTTGAAAGATTTAACCGGACATTGAGGGATAGATTGAAGAAATATTTCGTGCATCAAGGTAATAAAATATGGATAAATGTATTACCGAAAATACTTGTTAGTTATAATAATTCATCACATCGAGGTCTGAATGGTTTGAGACCCGTTGATATCAGCTCGAAAACACGAGTGCAGTCTAAGAAAGTTACTATTACAAAACCTAAATATAAAGTTGGTGATCACGTTAGAATTAGTAAAATATCTGCTTCACTTTTCATCAAAAATTTCGATAGTAATTGGAGTGATGAGGTATTTCAAATTACTAAAATTAATACTAAACAGAGTCCTGTAATGTATGTTATTAAAGATAGTGATAACAATTTAATACAAGGGAAATTCTATGAACAGGAATTACAAGTTATTTCCAAACCTACAGTGTTCAGAATTCAGAAAATATTGAAAACTAAAATGGTGGGTAAGGATAAACAATACTATGTCAAATGGCATGGATATCAAAAACCCTCATGGATATCATCAAAAGACCTAGTAAAATGAGTTTCTATACAATTTTACCTAGCAATAGTTGCCCACAAATCCATCCGGAAAATCACGCGAGTAAATTTATGGTTAATCTTCAAAATCCTATGTATTTACATGGAAATTGGGAAATTGCTTTGCAAGACTTTACATTTGTGTACAATACATTTCCATTTTATAGTCATTGTAAAATCTGTTACAAGAAACGTGTTCCCAAAACATGTAGTGGTATTTTCACAATCAATAATTTTGAACGATATTGTCATATTCCGAATCAGATTTTAGATGAAAATAGTGGCATGTTTTTTAAAGATGGATTGAATGTTAGTTGTGATTTTAGCCCATTTACAATAAAGTTTGAAAGTATTGAGGATGCCAAGCGAATGGGCAGTGATAAGCTTAACATAGTTGTTCCTGGTACTGAATACCTAATACGTTTCAAAACATTTGATGAGAAAAGTGTAACGATCGAAAACATCAAAATTTCTGTATCATATATTAATGAGGTGGAAGAGACATTTACATTTACTAATGATTTATATATTGAAACCCTTGAAGAATTACATAAATATATTTCATTCAATTGTTTACATATATTTAAAACTATTGAATTTATTAAAGATGGAATATGCAAATTCAGTCTGAATAATAATATTTGTGAAGTTACATTTGATAAAAATTGGCTAATACATTGGGATTAGATAAGCAAACATATAGGGCAAGTGCTTTTGGTGTACGCAAACCAAAACTAATAAAACTTCATAGGCAAATGTTCATATATACTAACATCATCGATCCTATAATTATTGGTGATTCTTTGGTTCCTCTATTGAAATCTGTTTGGGTTGATAAACATGACCAGGATGAAGTTGTCAATATAAATATCGATAATCCCATGTACTTACCGGTATCAACATCATGTATAAACAATATAGAAATAAATATTCGTGATGATAGTGGTAAATTTATTGAATTTAGTAAAGATACAAAAACTCATTTGACATTACATTTTCGTAAATTAGATGGCCAATAACGATATTATTAGTATGTATAGTGGTAGTCAAAGTGGTGGCGAATTACCATATTTTATTGGTAAACAGTATGGATCAGGTTTGTTGAGAACAATTGGTAGATTTGTGCTTCCTATTCTTAAACGCCTTGTTCGTTTTGGCATGAAAACTGCTAAAGATGTGATAATGAATGAGCAGAAAATATTACCATCTCTGAAATCAAATGCATTATCAGAGTTAGGGAAAGTTGCAGGTATGTTTGATAAACAGGAAGCACCGGCTCAAAAACGTAAAAGACATCATAAACATATAAACAAACGAATGAAAGGATATGGAACTATATTTCAAAAATGATTTGCGGTAAATCTGAATTGTGTTTATTTGATAGACCATCTCCCCAAGCAGTAATTGAAATGGGGGCCTTTGAATATGTATTCCCGATGAATTCTATTATGGAGTGTAGAACTGATATTGAATTTTATATTAATGGTTCCCAAACTGAATATCTAGATTTGAAGGATACATTGCTAACTGTTCAGATTAAAGTTGTAGATAAAGATAGAAAACCGTTGGGTGAACCTAGTGATGTTAAACCAAACAATTTCTTGTTTCATACGCTTTTTAAAGATGCAGTTCTCGGATTTAATAACATATATTCACAAAGCTCTAATAGAAACTATTATAAATTAAAATAGTGATGCTAAAAATACATGTTTAACTCCTATGGGTTATGGTACTGATGACGATAGGAAAAAGTGGATTAAAGGCTCGAAACTATTTACCATGTGCTCATCATTACAACTCGATTTTATGGATCAACCGAAATATTTACTCCCAGGTGTTAATGTACACATTAGATTGAAAAGATCTGATTCGGCATTATCACTAACAAGTGCTACCACAGCACCAATTCTTCAATTAGTTGATGCTAAATTATTGGTAAGAAGAGTTCGTGTTGAGCCTTCTGTATTAGCCGGTCATCAATTGGGGCTTAATTCTAAGCATGCAATATATCCATTGAAAACAAAGGAAATTGTTCAATTTGCAATTGCTAAGGGTTCAGCTTCTTTCTATAAGGAACAAATATTTGGAGATAGAAGAATGCCCAACTTTATATTGGTAACATTTCAAAGTGAATCTCAATATAATGGATCATACTTAACATCGTGCTCAATTTTCAAAACCTTTGGTGTAACATCGCTAACTTTATCGAAAAATAGTGATTATAGAGAAACATATACTCAAGATTTCGAAAATGATAATTATTGTGCTACATATATGCAGAGTATAGTGAGAAATATGGGTTTTTTGGATAAAAACCTTAATTGTGATATAACTCTTGAAGATTTTAAAAGCAAATATCCATTCTTTACATTTGTTTTGGCTCCTGATTTTGATTTAAATCAGAGTCAATTACCTCAAAATGGAAATTTACGATTAGATATAAAGTTTGCTAAAGCTACAACTGAACCGGTACATGTTGTAATATATGGAGTATTTGAAAATGAGGTTCAAATAACTGCAAACAGAACAGTGTTGGTTTGAACGAACATTATTAGTTTGAAAATGTTGGTATAAATGTATAGATAATTTATGATAATTTGTCATGGAGTAAGTTTTTCATGTATTATTAATATTATTGATGTAGTTCTGTTCAGGTCTATCGAATTGGAAAACAAATACTAGGACATGAATTTTTAGGAGTATTTCCTCTTGATAAAATTCCATATTTACGTAATAATCAAGCCATAATCGTCAATACTCAATCGTCTCATCTCGGTGGCGAACATTGGTTGGCAATATATATGAAACCTAGCAAGATATTTGTATTTGATCCTATGGGTTTCTATTATCCGGCTTTAATGGTTTCGAAACTTCAAATAATGGGTAAACCTATTGTCTATAATAAAACTATGTATCATAAACCATGGACATTAACATGTGGTCAACATTGTTTAGCTTGGTTATTATCCAAGCGATTTGATGTATAATAAATGTATTAATGTTTATTGTTATGTTTTAACTATTAACATTGTTATTTATTATTATTTTTATTATTATTATTATTGTTTTTATAAATATTATTATTATTATAATTATTAATATTATTATTATGTGTTTAATTAATTAATGTTAACAAAGACATTGCATGATAAGTGCGTGATCACAAAGACAGTGCATTATAAGTGCGTGATCATCACATGATAAGTGCATGCATACACAAAATTGAATAAAGAAAACACATGCAAACTCAATGTATGTATGTGATTTACAAAGAAAACACATACAAACAAAAGTATGTATGTGATTTACAAAGAAAACATGTCTAAAAATCTCTCACCTATATGTGTGTATTGCTTAAATGTGATTGGCTAAATCCTGAAAATATTATTCTCTTTATAAACATTGACAATATCCAAAGTTGTCACAATTAATTCAAAAATTTCAAATTTTTCAAAATTAACAAAATATTTCAAGATGGAAAACGATAGTATTTTAAGAAAATTATTGGCGGAGGGAAACGGTAAGTTTTTTATTTTATTATTTCTTTTATTTATTTATTATTAAGGTACATTTAATTGGTATGATGTCTCCGAAAAAGATAACGAAGTTATTTTAATCGAGGATAGTGGTAAATTTATTTATTAAATTATTAATTTATTATTATTATTGTTTTAGAAGTTATTGTAACACCGACGGAAATCATTGTTATCAGTGATAGCAAAGACAAAATCAATCATGGTAAATTTTTTATTTTATTTTATTATTTTTAAAACCATTTTAGTAGATTTGGATGGAGATGAAAATGCCCACAATTATGCCCCCGTTTCTGGGGAAGATATGGATGCATCCGTTTCTGGGGAAGATAGCTCTACAGATGATGATACTGTTAAATGTGAGTTTTTTATTTATTTTTATTTATTTTTAATATGATGTTATTATTATTGATAAAAACTTTTATTGTAAACTTTTATTGAAAATTTATTGAAAAATTATATTGTAAACTTTTATTGAAAAATTTTATTGAAAAATTATATTGAAAACTTTTATTGAATACTTTTATTGAAAATTTTATTGAAAAATATATTGAATACTTTTATTGAAAAATTATTGAATACTTTATTGAATACTTTATTGAAAACTTTTATTGAATACTTTTATTGAAAAATATATTGAATACTTTTATTGACGAATTATTGAAAACTTTTATTGAATACATTTATTGAAAAATTATTGAATACTTTATTGAAAAATATATTGAATACTTTATTGAAAACTTTTATTGAATACTTTTATTGAATACTTTTATTGAAAAATTATTGAATACTTTATTGAATACTTTATTGAAAACTTTTATTGAATACTTTTATTGAAAAATATATTGAATACTTTTATTGACGAATTATTGAAAACTTTTATTGAATACATTTATTGAAAAATTATTGAATACTTTATTGAAAAATATATTGAATACTTTATTGAAAACTTTTATTGAATACTTTTATTGAAAAATTATTGAATACTTTATTGAAAAATATATTGAATACTTTATTGAAAACATATATTTAAATTTATTATTTTTAACAGGCAAATTATATCCAAAGTACTGCATCTCTTCAGCGTGTCATTCTTTAGAATGCCATGCTGAAATGAAGCGATACTATGGACAAAAATTTTATGGCATCAAGTTTTTTATATGCCCTAAATGCGAGACTGCCCAGGATGTAAAATATTTAGTTTTTTATAAGGATCACTCTTCCCACTTAAATCAATTCACTTTAAATAAAAGGCTCTTCTACGGAAAATAATGAAAAGAAAAAATAATAACAGAAAAAATAATAAAAATAGTAAAAATAATGACAATAATGACAATAATGACAATAATAATAATAATAATAATATTAATAATAATAATAATATGTCGAGACGTAATAACAACAATAATACATCGAAACATAATAATAATAATAATAATAATAGTAATAATAATAATAGTAATAATAACAATAATAATACGTCGAAACATAATAAACGACCTGCTGCAAATATCCAGTGTGTTCCCTCTAAACTTAAAAGGGTTGAAATCATCATTAGCGATGATGAAGAAATTATCATTAGTGATGATGAAGAAATCATCATTAACGATAATCAAATAGGAGGTTCGATCAATATCGATAATGAACCCGAAATAAGGTCAGATTTAAATGGGACTCATAAAAGTATTAGATTTGATGTAGAACGTCAGAATCTAATACAAATCTCATTAACAAATAAAATAGTTAATAGATTAAAATATGAAATTAACCAAATGGGGTCGGTTAAAATACAATTCACCATTCTTATACAATTCGAAAAAGATGGTGAAATAAAAGACAACTTCTTTAGTAATAAGGCAGAACTTTTCTCGGATAATTTTCTGCTTGATGGTATTACTAAATTAAATAATAAAATAGAAAGATTCACATATTTAGGGAGCGGATGGCGGGTTGTTAAAATCAAAGAAATTGATTTTATATTAACAAAGTATTTCCCTATAAATAGACTAGCTGGCCATAGTTATATCCCAACACCGAAATCTTTATCTGGCAAAAAAGCTATAGTTAACGTTCAAAACACTGACCATCACTGTTTTATAAATAGTATATTAGCCCTTTTAAAACGAAGTGTATTTCGCACCCATAGAAACAGAGTTTCTTCTTATGAGAATTATTTGGACGAATTAAATTTTGACCCCATTGACGATTGTCCTATGAGACTCTGTAATATTCCCAAGTTCGAAAGAAAGAACAAGGACTTAAATCTGGCTATAAATGTTTTGACTTTTAACGAAAAACCGTCTAAAACTTTAGATGATATAAACTATATCCCCCATCATCCGCATTTAGATATAATTCACCGCTCCAAGGTTACTGACGGTACACCTATTTATTTACTTCTTTTGGAGGACGGTGATAATTATCACTATACAGCTGTTTTTGATTTAAATAAATTAATGAACTGCCATGCGACTACATCTTGCAATGTGCAAATCTCTGTTCATTGGTGTCCCCATTGTCTTAACGGCTTTAGATTAAAACCTGCATTTGACTCCCACGTTGCCTTGTGCAGTAAAAATCAAACAAGCACTACCCTTTATACTTTGCCTAAAAAGAAATATTTAAAATTTACAAATTTCGCAAAATCCATTACCCCGCCATTCGTAATTTATGCGGATTTTGAGTCAATTTTACCACTGGATATAAGGCATCATCAAATACATATGCCGATAGCAGCAGGTCTATTATTAATTAACAACTACACAAACACAAAACAATATTTTAATTTTATTGGTGATGATTGCGTTTTGGCGTTTTTAAAAAAGATTGATGAAATCGCTCTTTCGATTGTCTTGCCATATTATGAGGTTCATTGTCAAAAACCTATAGGACCACTATCTTTCAATGAGGACCGAGAGTTCAAGGATTGTCGCATATGTTATCTGTGTAAAAAGTTTATTAGGGATAAAGTTAAGGATCATTGTCATTTCTCAGGTAAGTATTTAGGGGCTGCTTGTATGAAGTGTAATGTTTCTCGACGAATCCAGAAACAATTACCTGTGGTTTTCCATAATTTAAGGGGATATGATCTCCATCATATTTTAAAGTATGGTCTAAATAATTTTTCTTCTTGGGAATTAAATATTATTCCGACCACTACCGAAAAATTTATCTCCCTCATTGCATACATTAATAAATTGCCTGTTCGTTTTATAGACAGCATGCAATTTATTAATTCATCTTTGGCAAAAGCGGTTTAGACACTTACTGATTTGCCTTTAACTGATTCTGTTTTTGATGGTGCAATTGTTAGAGCCAAGGCTATTTTCCCTTATGACTTTGCGAAATCTCTTGAGGTTCTTGAATCGACGACTGAATTGCCTCTTATTTGGGGTTCTGTATCTGCTGATGAATATGCTACAGCCCAACAAATTTGGACACAGAAAAATTGCGAGACAATGCTAGATTACATGCTAACCTACTTAAAATTAGACGTATTCCTTCTTGCGGATTATTTTCAGCAATTTCGCGCAAAAGCAATTGCTTATAATACTCTAGAACCTCTTAATTTTTATGGAATTCCTGGTATGTCATGGACGTCAGCTCTCATGACATTACAGGAACCCATAGAACTTTTGCAGGACATGGAAATGTTTAATTTCTATGAGGGAGGAATACGGGGTGGGTTAACATTTGTTAACAAACATTATGTCGCAAGTTCTGAGGATACAGAACTCTTGTATATAGATATAAATAATTTGTACGGTTGGGCTCTTAGCCAATCTTTGCCGTATGCTGATTTTGTTTGGGTGTATGATGGTTTGGATGATGTATTGAATGAGTGTATGAATGTTGCGGATATTGAAATCCTTCCATATGGATATACTATGGAAGTTGATTTTGATATCCCTGATTATTTACATAATTTTTTGAATGATTTTCCGATTGGGCCGGAAAAGATGTGTCCACCGAATTCTAAAGTTGAGAAGTTGATGCTCACGCATTGGCCAAAAAAGAACCATGTTCTTCATTGGCGACTTCTCAGGCTTTATCTTTCTCTCGGTGTGAAGGTTGTTAAAGTTCATCGCGCAATTAAATTCAAGCAAGCACCTATATTTCATGCATACATAGACAAAAACACAAAATTAAGAGCTCAAAGTACTAGCGAGCTATATAGGGACTTGTTTAAACTTTATAATAATAGTTTGTACGGAAAGTCAGTCGAAAACCTTAAAAAACGGATGAATTTGAGGCTATGCAATTCTGATGAAAAGATGATTGTATATGCCTCAAAACCGACTTTCAGAAAATCTATCATAATTGATGATAATCTGATTGCTACTCATCTGAATAAGGATTCGATATGTTTAGACAGGCCTAGTTATATCGGACAAACAGTTCTAGACCTGTCTAAACTTAGAATGTACGAACTACAATATAAAGAGCTAGCGAAATATCGCGATAAATTTAATTGTGAAATAAATATCGTTGCCGGCGACACTGATTCGTTTTTTCTTGAGGTTAAGCACTGTAAGCTTGACACTCTTTTGCCGGCAATGATAAGAGACAGCCGTCTAGATACATCGAATTACGACCCAGCACATCCCTTATACTCGAGGAAATTAGATTCCGTTATCGGAAAATTTAAAGATGAAAGTAAAGGTCTCGGGTATAAGGAGTGGGTTTTCTTAAGACCCAAGTGCTAAAGTCTTTTAGGTACAAAAGATTCGATGAGAGCTAAGGGGGTGAAGTTGTTGGGGACAGAGATTGATCATCAGTCATATTTAGACTGTTTTGAAAATGAAACTATATTTACGGTGACTCAAACTAGGATAGGGACGCGGAACCACCAATTATTCACATTTAAAAATAATAAAATTGCGCTTACCAATAACGACGATAAGCGTAATTGGGTGGGGAAAAATACCAGTCTCGCATTTGGGCACTATTTAAGATTTGATGTCATTGATCAAGTATCTCCAAGCTATCAAGGAACTCACAGTCCAAGCAATGTCAGCTCCTGCTCATATTTCAGTCGAGACATTGACGACGTACTTTTATCTGATTAATTTTTCAAATAAAATGTATTTTACGATTTATTAGTTATTAATTTAACAATTTGTGTTGATAATAATTTATTTGGAGTTTTTCTTTTAATAATTTTTATGAAAAATCGAGAGAGAAAAAGAATGGAGAAAACTTTGCAATAATAACAATTTGTGTTGATAATAATATGTTTTATTTGTTTGTTTTTTATTGCTAATAATAATTTTATTTTTGTTGTTAGTTTTATTTTGCTAATAATGTGTTCTATTTGTTTTTTATTAATAAGAGTAATAATAATAATAATAATAATGTGTTTTATTTGTATATAGATTTTATTAATCATAGTAATAATATTAATAATAATAATAATAATAATAGTAATAATAATAATAATAATAGTAATAATAATAATAATAATGTGTTTTATTTGTATATAGTTTTTATTAATAATAATAATAATAATAATAAAAATAAAATAGTAATAATAATAATAATAATAATAATATTAATAATAATAATTATAAAATAGTAATAATAGTAATAATAATAATAATAATAGTAATAATAATAATAATAAATATATATATATATATATATATATATATATATATATATATATATATACTACTTATAAAAGTAATTAGATATATTATAATTAAAAAATGATTAAAAAATCCGTGACCTAGAAAATATATGTACTTTTCAACATAGAAAAAATTTTGAAAAAATTTCGAAAAATATTCATCTTTTTTGGTCCAGCGGTGACATAGGAAATCGTGTACTTTTACACATAGAAAAAATTTTGAAAAAAAAAATTTGAATGACCTACTTTTAAATGACCTTGAAAAAATTTGTACTTTTCAACATAGAAAAATTTTTGAAAAAAATTTTGAATGACCTTGAAAATATTTGTACTTTTCAACATAGAAAAAAATTTGAAAAAAAAAATTTTGAATGACCTTGACCTACTTTTAAATGACCTTGAAAATATTTGTACTTTTCAACATAGGAAAAATTTTGAAAAAATTTCGAAAAATATTCTATCTTTTTTGGTCCAGCGGTGACATAGGAAATCGTGTACTTTTAAACATAAAAAAATTTTTGGAGAAAAAAAATTTGTATGAGTCATGGTCTTTGTTTCAATGACCTTGAAAAAATATGATGAGTCATCCTATGACCTTGAATGAGTCATGGTCTTTGTTTTAAAATTTTGATGAGTCATCCAATGACCTTGAAAACCATGATGAGTCATCCAATGACCTTGAAAATATATGATGAGTCATCCTATGACCTTGAGTGAGTCATGGTCTTTGTTTAAAAATTTTTGATGAGTCATGGTCTTTGTTTCAATGACCTTGAATGAGTCATAATAATGCGTCTTTGTTTATATGACCTTGAAAATATATGATGAGTCATCCTATGACCTTGAGTGAGTCATGGTCTTTGTTTAAAAATTTTTGATGAGTCATGGTCTTTGTTTCAATGACCTTGAATGAGTCATAATAATGAGTCTTTGTTTAAAAATTTTTTGTACTTTTAAAAAAATTGTACTTTTGGACTTAGCGCGAAAAATTTTTTCCTGGGGGGGTGGGGGGAGGAGGTATGTGGTCCGGCGGTGACATGGTCTAGCGGTGACATATCTATCTACTTCTATAGCATAATTTCTCCTATTATCATCCCATCACAAGCTGTTCAAGGTTATGCCGTCGTTTTCTCGTCCAATATTATTATGAGACTTGGATTTCATCAATATTGTATGTGTCGGCATCGTTATCGGGTGGTTGGCCGTCTCCGGTAACATCATAATATTTGGTCAATGCTGGGTGTCCCATTTCGAACTGGGTAATGCATAAAACTTATGGTTTCGTGAGGGTTTCCTCTCTCAGGTCGCCAAAAACTTTCAATAAGTAAAACCTTTATGACAATATAAATTTTATTTCATGCAAATAGGAATATCCGTTTTCAAATCAGGAAATTTGCATTGGGGTTGGGTATTCTCGTCACTGTATCTAAGTCTCGGATATGTATTAATTTATTAAGCCAAGGAATAAAACTTACAATTTCGGGAGCTAATTTTTTGCTCCATTATTATATCATCTTCTTGAATTCTAACCGGATTGTCCTCATTCGATCGTTTAGAATTATAAGTCATCTTTGTAGAGAGAATAAATGATAGTATCTATTCGATAACTTGAATTTATACATGCTGGTGTGCACATTCGGGAAATTTTTGGGTGGTTTGTCTGTGTACAGATTTAACTTTGGCAGAGCAATGTTGTTGATGGGGTGTGCGGAGTGAACTTTCTGAAATTCCGATTGATCAGCATTTCGGTTAAATGCCAGATCAAATGATATTTAAATCAACTCGTGTAGTTATGGATGGCAATATTACGCTTTAATGGTGATGACCAGAATGTTTTTTAATTATGCATCTCCACAGATCGTCATCGGGATGGGGAAAAATCAGGTCGTTTTCGTAGAGTCCTATGCGTACTTTATATTTATTCCGGTTATTATTATTGGCAATGATTTTCTCCCCTCCTTCTAGGTGAGGGACGCTCAAGATCCGGTTCATCATTCGAACAACAAACAGGGACTAACGGTTCGCGTTCTTCGGTGGCTTCATATGGAATCAGTCGACGAGATAGCGACTATCATTATTCGTGCGTTGTTGTAACTTTTGATGGGTTATCATTTCTAGTTTGGGGTAGTCAATTTTCTAAAATACATTGTTTTGTTCATTAATGACTTCGATTTTGGATTTATGTAGTTATATCGCTTGTCGATCAATCGACCTATTTGGTTCGAAGGTTATCAAACGTAGATGGTTCGTGGTTTTTTAAATGTCGGTGATTTTCCTTTAATTTTGGGAGCAAATCATCACTCTATATTAAGCAAAATGTTTGTTTGAGCGGGTGTCTACTTAGAGTTTTTCACTAGTTTAACTCAGTTATGGGTAAAAATTGCCAAAGTATAGATTATTATTTAATGAGGCATTCATGGTAGTTCTGCTGTGGGATTGCTCAATAATTTGATGGGTTTGAGAGAATAAAGTGGAATATTCGATAGGTTTTTGGGTATTGTCAAGTTTATAAACATTTGATATTAGGGCCTTATGAGTTCGTCATGCTGTACGAATCTTTAAATATCATCCGCTTGATTTTCTCATGTTGGAAGTCAAATCTCGGTTAACTTAATGGGGAATCGAAATTTTACTCACTGAGAATATTTTCTTATTCTTAATTTACTAGTGACTATCCTTTGAAGTAACACTCACATCAAAGTTAAATAATGCATGATTGTTATGAATTTGTAAAATTCTAATTATTAAGTTAGAAATTATAGAAACGATTTTGGTTTGATAACGTAATCCCAGTCACTTTCCCTTTAATTGACCTTAGGACAAGATTGTATCGATATTAAGAGTTTATGAGGGTCCACTGGACTACTCGGTGTTTTGAATTTTAGCCGTTTGTCGTAACAATTTTAGGTCGAATTTATGGGAGTTGAGCGATGACGAAATAGCCAAAAGACTATTACCCCTTCAACACATTTCCCCTATACGGAATAATTATTTACGTTTCAGCCACTGCGTTCTCACGCGGTAGCCTTCACGGGCACAAATTATTAGCGGACTTACACCGCACTTACACAAATCGATAGGGGTATGTCTATTTTACTTTCTTGAGGTGATGTGTCGGCTGTGGGCCGGAAAAATTTCGACAAAGAAAATTTGGTCTCATATTAGTTATGTTTATTGAAATATAATAACACAATTGTCATAGCTTCATTTATCATAATGTTGGGCCAGAACACAAACAGCCTTGAAAAATGTTTAAATGAATCGGTAACACACATGCAAATATAACCTACAACTTTAAAATCAAACCCATGAAAACATCAACTAAACCTAGCAAAATATGAGAGAAAAGCAACTAAATATAAAATAATAAACATAAAAATAAATTAAAATAATAACAAAAAGCACCAAGATCCGCACGATATAAATATAAACATAACACGAAAACCCAACAAATTCGACCGAAATTTGATAATAAACAAAAATGAAAATTTCATGAAAATGAAATTTAAATCAAAGAATTTGAATTAGAAATAATTCAATAAAAATTTCAAATAAAAAATTATCAAAATAAATTAGAAAATAATAAAAATTAAGATTAGAATACACTAGAAAATATCAAGGTCGAATTTTGTTTTAATAAATCAAAAAGAACACGCGAGGTTAAGGACAGAAAATAGGTATATATACCGATGCATTTTCACATAAAATTTAACCAAAAACCAATTTTAAATTGTTAAATCGTTTTTAAAAACTATATTCTGAAATCTATTTTAGGTGAGTGAGAGTTTTTTGGAAACTCTCTCTCCACGTCCCGTCCTCGCACCCTCGGTAGAGCTCTGCTTGGATGTCGGCGTGAGGAGAGTAGTATTTTTATTTGGTATGTGATATGCAAATAATTTGTTATATTGCTTTTTAATATTTTAATAAATATTTGTATAACCTAAATTCAGCTTATTTTTAAATTATTATTTTATTTGTCGAAATTTTTCCGCCCCACAACCAAGACACATCACAAGTTAGTAAAATTCACATATTATTCAGATTCGTGTAAGTGCGTGGAATATCGCCGATGATCTGTGCCCGTGAAGACCCGGCGTGCGGAACGCAGGGATTGGAACGTCAATATTATTCCGTATAGAAGAAAGAAGAAATAAGGAAAGGGTCTTTTGGCCACTTCCTCGTTTCTCGTTTTTTTTTAAATTCGACCTAAATTACTCTACACACGGCTCAAAATCACCACACCGAGTAGTCCAGTGGGCACTCATTAAATATAATATGAACATAAAATGCGTTAAGGCTTATTAAAGGAAAGGTGACGGGAAATAAAATTGAAATGAAATCTCTGCTATGAAATTAATCTTATGAATTTAACTTAAATACAACTTTAAACGAGAAATAGTAATTTTAAATTATAATTAAACAAATCACCCTAAACTTCCAGTAAGATAGTGAATTTAATCAGATCCTAATTTATAGCATATCCATCAGTACAGCTAATAAAAGCACCTTTTTTCGAACTCCCTTATAAATGAAAGGTAGTCATTACTAGGCCCAACTGTTAATCGAAAACGGCTCCCACATAAAAATAACCTAATCTAAATAATAAATAAATTTAAAATACAAATACTGATAAAGTAAAGAAAATTTTATTGTAAAGAAAAATTACACAACTCCTCTTGAGCAACCAACCGAACCGATGTAATAACCCATCTGTTTTCTGCCCTTTGTATCACTGCTACATTAACGGATAACTCTACGGTACAGGCCCATGCCCAGTTGACACCCATCCTACTAAAATAAAACTGTTTAATTTTTGATAGAAAATATTCAACAAGTTCTTAGATCATGAATGATTCCCAAATCCCGATCACCATTACAAACAAAACCACGATCGCCAGAAGCTTGAATTCCCACCATTGTTCTAGCATTGAATACTAAACCAATAATTGTATAAAATATAATTGTTCAACATTACCGGAAATTGAATGATAGGTAAATAATTGAATAAAATAAACTCGTAACACCGTAAGGATCCAGTAGGTAGGAATATAAATCCAACACTTGTAGACAAGAGGATGCTCATGATCTTTCTAGAATAATAAACTCGCGAAACGTCTAATTCCAAATGAATACATTGATTAAATATTAATGAATAAAATGAGATGTCGAAAATTGGAAATAACATGGGAACACTCACAGCGAAATTGTAGAGTTGACAATAACGCGATGCGGGTTTTCCGATGTTAACGTTCCAAAGAAAAAGAACCTTACCCATTTTCCGATTCAAATCAACCTTCGATTATGAATATGAATCTTTATCACGAGAAAAGACGAATGGAGTGGTAAATTCCAAACGGATGTTTACATAAAATATGAAACCGTCGATGAAATAATTCTATCCGAATGTCGATTTTCCGACATCGGACTAATTATCAACACCCACCATTCCGCACACCGACCGACAGTGTGCCAAGCACATCCGCCATCCTATAAAATCAATACGTGGAATTTTCTAATTAATCTACAAAATGTGTGATTGTTCCTTTAACGACAATGGATTATTATCTCAAGCGGAAATCGGGGAATCTACCTTGAACAGGATTGGTAAGAGTACTTTAAATTGATTCATGTTAATGATATTTTCCTAAATAAATTGTTAAATTATTCACGTCTTAATTTAATCATTAATTCAATTAGGATTGCCTTACCCGATAATGTTTTTTTGGATAAATCCATCAAAATTTTTAAACCACCCATGCAAGTTTGCCAGCCCCTTAATCCAGAAATTTTAACATGAATCTAACCCTAAGTTGTTTAGGAGTTTTCGAGGAAACAGTTGTGATAACCCCAATTAACACTTTGATGATTTTCGCAGAAGTTTCTACAATTGACTATAACTCAAATAGCGTCGTCAGGATTCGTAAGTATGGACGACAAAGATGATAAGTAACTTGACTATATATAAATCTCCTTTATTTTGTTTACTACATTTTTAACTATTAAATCTTTTAAATGGTCTTAAATTTTAATAATTACCTATTATAATCGTTTTGGAGGAACGAAAGGCCTATCCAATTACCACCCAAATATGAGCTTTTAGGGTCCCTGTAAGCGAATCGCGCTCACTAATAAAATCGTTTTTTTTGAAGGTAAAAAAGCTCGATAGTAGTGCCGTTTCCATATATCCATTATATGTTTATCTAACTGATCGTCTAATAATTATAGGATCGATAAGTATATTCAACTTAGGATAAGTTTAAAGAAGTTAATGTTTGCATAACCTCCGAAATACCCTCAACCCACACTGTTTTTATAACTCGCAGATGTCAGTGATGGATATTGACCATTTATAATATTGTTTCTCTATGCGCATCTCTTATTATATGGCCCTGTTATGACGTATACTGTGGTTCTATTACTTATTATTTTCACTATAGAAGCGATTGAAAATTAAACATAAACGTATAATTGTATTAATGAATATTTATAATGCAGATAAACCCAGTTCGATGGACTACATTTCAACTCAGCTCGCAGACAGATGGAGATTGGCGTGGGGACGTTTCCGGCAGGAGAGATGCCCGGAGTTCCCCCCCACCGGAGCCTCAACTGACTGACACAACGGAGGACGACCACAACCGATGGCTAGCCGAACAACCCTGGGAAGAGTGGAGCCCGGCCGAGGAAATCCACGCGCAAGCCCAACATCTCCTCAAACAACTGGAAGCCCACCAACGACAGGTGGATGAGCAAGTGGTCCGAGCACGCCAATACCTGGCGAATATCGAGGAAGACATACTGGCTGGTCGGATTGCCAGCAATTACCAATACCCGCAGCGAGGCACTGTCGCACGGGTCACCCGACCAAACAATGCACGGATCCGAGATGTCAGGTGGCCACTAATGACCATCTCTGGTTATTCGCCGGAAGAGTGGGTGGAAAAGGGTTTTCCCTCCTCCTAAACCACCTCTTCATAATAAACTATTCTAGTATTTGAATATTTAGTAAATGTTTATAATAAATAAACCGGTTGTCATTTTGTTAACTGTTTTATCTTAATTTTAATGTAAAAAATCCCTTATTTGTTTAAACATAACTTATACGAATATAGTCTCTTTAAAAATATCAAATCTTTAAATATTTATATACTAGTAATGGAACCTATCCAACTATTACAGAAGGAATTGACTCGTGCTCAACAAGCTAACAAAGCCCTATTCGAGCAAATCATACAGCTCACTAAAGAGATTCAACAAGTGAAAGCCACCTGGGTGGATCCAGCGAGGCTTAAGCCCCTCCATCACCGGCTCACTGCCGCTCAAAAGGGCTGGGCCGATGAACGACAATTAAATCAAAACCTCCGGACGCAGATAAGGGGGTCGGAAGTTGCCTTGTCCGCCAGTCGGGAGGGAGAGGCAGTAACCTACCTCTTGTCTTCGCCCCATCCCAATTGGCTTATCGAGACTCAACACACAATCCAATCTCCGCTGTGACTCCTTCTACAACACCCTCAAGGAGTTACAGGCCGGGGCGCAAGGAGTGCGCCAGATGTAGAGCCGCTCGCCTGGCAAATAAACTTAATTAATTTATCTTGTTTCGTTTGTGAATTTAATTAGATTATAAAGATTGTTCAATTGTTTAAAATTGATAATTTGAGAACATTAAAAGCCCTACAGTAAATTCATGAGTATTCACACTTCGTCAGGTAAACGTCGTTCCATCTCTAGGCACACCATCACCGCAGCTGACACTCACTAACATGATTCTGATCTCGAAACTTCTCACACACAGGGGACATTACAAAGCGAGCATATGTCTTCCATTGACGGCTCGTTGAACCCGAGGGTTGTCCGAGCAATTACAGCGTTAGTAATAGCGCTCACTTTTTGCGGACAATCCGCCCACTCGAACACATTTCCAACGTTGCCTAGCAACGGGTGCATAGTGGTAGCTAGAAAATATTTATATGGTGTTACTGGGGTAACAATAGGAAGATTCAAACAAATAGCAAAACGCAGTAACCCATCAATAATAACATCATAACTCTCTCCCCACGCCGACGCCCAAGCAGAGCTTATACGATGTTGCGAGAACACGACGTGGAGAGAGTTTTCGAGCATTTTTCTACTCACATTTAAAATACTGGTTTTCCACTGGTGACTACTCTAAACTGACTGATTATACAGAGTAAAACTGGTTCAAGTTTATGAAAACTGATTTAAATTATGTGAAAATGAATCGGTAAATATGCCTATAAAACGACCCTAACCTTGCGTGTTAAATTTGATTTAATAAAATAAAATTTGACCTTGTGATTTTCTAGTATATTCTATTCTTAATTTTATTATTTTCGTAATTTAATTTGAAAATTTTCTTTTTAATATTTTAATTGAATTGTTTCAAATTCAAATTATTTACTTTTCGTTCCATTTTTATGGATTTTCGTGTTTTTTGGTAAATTGTCAAATTTCGGTCAAATTTTTATGTTCTCATGTTATGGTTTTGTTTATTTCGTTCGGATCTTGTTGCACTTTGTTATTATTTTAATTTATTTTTGTGTTTCTTGATTTTATATTTAATTGTTTTTTTTCTCATAGTTTAGCATGGCCAGTTAGTGTTTTATGGGTCCGATTTTAAATCTGCATGTTGTATTTGCGTGTGTATTACCGATCCATTTAAACAAATTTGTGTCCTGGCCCAACAATATTCTTCAAAATAATTGATTCTAAATAATAATATTATCTAAATATTGTAATGCAATTAAAGTACCTTTCAAATCATTAAATTTTACTTTTAAATGATTCTAAATCCTAAAATTAAAAACATTATAAAATTTATAAATTAAAATGACTAGATTAAATAAAATGTAGCAAATTTTAAATTTGTTTTAAATGAAAATTAATTAATTGAAATAGTAAATCAAAAATATTTACTCTAATTATAAATAAAAAATTATTTTGAGATATCAACTAAAATAAATTAGAAATATTTTAAATAATACTAAAATCAAAATTAGTTAATTGAAATTGTAAAACAAAAGTTAATTTGGTATATAATTAAACATTTAACTTAATTTAATCTTAAATAAGATTTTATTTAACATTTAGAAATTAATGTTTCAATAAAATTTAATTTATACATTTTATTTTAAGAATTATGTATTTTAAATGTATTTTAAAAATTAAATTTTTGATAAAGAATTATAATTAAGAATTAAATGATGAATTTTTGTTTTAAATTAACTTTGAAATAAAAGATTTGCAAACGTGATGTAAATAATTTCAAAAAATATAGATAAAATTTTATTAGTAACTAGAATTGTGATTACAATTAAAATAACAAAAGATCCCTTGGTCTGAAATATTATGCTACTGTATATTTTGGATGCAGTTATAATAAATAATTAATTATTAAGCACCTTTTAAACAATAAAAGAATATTAAAGTCTTAATATATTTATTTGCATTTTTTAAAATGCAAATTTGATTTTAAAAATATTTAGTAAACATTTTTTAATCTGAATGAATAATTTTTTATTTTTAAAATAAATGTTTAACTTTAAAAATAAATTTTTAATTTTATTCGAATTTTTAAAATTTTTTATAATAGTAAATCGAATTTGAAAATTCATGACATTTTTTAAAATAAATATATTTGTTGAATATAGTTAAGTGAAAGAAAATATCAATCAGAGATGAAGAGGAGGAACCAAATAAGTTGTTAAATTTCGTCTATGAGTGATCCAGGACTTTTACAGGCCTAAATATTTCATTTTTTATTTTATGAATAAACATTGTTAATTATTTAACTTTTATTACTAATATTATATCAGATAAGTAAATAACAAAAAAAGACTTTTCTGCGAAAATTATATTGATGAACTAAATTTCGATTATTATGAAAATATAAAATTAGAATAATGATAATTATTATGGTAAGAATAATAATAATAATTATTTTTAAACATTTTTTAACTTTAATTTACTACTTATTTTTATAAGTAGTATATATTTTGTAAATTTATTTTATTATTATTTTTATTAATATTATTATTATTAATATTATTATTATAATTTTTATTATTAATAATATTATATAATGAAAACCAACACATACATAAAAACTTTTATTATAAAGAAATAATTCTACTATAATAATATTGTCGAAGAGCTTTATTCAAAGCCCATTCCACATACTTTCGATATCAGGCCGCACAGCAATGACATCCATCACCACATGGATATTCAGGTTCCATATCTTTTGCCATTTTGTTTTGCTTGGCATCCCATAGGAACTCGTCGATTATGGTAAATATCCATATTGACGTATAATTAAAGACTAAATCTGGAATTATAGATTTTGGTTTATTCTTCAATATTTCATTTATTTCTGGATAATAGAATTCCAGACGTTCTTTAATAACTTTAAAATAATCATCTATCAAATAGTTAATAATAATATATAATAATTATTAATTATCATAATGTTTAATTTCATTCATAGATTGAACTGCGCTTGGTATAGCCATTATAATGATAAAAATTGAAATAACAATTACTTTTATACTAATTTAGACCAATGTAAAGTTAAACACACAAATCTTTAGCTATAAACAATAAATATTAATTTATATAGATTTGAAAATGATTAAAGAAATTTTAATAATAATATTAGTTTTTAATATGGTCAACTCAATTGTTGTAACTGTTCAAGGTAAAAATTCAACAAGATGTGTATGTCCTGATACCGCTGTATTGATGGATATTTTGTATATGAAAGATAGGCCTAGATATTGAAAACTCCAGTCAAAAGATTATCTGAAAGAATGAGTAATTTCGAATTCCGATTTGAACATACATATGAGACTTTAAAAAGAGCTAAAAACGAATTATATGATGATATTATATATCTAAATAAGACCATTATTATTATCCAAAATGAATTAAGAAAATCAATATTAGAATTGAAAGAAAATCGCAAACTTAATGAAAAAATGTTGAATCAAGTTCAATATAGTATAAAATTTTATTCTAATAAAAAAACTGATCAGTTCAATCGTATAATGAAATTACAACAACAACCGGTTAACAGTGGTGGCAACAACTTGAAAGAAGTTAACAGTGCCAACAAATCATCATTACCATTTCCATTATATATTTTTACATATTTTCTTAGTATTGCATGATTCTGATTGGTTGAATATAGTATAAATAAGCTTACACTTCCAAATATTTTTATGAAATGACAGAAACTAAATTTTTTATAACTTTGTTGAATGAGCTGGTCTCTAATAATAGAGAAGAAGATGATATCATTTAAAACATAAAATTCATGGTAAACCGTACCGAGAAAATTGTAGAAGACATTCCATTTGATTATGAAAAAATTCTCAATTTGCCACCATTGGAGAGAAAGAAGGCATTCCAATCATTATTTAGTTACATGTTCGATGAAAATAATAAATGAATGCGAATAATAGTAGGATTAATGTATATGAAACACATGATATTAAAATCTTGCTCTGACTAAGAAAATTATTTTAATGGTCTATAGAGGTATATTACTTTATATTGTTATTAATTTATCAATTTTTAGGTGATAGAAACAAAAATTTATCCGTGGATAGAAACAAACGGTGGATGGACAGCGATTATTCAAGTTGCAGCAGAAGCCAAACGTTCTGATATTTATATCGAAAATTGCAAATTTTTATTAAAACTATTAACTGGAGCATCTGTTTTATATTTATGTAATAAGGTCGGCTCATCTTTATAATTTCGGTAGTATCTTCAGTATCATTAATATTTTCTTCATCATTAATAAGTGTATCATCAATAATTTCTTCAGAATCATTAATAATTTCAGTATTAATTTCTCCATCATTAACAATTTCAGTATCATCACTATGACATTCAGAATCACAACCTGAATCTTCTTTACTAAATGCTTCAACTAGAGTCAACATATCTCTAATTTTTACACCGGTTATTTCTTCGAGTTTATCAAACAAAAAGTTTATTAAATATTCTAAACGAAATTAATTAATTATTTTATATTTTTTATATTTTACCTTTTTCAGACATCATTTTAAAACTATTTTAAAACTACTTATAATTTTTGTTTATAGAATAACAAAGAAAACATTAATACATTTATTAAACACTAAACACTATACATTAAAATAATTGTGAAAGTCTAGCAGTAACGATTTTCCAGATTGGAGAAAGCACATCATTTTGATCCGATTTATATCCTTGGATTGTTATTGTTATATACCAGTTTTCCTGTTCTTTGAATCCTACTTCTGTAAATGCATCATAATATCTGGTATATTGACTCGTGAAGAAAGCATTTCCATTGCATTTAAAATTGGAATTGATCTTTTTGAATATATTATCAATATCCTTGATATCTAACATTGAGAGAGTACCAGCAAGAGATTGAAATTGCGTTTTATTGAGTTTATTTGGATTTGCCAATTGCATATTGATAGGCTCCTTTAAAAAATACATTTATTTTCTTGGTCATGTTTGATTTATGATCTTTATAAGGTGGTGACGTGCTTTTATACCCTTGACAGATAATGATTAACCAACCAGAATCATGTATATGATTAGAACAAAGACAATGCATGTTAAGTGCATGATAAGTGCAAGATAAGTGCGTGAATGCAAAATATATAAAACTGTATGTGAATTAACCCATGGAGATTGTATATGATTTTACATACATCTGTCATCTATATAAAATGCATTATTAATATCACGTGTTTTATTATTTATATTATTATTATTATTACTATTATTATTATTATTGTTACCACCACCAAATAAACTATTACTACCAAAACAAAAATAAAATATAAAACATTTATTATTATTATTATTATTATTATTATTATTATTATTATTATTATTACTATTATTGATACCACCACCAAATAAAACTATCACTACCAAAATAAAATACAAATCATTTATTTCTTATTATTGTTACCAACACAAAAATAAAACTATTACTACTAAAATAAAATACAAAACATTTATTGTTACCACCATAAAAATAAAACTATTAATACCAAAACAAAAAATAAAATACCAAACATTTATTTCCTAAAAAGTTGATATTTAGATGAATTCCTAACGGATTTCGCCAGGCACCATTCGACATATCGCTGGTACCGAAAATCACAGCAGCTACAACCCAGAATACAGGGGTATTCTGGTTCCATCTCCTTCGGTCTTCGGTCAAGCTTTATATCCCAGAGAGCTTGATCTATTATATTGAAGATCCATATGTTGGTTGTTCCATATACCAGATCTGGAATGCTTGATTCTGGCTGGTCTTTGACTATTGATCGTAGTTGTGGGTAGAAAAAGAACAACCGTTTTAAGATCAAGGCCTAATATTTATCTGGAAACAATGATAATAATATTAATAAATAATAAATAATAAATTTACCGTAATTTTCTATTTCTTTCTTTGTTAATTTAGTGCTTGTTGTCATCATAATATTTTCAATTTTAAAAATGAAATGAAATGAATAAGCAAGTTGTTTTAATCAATCATTAGCCAATCAGATATCGACCAATCCCGTGATTTCATTTTGTATATCACAAACAATATTTTTGTACTCTAGATTTCGCAACCCTAATATGACTATTTTGCCACAGGCAAACAAGTTAACACATATAGGGTTGTATTTTAAAAACCTCAGTGCAGGAAATAATTCTGGCTCGAACATACAAGGACATTTTGTTGACATATTGTATAGATTGATAGATTGTCCCATATCCATGGTAACCGTAATTGACTGTATTTCAATTTCCTTTATTCTATATTGTAATTTATTGACATCTTAAGGTTTCTTGCATCCCATGATTCTGCATTTGCCTGATTTGAAAAATATTATAGGGTATTTTCCACTCCTATCAACAATTTGCTGGGGTTTACCAATTGGAAATGTCATTTTTGATACATCAAAAGTTCCTTTATAATTTATATTTGATAACATAATTAAACAATAAAGAAATATTAAGCTATATTTATAATTTTTAGGAAGAGTTCATTAAATCATATAATATAAACAAAAACCTATAGTTATACAAACTAATAATGGAATTAAGAATCGATGCTGTATATCAAATCGTCGGTCCAAGTGGTAGTGGTAAAACTATGTTTGTGTGTAAATTACTGAAATCTAATTTATTTCAAACAAAATTCAACAAGATTTATTGGCATAAGGGTGCAGATGAAGAACATGGATTAACTCAGGATAATTTCTGTAAATTGAAAAACATGAAAATAGTAAAGGGTTTCGATAAAAACTGGTCAAGTCGTTTAAGGAAAGGTGATGTCATCATTATTGATGATTTGTATCAGGAAGCTAATAAAGAAAAGGATTTTAATAATTTATTCACAAAAATCAGTAGACATGTCGGTGTTGCTGTGATCTATATTACTCAAAATCTATTTCATCAGGGTGGCGCACATCAAACAAGGAATTTAAATGTTCAATATTTAGTTATTTTCAAGAATCCTAGAGATGCAACAGTTATTGATTTTCTTGCTCGACAAGCATACCCTAATAATCGTAATTTTCTCATCAGTGCATTTTAAGATGCTACATAATCACCACATGGATATATATTTCTTGATTTCACACAACAATGCAATGATGATTTACGGGTAAAAACAAATATTTTTATTTAAAGAAGGTGCCATGGTATATAAACAAAGTTGAAAACTTTAACATGTAAAAATGTTTATGAAATCCAGGCTTAAAAATATCCAAAAACTCAGACAAAGTATTAAAAAGAAAAACAAAGTTCCACCAAAAACCAGTTATACATCATCTAAAAAATTAATAACCGAGAATTACCCTGCAATGAATCTTATTTCGAAAAACATTATTTAAAAGAGTAAGAAAAAAGTTAAAATTGTTAAAAATCATAGGAGTTTCCCATATTTTAATGCATTGTTAAAGGCTTCGAGTATGAAAAGAATGTCTATTTTACAATCATTTCCAACTTTTGTTGTCGATGATTTACTCAAAATTCTATTAAAAGTAGTCAGAGGTAAAATTAAAATCAGTAATTCTAAAAAACTAGTATTGAATAAACATCGTAAGTCTTTGTTATCGCTAGTAAATAATAAAAATCCTCAGCAAATGAGAAAAATCAAGGTGGATTTATCGGAGCAATGTTACCATTAGCATTATCATTATTATCACAATAAACGATGGGGCAATCATTACCTAATGTTAAATTAAAATTTAAATCATCTTGTTGTAATGGAGAAGATATGGACGAACCCAGAAGACGAAGCAGGTTTCGGTGGAGTGGCAAAGTTAAAGAAAAGAGCCCCAAAGTCGAAAAAGGAAACGCAAAAGTGGTTGTCAGATCAGCTTTCGTACAGTTTAAACAAACCAATGAGGAAAAGATTTCCAACAAGAGCTTATAAGACATTCGGTATTAATGATTTATGGCAAATGGAATTGATGGAGATGATACCGTATTCGAAGATTAACAAGGGTTATAAATATATTTTAACGTGTATTGATGTTTTCAGTCGTTTTGCTCGCGGTGTACCAAAAAAGACAAAATCTGCAGAGGAAATATCTAAAGCAATTAATAATATATTTAAAAATGGACATCCAGACAATTTGCAAACCGATTTAGGTATTATTATTATTATTATTATTATTATTATTATTATTATTATTATTATTATTATTATTATTATTATTATTATTATTATTATTATTATTATTATCATAATTACTATTATTATTATTATTATTATAGGCAAGGAGTTTTACAATAGTAAAGTTAAACAAATCCTGGATCGTCTCAAAATAAATCATTATTCTGTACATTCTCAATACAAAGCCGCACATGTTGAAAGATTTAACCGGACATTGAGGGATAGATTGAAGAAATATTTCGTGCATCAAGATAATAAAATATGGATAAATGTATTACCGAAAATACTTGTTAGTTATAATAATTCATCACATCGAGGTCTGAATGGTTTGAGACCCGTAGATATCAGCTCGAAAACATTAGCTAAATCAGTACGGTCTAAAACAGTTGCTATTACAAAACCTAAATATAAAGTTGGTGATCACGTTAGAATTAGTAAAATATCTGCTTCACTTTTCATCAAAAATTTCGATAGTAATTGGAGTGATGAGGTATTTCAAATTATTAAAATTAAAACTAAACAGAGTCCTGTAATGTATTTATTTAAAGATAGTGATAACAATGTAATACAAGGGAAATTCTATGAACAGGAATTACAAGTTATTTTCAAACCTACAGTGTTCAGAATTCAGAAAATATTGAAAACTAAAATGGTGGGTAAGGATAAACAATACTATGTCAAATGGCATGGATATCAAAAACCCTCATGGATATCATCAAAAGACCTAGTAAAATGAGTTTCTATACAATTTTTACCTAGCAATAGTTGCCCACTAATCCATCCGGAAAATCAAGCAAGTAAATTTATGGTTGATCTTCAAAATCCCATTTATTTACATGGAAATTGGGAAGTTGCTTTGCAAGACTTTACATTTGTGCACAATACATTCCCATTTTATAGTCATTGTAAAATCGGTTAAAAGAAACGTGTTCCCAAAACATGTAGTGGTATTTTCACAATCAATAATTTTGAACGATATTGTCATATTCCGAATCAAATTTTAGATGAAAATAGTGGCATGTTTTTTAAAGATGGATTGAATGTTAGTTGTGATTATAGTCCATTTACAATAAAGTTTGAAAGTATTGAGGATGCCAAGCGAATGGGTTGTGATAAGCTTAGCATTGCTGTTCCTGGTGAGAAAAGTGTAACAATCGAAAACATCAAAATATCAGTATCATATATTAATGAGGTTGAAGAGACATTTACATTTACTAATGATTTATATATTGAAACCCTTGAAGAATTACATAAATATATTTCATTCAATTGTTTACATATATTTAAAACTATTGAATTTGTTAAAGATGGAATATGCAAATTCAGTCTGAATAATAATATTTGTGAAATTACATTTGATAAAAATTTGGCTAATACATTGGGGATTAGATAAGCAAACATATAGGGCAAGTGCTTTTGGTGTACGCAAACCAAAACTAATAAAACTTCATAGGCAAATGTTCATATATACTAACATCATCGATCCTATAATTGTTGGTGATCTTTGGTTCTTCTATTGAAATCTGTTTGGGTTGATAAACATGACCAGGATGAAGTTGTCAATATAAATATCGATAATCCCATGTACTTACCGGTATCAACATCATGTATAAACAATATAGAAATAAATATTCGTGATGATAGTGGTAAATTTATTGAATTTAGTAAAGATACAAAAACTCATTTGACATTACATTTTCGTAAATTAGATGGCCAATAACGATATTATTAGTATGTATAGTGGTAGTCAAAGTGGTGGCGAATTACCATATTTTATTGGTAAACAGTATGGATCAGGATGGTTGAGAACAATTGGTAGATTTGCACTTCCTATTCTTAAACGCCTTGGTAGTTTTGGTATGAAAACTGCTAAAGATGTGATAATGAATGAGCAGAAAATATTATCATCGCTGAAATCAAATGCATTATCTGAGTTAAGGAAAGTTCTACCTAGTGTTGCAGGTATGTTTCAAAAACCCGAAGCACCAGCACCAGCTCAAAAACGTAAAAGACATCATAAACATATAAACAAACGAATGAAAGGATATGGAACTATATTTCAAAAATGATTTGCGGTAAATCTGAATTGTGTTTATTTGATAGACCATCTCCCCAAGCAGTAATTGAAATGGGGGCCTTTGAATATGTATTCCCGATGAATTCTATTATGGAGTGTAGAACTGATATTGAATTTTATATTAATGGTTCCCAAACTGAATATCTAGATTTGAATGATACATTGCTAACTGTTCAGATTAAAGTTGTAGATAAAGATAGAAAACCGTTGGGTGAACCTAGTGATGTAATACCCAACAATTTCTTGTTTCATACACTTTTTAAAGATGCAGTTCTCGGATTTAATAATATCAAGATTGAGGGTGGTAACAGTACATATATTTACAAAGCTCTAATAGAAACTATTATAAATTACAATAGCGATACTAAAAATACATGTTTAACTCCTATGGGTTATGGTACTGATGATGATAGGAAAAGGTGGATTAAAGGATCGAAATTATTTACCATGTGCTCATCATTACAAATCAATTTTATGGATCAACCGAAATATTTACTCCCAGGTGTTAATGTACACATTACATTGAAAAGATCTGATTCTGCATTATCAATAACAAGTACTAGCACATCAGCTATTCTTCAATTAGTTGATTCAAAATTATTGGTGAGAAGAGTTCGGGTTGAGCCTTCTGTATTAGCAGGTCATCAATTGGGGCTTAATTCTAAGCATGCAATATATCCATTGAAAACAAAGGAAATTGTTCAATTTGCAATTGCTTAAGGTTCAGATTCTTTCTATATAGAACAAATATTTGGAGATAGAAGAATGCCCAACTTTATATTGGTAACATTTCAAAGTGAATCTCAATATAATGGATCATACTTAACATCGAGCTCAATTTTCAAAAACTTTGGTGTAACATCGCTAACTTTATCGAAAAATAGTGATTATAGAGAAACATATACTCAAGATTTCGAAAATGATAATTATTGTGCTACATATATGCAGAGTATAGTGAGAAATATGGGTTTTTTGGATAAAAACCTTAATTGTGATATAACTCTTGAAGATTTTAAAAGCAAATATCCATTCTTTACATTTGTTTTGGCTCCTGATTTTGATTTAAATCAGAGTCAATTACCTCAAAATGGAAATTTACGATTAGATATAAAGTTTGCTAAAGCTACAACTGAACCGGTACATGTTGTAATATATGGAGTATTTGAAAATGAGGTTCAAATAACTGCAAACAGAACAGTGTTGGTTTGAACGAACATTATTGGTTTGAGTGGTATAAATGTATAGATAATTTATGATAATTTGTCATGGAGTAAGGTTTTATGTAATAGTAATATTATTGATGTAGTTCTGTTCAGGTCTATCGAATTGGAAAACAAATACTAGGACATGAATTTTTAGGAGTATTTCCTCTTGATAAAATTCCATATTTACGTAATAATCAAGCCATAATCGTCAATACTCAATCGTCTCATCTCGGTGGAGAACATTGGTTAGCAATATATATGAAACCAGGCAAGATATTTGTATTTGATCCTATGGGTTTCTATTATCCGGCTTTAATGGTTTCGAAACTTCAAACAATGGGTAAACCTATTATTTATAATAAAACTATGTATCAAAAACCATGGACCTTAACATGTGGTCAACATTGTTTAGCTTGGTTATTATCCAAGCGATTTGATGTTTAATAAATGTTTTATTGTTATTGTTATGTTTTATTGTTATGTTTTAACTATTATTATTTTTATTATTATAATTATTATTATTTTTATTATTATTATTTGTATTATTATTATTATAAATATTATTATTACATGTTTAATTAATTAAAGATAAGCTAGTGCGTGATCACAAAGACAGTGCATTATAAGTGCGTGATCATCACATGATAAGTGCATGACTGCATGCATGCACACTCAAGACTTAAAAAAGAAAACACATACATACTTTTGTTTATGTGTTTTACAAAGAAAACATACTTACACACTATAGACTGCATGCATAAAAATCTCTCACCTATATGTGTGTATTGCTAAAATGTGATTGGCTAAATCCTGAAAATATTATTCTCTTTATAAACATTAACAAATTCTAAATTTGTCACAATTATTTCAAAAATTTATCAAGCGCATTTTTCAAAAATTTTCAAAAAATGAACACCAATAATATTTTAAGAAGTCTTCTCCTGAATGAAACTGGTAAGGATTTTTAATTTAATTTTAAATTTTATTATTATATTTTCTAGACTGGTTTACATTAACAGAATTGTAAGATCAGTTAGATCTTGAAAATGATGTTATTATTATCGAAGATGATGGTAAATTTTAATTTGATTTGTGTTTTATTTATAAATTATTTTAGAAGTTATTTAAATCGAAGATACGCAAACAATTATCATCAGTGATAGCAAAGATGATGATGATATTATGATTATCGAAGATGGTAAATTTTAATTTTATTTTCTCTATATATTATTACGGTTTAGTTGATTTGGATGCAGATGTTATCATTAATGATGCCCCCGTTTCTAGGGAAGTCAATTTTCGTGATGATGCCCTCGTTTCTGGGGAAGACAATGTTCATGATGATGCCTCCGTTTCTGGGGAAGATATGGAGGACCTCGTTTCTATAGATGATGATGATTCTTCGGAATCAGGGAATAAATGTTAGTTTTTTATTTATTTTTTATTTATTTATAGAAATTAAGTTAATGATATTTGAAGTATTATTAAAATAATACATTAAATATCAATAATTTATAATAATTTATAATAAATTTATAATAAGGTTCTATTTATTTCAAAAGTTTTATGATGAATATATTTTTAAATTGATGAAATTTAAAGTATTATTTTAATAATACTTCAAATATCATTAATTTATAATAAATTTTTAAAAAAAAGTATTATTACTGAAACATATAATATCATAATAAATTATAAACAAATATATTGTCATAATAGTTTTTTGAATTAAATAGGCATTTTTTATTATAGATTTTACAGTAATTGAATTATATAGGAATTATTTTAATAGATACTTTATAAAGAAATTATATAACAGTTTGCAGAGAGCATGCAAATATTATTGTATATCTTATAAAGGTTTTATTTAATTGTTAGAATTATTAGATATTTTATATAGTTTTTATTAAATAGTTAGAATTATTAGTTACTTTATATAGGTTTTGTACATTAATTTATTATTTTTATTAGGCACTTTTTATCCGAGATATTGCATCTCATCATTGCAACATAATGAAAGTTGTCATGAAGAAATGAAAAAATATTACCGCCATAGATTTAATGGCATCAACTTTTTTATCTGCGCCATATGCAAAACATCCCAGAACATTAAATATAAAGAATTTTATAAGGAACATGCGGTTCATTTAAATTCATTTAAGTCGAGTAAAATAAATATGTTTAAGAAAATTAATAAAAATAAAATCGATATTTTGAATATACTACAAAATAAAAATACATCAAATAAAAAGAATAAAAGACCTGCTGCACATATTAAAAATAATATCCCAAATAAAATAATTAAAAAAGAAGTCATCGAAATCAGTGATGATGATGACTCTAATATTATAAATAATGTAAATAATGAAAATAATGTAAATAATATACCTATTATAAATAATGAAAATATTATACCTACTATAAATAATGAAAATATTATAAGTAATATACCTATTATAAATAATGTAAATAATATTATACAATTCGGAGGTTCTGTATTAGAGAATGAGCCGAACATTTCAGTAAATTTAAATGGCGCTATCAAAACTTTACGTTTTGATATATCTAACGCGCAACTAATTACAGTAACTTTAACTGAGCGAATCAGTAATAAATTAATTTTTGAGATAAATAAAATAGGGAGCGTTAAAATTCAATTCGCGATATTAATTAAATTTGAAAAAGATGGTGAGATCCGTGACAATTATTTTTCGAATAATGCGAGACATTTTCGGATAACTTTTTAAGCGAAGGGGTTAATAAGCTTAATGAAAAAATAGAACAATTCACCCATTTAGGCAGTGGATGGCGTGTTATTAATATTATGGAAATTCAATTTATTTTAACAAAATATGCTCCTTTTAATCGTCTGTCTGGACATAAATATATTAAAACCCCTTCTGCATTAAAAAATAAAGGAGTTATAGTAAATATAAAAAACAATGACGACAAATGCTTCCTTTACTCTATTCTTTATTTATTAAAGAAAGATTTAATTTGTGAAAACCCCCAAAGAGTCTCTAAACATACAGAGTTTTTAGACGAATTAGAATACGATGAGATCACGGATTGTCCCATGAAATTAATAAACATTCCAAAGTTCGAAAAGAAAAATTCGACTTTAAAACTAGCAATAAATGTGTTTTCGTACACGCCAACTGTTATAATTGATGAGGTTTCAGATAATTATGTCTTTCACCATCCTCATTTAAGTTTGATCCATAGAAGCAAAGTCACTGACGGAAACCCTATTTATTTATTATTACTTGAAAATAATGATAGATATCATTATACCGCTGTGACCAATATCAACTGGGTAATGAATTGCCATCAAAACCCTGACTGTAACATTCAAATTAGATGTCGTTGGTGTCCACATTGCCTTAATGGGTTTAGATTAGATAATGCATTCAATACACATGTTGCATTATGCGCCAAAAATCAGACTGGCACAACCTTATACACGCTCCCCGAAAATAAAAATTTAGAATTCTTAAATTATTCAAAACATATCACCTCACCTTTTGTGATTTATGCCGATTTTGAATCGGTTTTACCTCCTGATGATAGACATCATCAAATTCATATGCCTATTGCAGCAGGCCTTTTATAATTTTAATAATTACACTAACACAAAATCATATTATTACTTTTATGGTCTTGATTGCATTCCTGATTTTCTTAAGAAAATTGAGGAAATTGCAATTGAAATTTTTATTCCGTACTATGATTCGGAAGGTGATAAATTGATAGGGCTTATGTCTTTCAGTGAGGTTCGACAGTTTAAATCTTGTCGAACCTGTTATTTATGTAAAAAACCGATTGTACATCCGGTTAGAGATCATTGCCATTTTACTGGTAATTATCTAGGGGAAGCTTGCCGAAAATGTAATATAGCTCGTAGGATTTATCGATTACTACCTATAGTCTTTCATAATTTAAGATGGTATGACCTTCACCATATTTTAAAATATGGTCTCGATCGCTTTCCTTCATGGAATTTAGATATCATACCGACCTCTACAGAAAAGTTTATTTCGTTAATTGTTCACATTAACAAATTGGCTGTTTGCTTTATCGACAGTATGCAATTTGTTAATTGTTCGTTAGCTAAGGCTGTGAAAACGCTAACTTCTCTTCCATTGACTTCGTCTGTCTTTCAAGGTTCTATAGTCGACTGTAAAGGTATTTTTCCGTATAATTTTGCTGTTTCTGAGGAAGTTCTTGAGACTACTTATGAGTTGCCTTCAATTTGGGAGAGCGTAAGTGAAGATGAGTACGATAGGGCACAAGTAATCTGAACGCAGCAAAACTGTAGGACTTTGCGTGATTATATGTTAATTTACCTTAAACTTGATGTATTCCTCCTTGCGGACTATTTTCAACAATTCCGTGCTAAGGCTATTGTTTACAATGGTCTTGAACCTCTAAACTTTTATGGCATTCCGGGTATGTTATGGGCTTCAGCGCTTATGACATTAACGGAACCCATTAAACTTTTAAAGGACATGGAAATGTTCAATTTTTACGAAGGTGGAATACGGGGTGGGTTAACATTTGTTAACAAACATTACATTGCTGCTTCGGAGGATACAGAATTATTGTACATAGATATAAATAATCTGTATGGTTGGGTTCTCAGCCAAAGTCTTCCTTACGCTGAATTTACTTGGGTGTATGATGGTTTGGATGAGGTTTTGAGTGAATGTCCGAATGTTGTGGATATTGAAATCCTTCCATATGGATATACTATGGAAGTTGATATCGAAATTCCAGATAATTTACATGATTTTTTAAATGACTTTCCGATTGGACCGGAAAAGATGTGCCCACCAAATTCAAAAGTTGAGAAGTTAATGCTAACGCATTATCCTAAGAAGAACTATGTTCTTCATTGGAGGCTTCTCAGGCTTTATCTTTCTCTCGGGGCTAAGGTTACATATATACATAGAGCTATTATATATACAAGCAAGCTCCTATTTTTAAACATTATATCGATAAAAACACTAACTTGCGTGCAAATGCAGTTAGTGAACTATATGGAGATTTATTTAAATTGTATAACAACAGTCTGTATGGTAAATCTGTTGAGAATCTTAAAAAGAGGATGAATTTGCGATTATGTAATTCAGCTGAAAAGGTAATTACATATTCGTCAAAACCGGCATTTAGAAAAACAATAGAGATTACTGATGATTTTTTTGCCGCTCATCTTAATAAAGACTCAATATGTTTGGATAGACCTAGTTATATCGGTCAATCAGTTCTAGATTTATCCAAACTACGGATGTACCAGTTACAGTATGTTGAGTTACAAAAATATCGTGATATTTATAATTGTGATATCAATCTATTAGCGGGTGATACAGATAGCTTCTTTTTGGAGATAAAAAATTTAAAATTAGAAATTTTATTAAAAGCGATGATTTCGGATGACCTATTAGACACATCAAATTATGATCCTTCTCATCCTTTATATTCTAGACAACTTGACTCGGTTATTGGCAAGTTCAAGGATGAGAGTAAAGGGTTAGGATATAGCGAGTGGGTTTTCTTGCGCCCTAAATGTTATAGCTTGCTAGGAAATAAATCAACAATGCGAGCTAAGGGTGTAAAATTACTGGGTACCGACATTAAACACTAATCATATTTGAATTGTTATAATAACAATACTATTATGTCGGTATCTCAAACTAGGATAGAAACCCGAAATCACCAGTTGTTTACTTTTAAAAATTCTAAAATAGCATTAAATAATCATGACGATAAGAGAGCTTGGGTAGGGAAAAACTCGAGTTTTGCATATGGTCATTATAGAGGGGTTGATGTCCTTGATGTTGGCGGTAATATAATAATGCCTGAAACCGATCCAGCAGTTCGCGATCAACAATTTGATGAGATATTTGACAATGTCATTGATATTTATTAACAAATTTTGTAAATATTCGAAAAATAAAAATTGTGAAAATTTCTCTTTTTCATTTTCTTATAATTTTTCATTTCTTATAATTTACTTGTTTTCATTTTTATAAAATTTTTATTTTTTCATGAGAAATGCACAGCGTGAAGAAACGTGAAATAAGACTTTATATTTTTATATATGTTTTAATGTATTTATTATTAATAATTGATTGATTTAATATATATATATATATATATATATATATATATATATATTATATATATATATATATATATATATATATATTAAACGATAACGCCAATAAAAAACCTTTCTTACGATATATTTCGATAGCACAGCTATCATCTTCAGGTACTCAAAACCAACTAAAAATATGATGAATTAACATTTAATTTAAACAAATTATTTTTTATTAATTTAATTTTTTAATAAATAAATATTTTTAAAAATATATTTTAAATTAATTTTAAATTTTAAATTTTTTACTTATATTCTAATTTTTTAAAAATTAATGCAATTTAAAATTTTCAATTATTTTAATAATATTAAAAAAACAAACATGATTTAACACACGTAAACTATTTAAAAACATTCAAAACATTCGTAGTCACAGCACTCTGCACGTTAATCTTTGGATCCAATGACCTTATCAGCAATGCTTCACATATCACTCGTTCCCAATAACTATTAAAACTTCTCAACAAAATTCTAAAATCAGACATTCCGATATCACTTTTACAGCCTCTATTGTGTTCACTAATATTGGTCAAACCCTTCAATCGACAATGCTCTAGAACTCGAGTACAGAGATGACGGGAAGTCTCTCCAATGTATGTGGCATTACACCCATTACATGTAAATTGATAAACGAGATCAGAACACAATCCAACCGGAGTTTTTGATTTATTAATAAACATATTGCGTACCTTACACGAATTAGAGACGATCTTATACTCTAAATTTCCTATCAGTTTACCCAACTTCCTCTTATAATTTGTAAAGCCTTCAGAGTACGGCAATACTAACACATATTTAGGCTCAATTTTTTTAAATCCATTTTTACAATCACCCAGATCAACACTCAATTCACACCCATCCGACAAATTACATTCAGACTTTCCACAACATGGATCCTTAGGATTTTTAATCAATTTATCAACAGTTTCTTTTATCATCAACAATAAAATGATTTAGAATATCCATTCTTTATCAACAACTCAACCAATTTATCAACACTTTTTACCGAATTAGCAAAAGTAGAAGATAAAGCCCATGAACGATAAATCAATCCTTTCACCATATTTCTCTTATACTTAAATTCACAAAAGCTTTCTGGAGAAGTATAAAGACCAGTATCAGTTGGTTTTCTATAAATCTCTGTCTCATACTGTTTATCTTTGCGTTGAATTAACAAATCCAAAAACGCAATTGATGACTTTCTCTCCGTTTCACATGTGAATACAATGTTTTTATGTAAACTGTTCATAAACTGCAAAAACGGTTCTACATGTTTCTGGTTTTCAAATATAAGAAAAATATCATCCACATACCTTTTATAAACAAAAGGTTTTTCAAATTGGAAAGAAGCAATTTTCTTTTCCAAACTAGCCAAAAATATTGATGCCATCGTTGGTGCTAAAGGGGAACCTATAGCGACTCCATCTATTTGTTGATACCATTCATCATTGAAAAGAAAATTGACATTTGAAGTAGCAAATTCAAGAAGTTTTCGAAATGCCCTTCTATCCAAAATGTGATGTTCCGAATCATTTTCATTCCACAACGCACAGCATAAGTCAATTGTCTCAACCAGTGGCACATTCGTAAACAAACTACAAACATCAAACGAAACCATAACATCATTCATACTTCGTTTTTGTAGCTTTGCAATACAAGAAACAAACTCAAAGCTATCCTTACATTCAAACTCTGATCGCATTAATGGTTTTAATAATCCATCTAAAACCTTTGCTATTTTATACTGGGCAGTACCAACCATCGACAAAACTGGTCTCATGGGTACACCATCTTTATGGATTTTTGGCAGCCCATATAGTTTAGCTGGCTGCGATCCTATTGGACGAATAGACTTACCTACCTCTTCATCAATAAGCTTCTTCTCAATAAAACCATTTAACATTTTTTGCACAAACTCTTCATCCTTAAGAGGAGGTAATTTTCCATTCTTCCGACCCTTTGGCAATTTCACAAACTGAGGAGAATTTAACAAATCATTCAACTTATTTACATACACATCATGGTCAAGAATGACTATCCCATTTCCTTTGTCAAACTTACAGATATTTATATTTTTTTTAGCTAAGTTTTTTAAAGTCATAAAATCCCTAATATTTTGCTTTTTGTTAAATTCGTTGCCAAATTTATTTAATTATTTATTTATAAATCATGCTGCAGCTGTTCCAATATTCAAAAGGTTTATGAAGGTTTATAACTCCCTCAAAAGAAAGGAACTAGACATTAGTTTTCTTGAGACTTGTTTAGAAGAAAAGATGATTCCTTCGTTCATTTATAAAATGAAACTAAGTGATTGTCTTTCTAGTAAAGATGTCCAATTAATACATAGAAGAACGTTAAGAAGAATGTTGGAATCAGAGAAAATAAGGAGAACTTCCATTGATAAAAAACTAACAAATATTGGATTAATGTTAAATAATGCTACGAATGAGTTTTGTTTACAGGTATGTGTAGAATGGTGTATCAAAAATTCGATTGTGCAAATAAAATCTAAAGAGAATGCTCATATTAAAAAATTGATTAATTTGAGAAAAATATTTGGTATTTCTAAATTTAGTGTGGAGAATACTGTGATAAATTTGAGTAAAATAGTGTTGAATGATGATGAAGAGCGTGTTTTAAAATTTGGTCCAAATCACTGTATTAAGAATCGCTTGGATGAAACAAAATTGTGTGCAAAAATTGAAAGTTTATATTTTCATATAGCCCGATCGATGAAAGGCATTAATGGTAATTATGTGAAGAGCTCGTTAAGTGCAAGTACGATGGAGTATATCGATAAAAACAAAAAGCAAAATATTAGGGATTTTATGACTTTAAAAACTTAGCTAAAAAAAATATAAATATCTGTAAGTTTGACAAAGGAAATGGGATAGTCATTCTTGACCATGATGTGTATGTAAATAAGTTGAATGATTTGTTAAATTCTCCTCAGTTTGTGAAATTGCCAAAGGGTCGGAAGAATGGAAAATTACCTCCTCTTAAGGATGAAGAGTTTGTGCAAAAAATGTTAAATGGTTTTATTGAGAAGAAGCTTATTGATGAAGAGGTAGGTAAGTCTATTCGTCCAATAGGATCGCAGCCAGCTAAACTATATGGGCTGCCAAAAATCCATAAAGATGGTGTACCCATGAGACCAGTTTTGTCGATGGTTGGTACTGCCCAGTATAAAATAGCAAAGGTTTTAGATGGATTATTAAAACCATTAATGCGATCAGAGTTTGAATGTAAGGATAGCTTTGAGTTTGTTTCTTGTATTGCAAAGCTACAAAAACGAAGTATGAATGATGTTATGGTTTCGTTTGATGTTTGTAGTTTGTTTACGAATGTGCCACTGGTTGAGACAATTGACTTATGCTGTGCGTTGTGGAATGAAAATGATTCGGAACATCACATTTTGGATAGAAGGGCATTTCGAAAACTTCTTGAATTTGCTACTTCAAATGTCAATTTTCTTTTCAATGATGAATGGTATCAACAAATAGATGGAGTCGCTATGGGTTCCCCTTTAGCACCAACGATGGCATCAATATTTTTGGCTAGTTTGGAAAAGAAAATTGCTTCTTTCCAATTTGAAAAACCTTTTGTTTATAAAAGGTATGTGGATGATATTTTTCTTATATTTGAAAACCAGAAACATGTAGAACCGTTTTTGCAGTTTATGAACAGTTTACATAAAAACATTGTATTCACATGTGAAACGGAGAGAAAGTCATCAATTGCGTTTTTGGATTTGTTAATTCAACGCAAAGATAAACAGTATGAGACAGAGATTTATAGAAAACCAACTGATACTGGTCTTTATACTTCTCCAGAAAGCTTTTGTGAATTTAAGTATAAGAGAAATATGGTGAAAGGATTGATTTATCGTTCATGGGCTTTATCTTCTACTTTTGCTAATTCGGTAAAAAGTGTTGATAAATTGGTTGAGTTGTTGATAAAGAATGGATATTCTAAATCATTTTTATTGTTGATGATAAAAGAAACTGTTGATAAATTGATTAAAAATCCTAAGGATCCATGTTGTGGAAAGTCTGAATGTAATTTGTCGGATGGGTGTGAATTGAGTGTTGATCTGGGTGATTGTAAAAATGGATTTAAAAAAATTGAGCCTAAATATGTGTTAGTATTGCCGTACTCTGAAGGCTTTACAAATTATAAGAGGAAGTTGGGTAAACTGATAGGAAATTTAGAGTATAAGATCGTCTCTAATTCGTGTAAGGTACGCAATATGTTTATTAATAAATCAAAAACTCCGGTTGGATTGTGTTCTGATCTCGTTTATCAATTTACATGTAATGGGTGTAATGCCACATACATTGGAGAGACTTCCCGTCATCTCTGTACTCGAGTTCTAGAGCATTGTCGATTGAAGGGTTTGACCAATATTAGTGAACACAATAGAGGCTGTAAAAGTGATATCGGAATGTCTGATTTTAGAATTTTGTTGAGAAGTTTTAATAGTTATTGGGAACGAGTGATATGTGAAGCATTGCTGATAAGGTCATTGGATCCAAAGATTAACGTGCAGAGTGCTGTGACTACGAATGTTTTGAATGTTTTTAAATAGTTTACGTGTGTTAAATCATGTTTGTTTTTTTAATATTATTAAAATAATTGAAAATTTTAAATTGCATTAATTTTTAAAAAATTAGAATATAAGTAAAAAATTTAAAATTTAAAATTAATTTAAAATATATTTTTAAAAATATTTATTTATTAAAAAATTAAATTAATAAAAAATAATTTGTTTAAATTAAATGTTAATTCATCATATTTTTAGTTGGTTTTGAGTACCTGAAGATGATAGCTGTGCTATCGAAATATATCGTAAGAAAGGTTTTTTATTGGCGTTATCGTTTAATTAAATCGTTGCCAAATTTATTTAATTATTTATATATATATATATATATATATATATATTTGATGGACACTTATGCATGGAAATATAGTTATTAAAAACAATAAAATCGCGCGCGTATGCAAATCCGGCCAATATTTATCAAATCCAGCGAATTTACATAAAATACTTAGATATTAGAAAACAAATATAAGTTTCTTGCATTAAAAACACATTGAATGATATATTTTAAAAGAAAATTAATGAATTTTATAGCTATGAAGAATTATTATCTAAATGTAATTAATTTCGATAAAACTTATATTTAAATTTTTTTTTTTGTTGTAATAATTGACAACATATTATTTTAAATTCTAAAATTATTCTATTATTTGAACTTGTATTTTAAATTTAGTTAAAATAATTTTTTTATTGATTAGTAAATAGAATATTTGATTTAGTTTTATACTCAAATAGAACTTTTTGACAAAATAAAAGTATTTTGAATAATATCTTAAGAAATTTATGGTTATAAATAACTGTTATCCACATGTAAAATTATTTAAAATAATTTATTCAATTGTAACTATTGACAACATAATAATTTAAATTCAAAAAAATAATAACATATCAAAAAAAAAGATTATTATTTCTAAACGTAAATTTCCAACATTTAATAAAAAGCAATAATTAATATAAAACAAACATAAATTTAATGAATTTATTTAACATTAAATAAAAACTAAATGTTTTTTATAATCATTATACCAAATTATTCATCTATTCAATGTATTGTTTAATACATTCCCTTATTTTTTGAACTTTCAACTACATTCTTCCTACTTGTTATATTATATTAGATCCAACCATATTTATAGTATAATATTCGTTGGATTTGCATACGCGCGCGCGTTTATTGTTTTAATAACTATTCTTCCACGCATAAGTGTCCATCAAAAATATATATATATATATATATATATATATTTAAATATAATTAACCGATGAAATCTACTCAATTGTTAATAATTTTTTAATTGAATATTATAGTAATTCATCCACTCTTAAAGTACAATTCATTTTCAGTGAATATTTTCATCTTTTAAGTATATTTGTTGATCAGTGAATAATTCAGACTCCATATATTTCAAGTATTTCCCAATATTTAATTGATATTTCATCTCATCATTTAGAAATTTTACCGTCTAATTTATTATAAGCAATTCTCGATTCACTGAATATTTCTTAGCTTCAATTCATATTTTCTCACTTTAATGATAGCATTCCTATTTAATGAATATTTTCTCTCTTCGATGTATATTTTCTTCATTCAAAGTATATTACCCTTGTAAGGTTTTAATATATCAATTGATGTTTCATCTATTTAGTAGATATCTTTAGCTATCCCACTTTTTTCAGTAATTTGAATGATTTTAGTCACTTAATGTACTCTCTCACCAATATTACTTCTTCACTGAAAATTTTCTTTATAGAATATAATCTCTACTAATTAAAATTTCATTTGTTGACTTGTTATTTTCAATGAAAATTTAATTAAATAAATTACATCTTTTAATAGATTAGGTTGTAATCGACAAAAATAAAATAATTTTATGCTATGTAAATCAATTAGAGCTTTTAAGGAAATTTTATGATAATTTAAGTGATATCTAGTTTTACGAGGTATTTATTTTAGTAAATTTTAATCATCTATGTGAATTTTATGGTTTTCATTTGAATGTTAATGGATTTGGGGACTATTAGGTTTTTGTAGAAAATATTGAAGAAATGAGGGTAAATCTATAATTTTAGAAGCACTTAATTTCTTGATAATTTAATAAATTTTACTTGATTTTAGGATTATTTTAAATAAAAGTTTATTTTAGGAACAAAATGTTTATGAAACATATATTTTAGATAATTATTTACCAATTAGAATCCAATTTGACTGATAGATTTTGAATAGTAAATGATATTTTAATTATAATTTTATGTTATATTTAAAAAGTTGATTAAATCAGTTGATTTTTAAAAATATTTTAGTGAAACCTAAAATTTTGATTGATTTTACAGTAAAAAAATGGTGGTCAATTAATTATTTGTATTTTCCATTTTAATGATTTCGTGGATATCAATCACAAAAGTATTATAATTTAGAGATTTTTAAGAGGATACTCAGTATGGTTATCAGTATACATATGAAAATAGTTGAATTATATCTATGGGTTGACTGGTAATTTTTATTGAATTTATACTTTATTTACTGATTAATTTTTTAATTATTTGAGCAACATGATATATATTTTATGATTTTAAAATAATTTAGTGAAATTTAATTTATGTGGGAAACATAAACTTTATTCGATTTTAGTCATTTTTGATGAATTTTTTATTTGATAGAATTTGTTGCCAGAATCAAATTGTGGTGATTTTCGACGGAAAATGTTGGGTATAACAATTGTGTAATACTTTAAAGAAAATTTATTTTTATTGGTAAAATTAAGATTTTAATTTTAAGGGAATTCGATTGGTTGAATACATATAGTAAATATGATCCGAATGATGAATTTTTAAGGATCTTATTCGGTTAAATATAGATTTCTAAAGAAATTTTACATTGTAGGTTATTACCAAAAATATGTATATTGTTGGTGCATTGGGGGAAAATGTCATTTCAAGGGAAATGATTGGTTAAGATGAAATTTTATGATATTTTAAGGGGAAATACTCGATTAAGAACAAGTTTGTTGTCATTTTTAAGGGGGTTGAGTTGGTTGAATATCTGTGTTCAAAAGGTAAATATTTTCTAAATGGAGAATATAGAGAAGTAATTTATAATATTTTTAGGGGGCTTTGTTCAGATAGATATTAATATAAGTGTAAATCTTTTGTGAGAGTGGAAATATTGTCATTTAAAGAGAAATGATTGGTTAAGAAGAGAATTTATGATTTTTTAATGGGAAATAATTGGTCACAAGATGGATTTCAAGAAATTTATTCTGTTGAATATTGATATGTTGGTGATTTTTATGAAAATAATGAATATAGCCGGGATTATTGTAATTTAAAGAGAAATGATTGGTTGAGAGGTGAATTAATAATATTTTTAAGCGGATTTGATTGGTCAAGAGAGGAATTTTATTTTAAGGTGATTGCAAGAGATTTATTTGGTTGAATATCGATATGTCGGTGATTTTTTATGAAAATAATGAATATAGCTGGAATTAATGTCATTTAAAGAGAAATGATTGGTTCAGAGTAAATTTTATTTTAGGGGAAAACAATATAGTTGGTAGAGTAGGGGAAAGTGTTATTTGATGGGAAAAGATTGGTCAAGAGTGGAATTTATTTTAGTGAAAAATAGTCGATTAAGAACAAGTTTGTTGTCATTTTTAAGGGGTTTGAGTTAGTTAAATATTGTTATTCAAAGGGTAAATATTATAGAAATGGGTATTGTTATGATTTTTATGAAAAATATTGAATATGGCTTGAAATATTGTTATTTGTTGGAAAAAGATTGGTCAAGAGAGGAATTTATAATATTTTTAAAGGAATTTACTGGAATGAATATTAGTGTTCAAAGGGTAAAAATTATCTACTTGATAGGTTTTTATGAAAATTATGAATATAGTTGATATAATGGAGTGAAAAATGACATTTGAAGAGAAATGATTGGTTGAGAGGCGAATTTATAGTATTTTTAAGGGGATTGAGTTGGTTGAATTTATAAGATACTTAGGAAAATTGTTACTTTTTTTATTGATTTAAGGTTAATCAGGATATATCGATAAGATTTCAGTTCTAAGAAATTATTTGATTCATGTAACTATTTATTTGATTTTATTAAAATATTTGTAATTCAATTAAATTAAAAACTAAAATTGACTAGTATTTAAAACTTTTTTGTTACCCATTATTTAGGTTTTTATTGACAATTTTCTGAATAATTTAAATATTTACGATTATTTCCAGGAATCAAAAATTTAATAATTATTTATCCGGAAATTGTAGAATTAAATACTGTGAGCAGTCGATAACATACACTAATTTTTATTCAACAAGTACCTAGAAAAAGATCCGCATGATATAATAAATATAAACATAACACGAAAACCCAACAAATTCGACCGAAATTTGATAATGTAACAAAAATGTAAAATTTCATGAAAATGAAATTAAAATCAAAGAATTTGAATTAGAAATAATTCAATAAAAATTTCAAATAAAAAATTATCAAAATAAATTAGAAAATAATAAAAATTAAGATTAGCATACACTAGAAAATACCAAGGTCGAATTTTGTTTTACTAAATCAAAAAGAACACGCAAGGTTAGGGACAAAAAATAGGTATATATACCGATCCATTTTTACACAATTTTAATCGTTTTACTGATAAAACAGTTTTCTTAAAAATCTATTTTTATTAGGTGAGTGAGAGTTTTATTTGAAAGCTCTCTCCACGTTGCATCCTCGCAATCTCGATAGAGCTCTGCTTGGATGTCGGCGTGGGGAGAGTGGTATTTTGTATGATTTTCGTTATGTATTGGAGCAAGTAATTGTTATATTATTTTTAATGTTAATAAAGTATTTATAATTCAAAAAATCATTTTGTTTTCATTAATTATTCGTTAATTGTCGAAATTTTTCCGACCCACAGCCAAAACACATCACAAGTTAGAAAAATCAGACATATTATTCAGATTCGTGTAAGTGTGTGGAATATTGCCAATGATCTGTGCCCGTGAAGACCCCGGCGTGCGGAACGCAGGGATCGAAACGTCAATATTACTCCGTATAGAAGAAGGGAGGGATAAGGAAATGGTCTATGGCTATTTCCTCGTCTCTCGCTTCTTTAAACTCGACCTAAATTATTTTACATACGGCTCAAAATCACCACACCGAGTAGTCCAGTGGTCACTCATTAACTATAATATAAACACAACGCGCCTAAGGTCAACCAGGGAAGGTGACTGGGCATTATAAATGAAATTGTTGTTATAACTCTTGAAATCAATTGTAAACTTAAGCTAATATTCTGACCATTAAATTTAAATTATGGGTAGGAATTCAAATTCCTCATAATTAAACAGCTCTTAAGCTCCCAACCATTTGTAATATAGAGTCACGAATTCGAACAAATTAAATTCAGAGACGTAAATCGGTACGCTCATAGCTAAGCTAACAGATAACAACGAGAGTTTAACCGAAATCTCGATGACGTAATGATAGAAACCACAAGAGTTTAGACTAATATTAATTCAACTCAGCGGGGAAAAATAACAAATGATGAAATTACCATTCTGAATCTAAATTACTAAAAATAAAGGGATCATAAAAATAAACTTCAAGCATCGTCTCGTACCAACCCCAATAAAGTAAAAGTCATAAGTTTTCGTGGCACAAAACCCCATTGTTTTGGTATGGTCACGTCAGGATTAGATAAAAATTCTTGGCGTAAAGGTAGAAGAGATTAGGGTACCTGCTGTATGTAAGTAAGGTCACCAACAATAGTTCTTTCCTTTTCATAAACGATTATTCTAAACATCTAATAGCCCGCTTAAAACCAATAGGTCTACTGGGGAACAGAATAGGAGAAGGTAGTCACCGCGAACCCAAGGAAATAAAATAAACTTTTGATAGAACCCGTTAACATTGTATATCATAGCTGCAGTAACCCATAAACCAAGAATAGAAAATCGAGTAGGATCGATGAACGAAATCTTCCAACACAAATCCCAAATCGCAAATAAGAATGTAAAGAATTCAGAAATTCGACTCGTAATCCCGCACTAATTAAAGAGATTTCTCAAATAAAATGAAATTAATATTAAAATACGCAAATGCAAATTACTTAATTAACAACGTGATAACAATTATTACATGAGAATACAATAAGCGAACGGTGCATAGGAATCATCATAAATATACAAAAGGGGTTCTAGAATGTCTCATTATATTCATAAAACTGCACTTTCCTCATTGAAGAATTAATTGCTGATCAACCATCATAGTTCCCGTATCCGTCGATTCTTCTATTTTTTTTGTTGCCAATTAGATATGGTACAGGTCTTCTAATCGATTCTCGTCCAATACCAGTTTAACTCTGATTGTGTCTTCCGGTATAAAATCGATAATCATAAAATTTTGTCCCTGTCTAAGCTAAAAGGAGTTGTTTTTAGATGGTTATGAGTTGTCACAAAATAACCTTACTTAGATAAAATTAATAAACCCATTGGATAACGCATAGTGTTAGTAGATAATGTCTGATTACGAATAGATGTGGAAGGCATCCACTCGCTGCTGGTCGGTGTGTACATCTTCCCACAGATCGATATAAGACACATCAATGTTGCATATAGAGACGAGCCAGCGTAGTAAATTAAATTTCAAGTAAACTAAAATTGTACGAAAGAAAATTTTTCTGAGATGAATCCACAAAAAAATCCAGCAGATAGTTGCACTACAGTCAGGACCCCAGAAGAAGACGTTGCGATCGAGGAGCAGCCCATAAGTAAATCATTTACTATGCATTATTAAAGTTTTACGACGTTTTTGGCGCAAGCCGTAGAAAAACCGCAACACTCATGCCCCATACTTAGGACGAGATAAGTAAGCCAAGTTCAGTGACCACGAGCGGTAATTTCGAATAACATCTATGAGCTTACGTTATACTCATGCAACTCCCAGGAGTAAAGATATTTTGACCTAAAAATTCTAACTACTGAAATCGATACTTGACCCAGGAGTAGTTTGATTTTTTTTTGGAGCTAAGAATCTGTAGTCTTGAAATCTCGATTATCATTTTCGGCAATACCATTGAAAAAACCCTTTTCGTCATTTAAAAAACCCCGATGATTGGAATTACTCGACAGAAAAGTTGGATTATTTTAGGAATTATGAAAAATTTTAGAATTGATTAAATTATTTTTATGCATTCCACACTTTCTGGTTTAGAATTATAATAAATTAAATTATTTTATGCATTTTAGACTTCTCTAGTTTAGAATTATAATCAATTAAATTATTTCATGCATTGCAGATTTTCTATTTTAGAATTATAATCAATTAAATTATTTTATGCATTTTAGACTTCTCTAGTTTAGAATTATAATCAATTAAATTATTTCATGCATTGCAGATTTTCTATTTTAGAATTATAATCAATTAAATTATTTTATGCATTTTAGACTTTCTATTTTAGAATCATAATCAATTAAATTATTTTATTCGTTTCAGACTTCCTATTTTAGAAGTATAATCAGTAAATTATTTTATTCATCTCAAGCCTTCTGTTTCAGAATCTATAATCGGATAAATCATCTTTTTATTTCAAACTTTCTGTCCTAAAATTTGTAATTGGCTAGATTATTTTATTTAATTTTCAGCCTTAGGGTAGATCTTTGGCTTATTAGAAACCCACAATTGGTAAATCATCTTACGAAATTTTTATCCGTATTCTTTTAGTTTTTCGAAATTCACTTCTGTCATATGGGAAAATTATAACCAATTGAACTAATCTACGAAATTTGATTTAAATTGTTGAATAACCAGATCGCTTCAAGCCCTTTATAAGAGAAAATGTTTTGACCTTTTAAAAAGCCTCAACCATGCAAGCTAATTGACGAAAGTTCGAGTCTCGGTACCTTCCAACCCATTTTCCAAATTTTCAAACTGAATAACAGAGTTTCGAATGACTTTTATTGAAATAAACTAATCATTCGGCCAATCTTGAAAGTTGTCTTTTGATTTCGTTTTTGAAGAGAAAAATTTATTTTTAAGAAGACTGACGATGGGCTTAAATCCCTTGTGAAATCATAGTTATATCAATCATACTAGCTTAAGCTCGGATACCATGGGTCAGTTTAGAAGACTCTAGTTATTTATGGCAAGACGTGCAATTCTCAATTTATTCCCCACTTAAGGAAATGTCTATACAATTAGATATCCCGCCTCAGGTGAGTTATCTTAAGAAAACTGACCATTTTTGGGAGGGGTTAGACGTCTGAATTAGCCTTGCCACCCTCCCAGTCGACTAGTTTCCCCGAAATTTTGTGTCGTGATGCTCCGTCGAATTACTCCAAAGACAGTTTTCTGCTTTAGTCACATGGATTTAGGTTTAAATTGAAGTACCGTAGACACATGTTTTTTACTCACACAAACCTTGAATAGTCCAGCTATTCCAGGTTTTGCTTAGAGAGTAGACTTATTTTGTGGCGAGTTAATTACTTACAACCAATTTCCATTATCGGGACAATCATAAATTTCGGCGGAACATAGTTAAGCTTTCCTAATTAACGCCGACCCTACTCTACACTAATCACCCATAAAAATTATTTCTCCTCTATGGGGTCAGGACATTCGCTCACCTGACTCAGACCTAAGAAGTAACGCCCTCGAACATATCCGAGTGGACGGACGTTAAATAAAAAGATCCTTCGATCAATCTATGTTAATTTATTGTGTTATTCAGAACAATCGAAATCCCACGTCTATCTTACTTCTCATGTCGCAGACCAATGGCGGCAAGCGTTGCGACGCATCAACCGAAAGCGCTACCCCGACATGCCTTAGCCAGGAGAAAACCGACGAGAAGACACGCTCGTGGTAGAACTTACGATGAGACCATTTAGGAAGAAGGGTCGATCCAGCGATCCAAGTCCGGCCCAAGATATCTATGTACGGGACCGGGCACTCTTGAACCACCTCCTGGATCACCGTCGCCATGTCGACTCCGCAGTGGATTGGGCCAGGAATTATTTGGCCAACGTAGAGGACGATCTCATGGCCGGGCGACTCGCGGACGCCTATCGACCTTCCCCAAGACCGGCCCGTAATACGAAGCGGCCCGTATTGGTGATTTCAAACCACTCCCCGGAGGAAGGAATAAAGAAATTTTTCGAGGATGTCTGACCCTCTGAGTTAGCCAACACCAACCGTCTCGGTTTACTACGAACGATTTTGTAATAAAAACTTGTCATTGAGATTTGTTTTCATTTTGTTTTGATGATTTCTTAGTATAAATTTTGCAATTTATGTTTCGAATTAACCGTATGCTTGAGAATCATAAATTAGTAATAAAATTGTTAATGTTCATTATTCCCAGAAATGGAACCTCTCCAAATCCTACGAACCGAACTGACCCGTGCCCAGCAAACCAACCAAGCATTCTATGACCAGATCCTTCAGTTAACCCGTGAAATCCAACAAACAAAGGCTACCTGGGTGGACCCAAAAAAGATCAAACCCATATATCAACGTCTCGCCGCAGCCCAAAAGGGTTGGGCGGACGAAAAACAATTAAATCAGAGCCTTCGAACACAGATACGGGGGTTGGAAGTTGCTCTGTTCGCTTGTCAAGAAGGGGCAGCTGTCACTTATCCCCTCGTCTTCGCTCCCACTCAACTAACCTACCGCGATGCGATGACAACTCCAACCACTCCAGTGACGAACAGTTTTCGGCCTGGGAGAAAAGAGCGGGCGAGACGCCGAGCCGCTCGACTATCGAAGCTGACCTAAATATCTGATAAAATGTCTCTCAGTTGCAAGTTACATGTGTCTGGTCATAATTATATCTTCTTTGTTATTTAATCGGTATATTTTCAAAGATTTTGTCAAGCGTCCATAACCCCGTATAGTAATAAAATCCACGACATACATGGGACCCAATAATCTAAAGCGAGCACAAGTCTTCTAACGACAGCTCGTTGGACCCAGGGGTTGTCCGGGCAATTATAGCATTAGTAATAGCGCTCACTTTTTGTGGACAATCCACCCACTCGAACGCATTCCCAACGTTGCCTAGCAACGGGTGCCTAGTGGTAACCAGAAAAAATATTTATATGGTGTTACCGGGGAAACCCTAAGACGATTTAAACAAACATCGACACCCAGTAACCCACCACTAGTTATTGGTAACATTTTGGGATTTATGTCAATAACCAAGTATTTTAACGAGAAATGATTGAGAGAAAATTTTATTCTTAAGTGGTTTAAGATGGTTGAATATCGGTGTTCAAAGACTAAATATTATTTAAATATTGCATTTTATTGAATAAGTAAATTATTTAGTGCCTAGTATGTATATAGAGAGTTGTACAGTACTCAGTTATTTGTATACAGTACCTAGTGATTGTTGTTCAGTTATTAATGGATTATTCAGTGTGATGGGTTATCAGAATTCAGAAGTTGATACCAATTAAGTTAAGTTTTTATGTTTTCTGAAAGTATTATTATTATTATTATTATTATTATTATTATTATTATTATTATTATTATTATTATTATTATTATTTATTATTATTATTATTAAAAGATAACGCCAATAAAAAACCTTTCGTACGATATATTTTGATAGCACAGCTATCATCTTCAGGTACTCAAAACCAACTAAAAATATTATGAATTAACATTTAATTTAAACATTTATTTTTTATTAATTTAATTTTTTAATAAATAAATATTTTTAAAAATATGTTTTAAATTAATTTAAAATTTAAAATTTTTTTACTTATATTCTAATTTTTAAAAATTAATGTAATTTAAAATTTTCAATTATTTTAATAATATTAAAAAAACAAACATGATTTAACATACGTAAACTATTTAAAAACATTCAAAACATTCGTAGTCACAGCACTTTGCATATTAATCTTTGGATCCAATGACCTTATCAGTAATGCTTCACATATCACTCGTTCCCAATAACTATTAAAACTTCTCAACAAAATTCTAAAATCAGACATTCCTATATCCCTTTTACAGCCTCTATTGTGTTCACTAATATTGGTCAAACCCTTCAATCGACTTTCTAGTAAAGATGTCCAATTAATACATAGAAGAACGTTAAGAAGAATGTTGGAATCAGAGAAAATAAGGAGAACTTCCATTGATAAAAAACTAACAAATATTGGATTAATGTTAAATAATGCTACGAATGAGTTTTGTTTACAGGTATGTGTAGAATGGTGTATCAAAAATTCGATTGTGCAAATAAAATCTAGAGAGAATGCTCATATTAAAAAATTGATTAATTTGAGAAAAATATTTGGGATTTCTAAATTTAGTGTGGACAATACTGTGATAAATTTGAGTAAAATAGTGTTGAATGATGATGAAGAGCGTGTTTTAAAATTTGGTCCAAATCACTGTATTAAGAATCGCTTGGATGAAACAAAATTGTGTGCAAAAATTGAAAGTTTATATTTTCATATAGCCCGATCGATGAAAGGCATTAATGGTAATTATGTGAAGAGCTCGTTAAGTGCAAGTACGATGGAGTATATCGATAAAAACAAAAAGCAGAATATTAGGGATTTTATGACTTTAAAAAACTTAGCTAAAAAATATATAAATATCTGTAAGTTTGATAAAGGAAATGGGATAGTTATTCTTGACCATGATGTGTGTGTAAATAAGTTGAATGATTTGTTAAATTCTCCTCAGTTTGTGAAATTGTCAAAGGGTCGGAAGAATGGAAAATTGCCTCCTCTTAAGGATGAAGAGTTTGTGCAAAAAATGTTAAATGGTTTTATTGAGAAGAAGCTTATTGATGAAGAGGTAGGTAAGTCTATTCGTCCAATAGGATCGAAGCCAGCTAAACTATATGGGCTACCAAAAATCCATAAAGATGGTGTACCTATGAGACCAGTTTTGTCAATGGTTGGTACTGCCCAGTATAAAATAGCAAAGTTTTTAGATGGATTATTTAAACCGTTAATGCGATCAGAGTTTGAATGTAAGGATAGCTTTGAGTTTGTTTCTTGTATTGCAAAGCTACAAAAACGAAGTATGAATGATGTTATGGTTTCGTTTGATGTTTGTAGTTTGTTTACAAATGTGCCACTGGTTGAGACGATTGACTTATGCTGTGCGTTGTGGAATGAAAATGATTCGAAACATCACATTTTGGATAGAAGGGCATTTCGAAAACTTCTTGAATTTGCTACTTCAAATGTCAATTTTCTTTTCAATGATGAATGGTATCAACAAATAGATGGAGTCGCTATAGGTTCCCCTTTAGCACCAACGATGGCATCAATATTTTTGGCTAGTTTGGAAAAGAAAATTGCTTCTTTCCAATTTGAAAAACCTTTTGTTTATAAAAGGTATGTGGATGATATTTTTCTTATATTTGAAAACCAGAAACATGTAGAACCGTTTTTGCATTTTATGAATAGTTTACATAAATACATTGTATTCACATGTGAAACGGAGAGAACGTCATCAATTGCGGTTTCGGATTTGTTAATTCAACGCAAAGATAAACAGTATGAGACAGAGATTTATAGAAAACCAACTGATACTGGTCTTTATACTTCTCTAGAAAGCTTTTGTGAATTTAAGTATAAGAGAAATATGGTGAAAGGATTGATTTATCGTTCATGGGCTTTACCTTCTACTTTTGCTAATTCGGTAAAAAGTGTTGATAAATTGGTTGAGTTGTTGATAAAGAATGGATATTCTAAATCATTTTTATTGTTGATGATAAAAGAAACTGTTGATAAATTGTTTAAAAATCCTAAGGATCCATGTTGTGGAAAGTCTGAATGTAATTTGTCGGATTGGTGTGAATTGAATGTTGATCTGGGTGATGGTAAAAATGGATATAAAAAAATTGAGCCTAAATATGTGTTAGTATTGCCGTACTCTGAAGGCTTTACAAATTATAAGAGGAAGTTGGTTAAACTGATAGGAAATTTAGAGTATAAGATCGTCTCTAATTCGTGTAAGGTACGCAATATGTTTATTAATAAATCAAAAACTCCGGTTGGATTATGTTCTGATCTCGTTTATCAATTTGCATGTAATGGGTGTAATGCCACATACATTGGAGAGACTTCCCGTCATCTCTGTACTCGAGTTCTAGAGCATTGTCGATTGAAGGGTTTGACCAATATTAGTGAACACAATAGAGGCTGTAAAAGGGATATAGGAATGTCTGATTTTAGAATTTTGTTGAGAAGTTTTAATAGTTATTGGGAACGAGTGATATGTGAAGCATTACTGATAAGGTCATTGGATCCAAAGATTAATATGCAAAGTGCTGTGACTACGAATGTTTTGAATGTTTTTAAATAGTTTACGTATGTTAAATCATGTTTGTTTTTTTAATATTATTAAAATAATTGAAAATTTTAAATTACATTAATTTTTAAAAATTAGAATATAAGTAAAAAAATTTTAAATTTTAAATTAATTTAAAATATATTTTTAAAAATATTTATTTATTAAAAAATTAAATTAATAAAAAATAATTTGTTTAAATTAAATGTTAATTCATAATATTTTTAGTTGGTTTTGAGTACCTGAAGATGATGGCTATGCTATCGAAATATATCGTACGAAAGGTTTTTTATTGGCGTTATCTTTTAATTAAATCGTTGCCAAATTTATTTAATTAATTATTATTATTGTAATTATTATTATTATTATTATTATTATTATTATTATTTATTATTATTATTATTATTTATTATTATTATTTTATTATTTTTTTATTAAGGATGGGTTGCTGCAGAGTGGAGGAGATGGGTTGCTTTTGCGAATGACTACTACCTACCTTAGGCAATACTATGTAACACTAAAACTCAAAAATTTAATTTAATAAAATTCTTTGAAAATTTGATCGTTGCCAACATGTATAAAAAGTCATAGTAAAAATTATACTAAAAATTTGATTATAAGATTACATTAAAAATTTTTTCAATTAAAAACATGTATAAAAATTTCATTGTAAAATTATTCTAAAAATTTCATCTTTAAAAATTATATATAAAAAATTCATCGATAAAATTATACTAAAAATTCTATTTAAAAATCATGTATAAAAATTTCATTCTAAAATTATGCTAAAAATTTTATTATTGTTGGGCCAGAACACAAACGGCCTTGTAAAATGTTTAAATGAATCGGTAACACACATGCAAATATAACATGCAACTTTAAATTCAAACCTATGAAAACATATAAATATAAACATAACACGAAAACCCAACAAATTCGACCGAAATTTGATAATTTAGCAAAATTGAAAATTTCATGAAAATGAAAATAAAAATTTAAGAAATTGAATTAGAAATAATTCAATAAAAATTTCAAATAAAAAATTATCAAAATAAATTAGAAAATAATAAAAATAAAGATTAGAATACACTAGAAAATATAAAGGTCGAATTTTGTTTTACTACATCAAAAAAAACACGCGAGGTTAAGGACAGAAAATAGGTATGTATACCGATGCATTTTCACATAAAATGGAACCATTTCAAACCATAATTTGAACTATTTTGAATTTTGAATCACTCGATACTTTTAAATCTATTTTAGGTGAGTGAGAGTTGATTTGGAAACTCTCCACGTCACGTCCTCGCAACCTCATTTGGAGCTCTGCTTGGATGTCGGCGTGGGGAGAGGAGTATTTTTATTTGATATGATGTTATGCTTTGGCAAGTAATTTGGTATATTGTTTTTAATATTTTAATAAATATTTATAAAACCTAAATTCAGTTTAGTTTTCATTAATTATTTTTTGTCGAAATTTTTCCGGCCCACAGCCAAGACACATCACAAGTTAGTAAAATCCACATATTATTCAGATTCGTGTAAGTGCGTGGAATATCGCCGATGATCTGTGCCTGTGAAGACCCGGCGTGCGGAACGCAGGGATCGGAACGTCAATGTTATTCCGTATAGAAGAAAGGAGAAATAAGGAGGTGGTCTTTTGGCTACTTCCTCGTTCCTCGTTTTCTGTAAATTTGACCTAAACTAATCTACATACGGCTCAAAATTACCACACCGAGTAGTCCAGTGGGCACTCATTAAATATAATATGAACACAATGCGCCAAGGATCAATTAAAGGATGGTAACGGGGAATAATAAAATGAAATCGTTGTTAACAATTTGAATTAAATATGAATATAATTTTGAAACCCTAAAAAGCAGAGTTAAATTAATAGCAAAGTTATCGAGAACCCACCATAATAAATGATGCGTAAATAAATCATCAACTTAAATTACCACCTCAACTTAATGTACTTAAATAAAAATAAAGAAGAGAGAAAAATTTGAACCTAATGTCAGCGATCAGTCTACAGCCCCTTTTCCGACATCAACTTTACGAGTTAAAATTTCCAATCTGAATTAAATGAAAAGATTACCAATAAAATATAAACAATTATGTCCTAATTAATAAAAATAATTTACTTAAAACAAAACTAGGACTCCGACATAATGAAATCTACACAACCAGGTAGTAAGAACATTATAAATGAATAAAAAATTTACCTTAAGAAGCTCCAAAAGTTTTTTATTTATCGTGTTGAAATCCCCCGAGTTAATAATAAATTCCAAAACATTATTGAATTGTCTAAAAATCGATAAGTAAATTTAATAAGATTCCAGTTCTTACCTCGCAAGTCGTATTGACAATCTGAATACTAAATAAATAAATGATTTTACACACCGATCGGATGTTGCCACACACCTGAGGGGCAGGGAATATAACGAAGTGCATTTCTACCAGGCACGTTTCCTTTATAAATAAAAATCGATATCGAAATACCATTTTTCAAAAGTTATATTAATGGCGAATCAGGTTAATATCAACGAAGGAATGCCGGCGAGCCGACCATTCAACCCCGTCGAGCTTTTGGAAGTTAATTTAAGTATAGCAGGTAGATTTTTGTGATAATTTTCAATTTTTAAATAATTAATGATTTACTGGTTGGTATATATGTTTTTGATTTAAATAGAATTTAATTTACAATTGAATAAACTATATAGTAAACATAATAACTTAATTACTTTGATTTATAAATCCCTTATGGATTTTAGTAAATAAATTATATAACTTTAACTTTTGATTTTTTAATATAAGAAAAGCCTATTCCACTGATAATTTGATCATATTTTATTAATTTTTCTCCTTTCTAAATAGTTTATACGAGTTAACCATAAATCTGAGTGCAGAATTTGATCAAGCTAGGTAAATAAATCTATCGATAATTTTTTAGACATATTCTTAACTTGAATTGCTGGAAATTTATATTACCTAGAAGTTTTAATCCCTACAAAAATCTAATTCTCAAATCGAGAATCTCATGGCGTCGATGGATTTTGGATTTTTAGCCAACTAACTTATTTTATAAATCTGAATTTTGATAATTTTGATCAACCACTAAAGTAAAGTTACTTGCTGGATCATAGAATTTTCTTTTAATTTGGATTGAATGATTTATAAGAGACTTGGATATTTTAATTGCATAATTGTTAGGGCCCTCAGTATGTTTTTCATAAATGATTTAATTCGAATTTTGTTTTTATCTTTTAAATTATTTAATTAAAGATAGATATATGGCGTTACTAATGAATCTTTCGCATTCAGAAAAACCTAGTCCAATGACTTACGTTTCAACCCACATTGCGGATCGGTGGAGGTGGGCATGGGAACAGTTCCAGCAGGAGAGATGCCCTGAGTTCACCCCACCAGAGCCTCAACTAACCGACTCAACAGAAAATGACCACGACCGATGGCTGGCCGAACAACTAGGAGAAGAGTGGAGCCCGGCTGGGGAGATCCGTGCGCAGGCTCACCGTCTCCTCAAACAACTAGAAGCCCACCAACGACAGGTGGATGTACAGGTTGTCAGAGCGCGCCAGTACTTGGCAAACGTGGAAGAAGACTTATTAGCTGGTCGATTTGCCAGCAGGTACCGACACCCACCACCACGCAAGGCCTCTCTCGGTAACCGGCCAAGGACCACGCGGGCTCGCTCCACCAAGCGACCAGTAATGACCATATCTGGTTATTCTCCGGAGGAGTGGGTGGAAAGGGGTTTCCTTCCTCCTAAATTACCCCTTCATGAAAAAACACTCTCTAATTTAATCGTTTGGTAAAGGTTTTCATTAAATAAACCGTTTGTTGTTTTTGTTAACTATTTTATTTTAGTCTTAATGAGAGAATTCCTTATTTGTTTAATGTAACGTATACGAATAAAGTTTCTTTAAAATAACAAATTTTTAAATATCTGTATTAATAGTAATGGAACCCATCCAACTACTGCAGAAAGAGCTGGCCCGTGCCCAACAACCCAACAAAGCACTGTATGAGCAAATCATACAGCTAACAAAAGAGATACAACAAGTGAAATCCACATGGGTGGATCCAGCCAAAGTTAAGCCTCTGCGTCACCGGCTTACCGCCACTCAAAAGGGCTGGGCCGATGAACGGCAAATTAATCAGAATCTCCGAACGCAGATAAGGGGGTCTGAAGTTGCCTTGTCCGTCAGTCGGGAGGGAGAGGCAGTCCCCTACCCTCTTATCTTCACTCCATCCCAAGTGGCCTATCGAGAGTCAACAACCAAACCAACGCCAGCTGTAACTCCTACTACAACTCCATCCAGCAGTTATAGGCCGGGGCGAAAAGAGCGTGCCAGACGAAGAGCCGCTCGCCTGTCGAACAAACTCAACTGATTTGAACTTGTTTAATCTGTAGATGTAATTAAATTATAAAAGGTTGTTTAATTATTTCAAACGATGTCTGAAAATTTGAGAAATATTAAAACCCTACAGTCATTTCCTGAGTATTCCCATTTCGTCAGGTAGTCGCTGTTTATGTCTCTAGGAATGCGATCACCGAATTCAACTCTCACTAAAATGATTCTGATCTTGAAACTTCTCGCACACAAGGGACTTGCAAAGCGACCATAGGTCTTCCATCGACAGCTCGTTGAACCCAGGAGTTGTCCGAGTAATTACAGCATTAGTAATAACGCTCACTTTTTGCGGACAATCACCCACTCGAACACATTACCGACGTTGCCTAGCAACGGGTACCAAGTGGTAGCTAGAAATATTTATATGGCGTTACCGGGGCAACTATAGGAAGATTCAAACATATAACAAAACCCAGTAGCCCACAATTATTTAAAAATATGTATAAAAAATTTCATTGTAAAATTATCCTAAAAATTGATCGATAAAACTATACTAAAAATTTATTTAATAAATTTTATCATGCAACATTGTCGACTCTTTAACTTTAAAAATTCTTACCTTATGTAACTTATCTTTTGACCCTCTATTTACTTTTAAAAAATTCTTACCTTATGTAACTTAAAGGTTGACTCTCTATTTAATTTTAAAAAATTCTTACCTAACTTACCATACTTTACTCTAGGCACCTTAAATTACTTTAAGAACCTTAATTTACTTAAATTTATTCTAACGTACTTTAAATTACTCTGATGTACCATAATTTTCTTAAATGTACCCTAATGTACTTTAATTGACTTTCGACCCTTTAATTTACTTTAATTTACCTTAATGTACTTTAATTTATCTTAATTTACTTTAGGTATTTTAAATTATTTTTATCTAGAGCCTAAATTTACCTATGAAAATTGTGTGAACAAATATTTCAAGTGTTTTTTTTAACCAGCTTATAAAATACCCCTGTCAATTTTTTATCAGTAGGCGATTCAAGCCATTTTTATTTTATGCCTATATTTACCTATATAAAGTATTGAGACCAAATATTGCATTGTTTTTTATTACGAGTTAAAAATATCCCTGACTATAGTGTGTTCATCTTAGGTGATTTGAGCCAATTTATTTTATGCTTTTTCAAAAATACCCTTTGACTATAGTGTGATTGAAAAAAAATTTATTCAAAAAAGATATTTCAATTTATTTCAAAAATTCGCTAAAATTTGAATTAAAAAAAATGTTCGAAAAATTTGAATTTAAAAAAAATCGCGCCAAAAACTTTGAAAAAATTTCGATAAAAATACATACATAAAAAATATTTGAAAAAAATACACACAGAAAATAATCACAAGAAACCCCAACCCCACTATATTTTTTATAGCGCAGTGTGCCCCTAACTACCTACTCAAATTAATATCTTGAAACTGTTAATTTGTTGAAAATTATTAATTATTGATTATTTATAGAAATGATTTTTATTATAATAAAACTTTTATATTTTTATGAGCTTATCCACAGGACTTTTACGTTCAAATTATTTCAAGCTAATACAAGGCTGATAGACAGAATGGGGGCTATCAAAACTGGAAACGCCACAGCAACTTATGACGTTGAATTTGACAACGTAAAATGGAAAATAAAGATCTTTTATTACAAATATTTCCAAGATGAGAAACCCTTGAAAGTTACTTTCAATGGGAAACGTTTGAATGTGCTGTTCAATTCGTTTGGATTTATCACCACGCCGTCCAATGAATCAATGTTGGGATATTTCCACATGAATGAGAAACATGAAATCGCCGGATTGGTTGAGTTACATAATAAGCGCTATCAATTGATTAACATTGCCCACGGAACAGTGATTATTTTGTCAGAAATTACAGAAATAGTTGAAGTCAACATGAAAGAATTTATAGTTCAAACAAAGATTTTAAAACAAAATATTTTCAATAAACGTTGCTATGCCAAAATCATAATTGGGCCCTACCTCTATGAAAGCCTCAGTAAAAATCTTCAATTTCGTACTGAACGAGAAAAAATATTAAAGGTTAAATTATTAATTCAGAATATATTTCTTCGTTTAAATTTAATATTTAATGAATTACCGTGGGACCTAAGAACCGAATTCTTTGTTGATCATTTATTAATTCTAACACCTAAGATGTGCGTTATTCCTTATAAAGGTCCAGCTTATCAAGCTGCTATGGATGCTTATTGTAATTTGAGTATTACTGCTTTTGATTTACTTAAATCCTTTGAAAATGTTCTTTCGGATAACACTTACTGTGTGGTATCCTCCTTGGTACATCACAACCAAATTACAAAATATGCTGGATATGCACAATCTGGTACTTTATGTCAAATACTCAACAACCTGCGACATTTTTTTCTCAACTTATTGTCGAAATCCTTGATGAAGAGTTCTTATTATACCAGTTTAATACTGGCTCACGAAATCGGTCACCTTCTTAATGCTAGAGATGACGAAGCAACGACCTGTAAAACAAACGGGAGTTTTAACTATATTATGCATAGTAGCTATAACAAGACAATTCCCAAATTCAGTAATTGTTCTATTTGGAATATGTCAGTTTACGCAATGGTTAATCATTACCGCTATTGTTTTTATAATGGTTTACGGTCCGCATTTTGTGGTAATGGTATAATAGAAGATGCCGAACAATGTGATTGCGGAAAGGATCAATTTTATTGCCCTTGTTGTAGGCGTGATTACTGTATCTTTACAGCAAATGCTCAATGTAGCCCTTTCAGTCGGGACTCGATGTGCTGTGACATAAAAACATGCAGATGGAAACCAAGATCTGACAATGTCATATGTTCACTCAATACCGAATGCGTTCCGCTAAGTTTCTGTACAGTTCAAGGATGCGCTCCTGACAGTGGGGCACCATATAAAGTATTATGCGCCAGGAATTCAAAAGTCTGTAAATCAAATATCTGTCAGCATTCCATTTGTTCACTATGGAATTTAATTGAATATCCTTCTCATTTGGTATCAAATACTTCTTGTCTGTTGCACTGTTACAGCAATGCTACGGGTCTCCATTTTCCATTGACTTCTCTGCCTGAAATTCCGAAGTTGAAAGATGTAGATCTCTCGAATATTTCCTACATTATTGGTAGCAAATGTATGAAAGCGAATGAATTTTGTGACTCGTTTGGTAAATGTGTTCAGTTGGAGGGCGAATTGTCGTTAGTTGATATTTCCTTAATGATGAACCCGGCCTTCTACCGAGCTTTGGCGTTAATTTTCCGACACTATTATATAGTCTTTGCATTTGTATTACTTATATTTGTTTTCTTGACAATGTGCACTTTTGAAGGCTCCTATATGATTGAGAACAAGAATATTTACCGGACCATATTCAATAATGTATTCAATGACAAACATATTATGAATGAATTGAATAAGGACAACTTTAACGTACATCTCAAACTAGGGACCACCAGAAAGGCATTTCTCAACATAGAGAATGAAATGATGATTGACGAGTATGTTCATTTGAAGGATATTAGAACGTATTACAATTATTTGATACGGAAACAAAACTGTTTCCCGATAAATGGAGAATTATTTAAAATGGAATGTAATGAAATTTACAATAGGTTAAAATACCTTTAGGTTGACCCATGTAGTGGATATATTGATTTTTTATGTGATTATAATATTTTGTTTCCGATATTTATATTATTATAAAAGTGGTGGTTTATGATTGTTTGACCTTCGGTAACCCAGGCATATAAGTTGTTTATCCTTTTTAATTGTTACTCGTCGCTAAGCAACGTTTTTTAATGTAACAAGGGGTTGTGAGCCCACCAAAGGTGAGCTTCATCATCGATACTATTTATTTAGTAGATTTATTTAAATTAATAATATATCAACTTCTTTTTAATTTTAGTTTTATTTAAAAGATAAATATTTCCATAAATCAAATATAAAAGTCAATTATTATTGAAATCAATTTTTATACAATAATATTCAAGTTGATATTTTATAAAATTTTATTATTTTATTTTACTTTTATTATTAAAACATATTTTTTCATTTTTATATTAAAATTTTATTAAAGTTTATTTTTGTTATTCTCACCGTAGCTGATATTTACATTAAAAAACTACCCATTTATATCGATAAATTAAAAGTAAATTCTTATTATTCATATAACATTATAAACAATATTAAAAATCAATCAAATATCACATTAAACAGTTCATGTTCTTCCTTTACAATTATAGTTCTTATTTGAATTGTTATTGTATTCGAAGATTGTTCATTATTGTTCAAATGTTATTTATTATATAAGAAGGAAGGTAGAACAGTGATTATACCAAAATTTACAAAAACCCCAGTTCCATTAATTTCTATCAAGTTATATGCAGCGAAAAAATGTATACTGTTAGAAAAACTTCATATCTTTAACATCATGTTAATAACATGTACTAAATTGTATGGGTTTGTTTGGTTATCGGTGAAATTAAATATTTTCACTTATCGATCTGACTCCAATCGTTTTTTCAAATGTCACTTTCCACGACAAATATCTTTGATATTCGCAATATTTATTGATTATCACAATTACAATCAATTTGACTTTGCTAATACAATTACACAAAAGATTCAACACTCAAGATTTAAGAACCAGGACTTATTAATAGTGTGTGGTTTATGGTTTCGATAACCTTGACCCCAGATGTAAACATTTTCTTGCCCCCAATGGTTACCCGTCGCTAGGCAACGTTGGTGATGCAACCATTGGTTTTGAGGTCACCAAAGGTGAGCGCCACATAGGAACTGCTCTGGCTTGACCTCAAACTGGGTCCAACACACTACCGTTAGAAGGCCTGCGTGTGCTTTATTCATTCTGGTCCCATTATTGTATATTCGATCTTGTTCAGTTTATAATTCGATTCTTTGCTTCTTACTAATTATTCTAGTTCGTACTGACGTTGTACTTATTAGATAAACCAATGGAACAAAAGAAAACATTTTTTAATGATAATAAACACATTTTATTCGGGGTGTAGAGCGGCACGACGCTTGGCTTGCTCATTTCTTCCTGGACGATGTCTGCTTGGTTTTGTAATGGTTTTTGGAGTAACCACCCCGTCCCTGTAGGCTAGCTGGGCGGGAGCGAAGACGAGGGGTACGTCACCGCCACGCCCTCTTGACAGGCCGACACTGCCACCTCCAAGCCTTTTATCTGTGTTTTCAGGTTCTGGTTGAGTTGTTTCTCCTCAGCCCAACCCTTCTGTGCCGCTGTCATTTTCTGGTAGAGCGTTTTAACCCTCTTCGGCTCTACCCAGGTAGGTTTGATTTGTTGCACTTCCCTCGTTAACTGCAGAATCTGTTCATACAATTTTTTATTGGCCTTATGCGCGTTGTCCAATTCGCGCTGTAAGATTTGGCTTGGTTCCATGTCTACAAAAGAATGATTATTAGGCCTCACCATTCCACCTCAATTTTATTTAACAAAAATCCTTTAATCGTAGAATTTTATAGATAAAATTGTTAAAAAATATTTGGATCGGAAAAGAAAACTCACAACTAAACTAAGAACTCAGCTTAATCCCGGATTTCTCGTGCCGGGTTGCGTCCTGGTTCCCGTTTTATAGCAACAAACGGAAGCTCAACTTCCTCAGACTGCTGTTGGGTACCGAATCTTGATTCCTTCACCTGGGATACGGTGAATCCCGCATTCCACATGGCTTGACGACATCGATTTGCCGCATGTGCGGGGAAGCGTACCGTGATCCGGGATGCATCGATCCACGAATCATCTAAATGGAAGAAAATTCCAATAATTAATCGGATCACCTTTCCCATTTATTTCAGGGGACTACTTAGTCGTGGGTTGACGAAAATGGTTGTGATGTAACTCATTAGTTGATCATCGTAGATGATTTGGTCTAACTTCTTATGGTGGTTACTTACTACTTGAGTAGCCTAAGTCGATGCTTTGAGTTTATCTTTCCCGACTTCCTTTTGAATCATTTTATTTGTGAACTTTATCCATTCAGGATTCGTCTACACTCCCTTTATGCCAGGCGTGTTGGGTTGGTCGTGGATCTAGAATCAACTTTCTCCTAAGACGTGTAACTGTAGTATCGGATTCAAGATATTAATGAGCATGGCTCTGGAACGGGTTACTCCTTAACCAATTTGGATCCCTAGGAACGTTCATCGAACAAACGTTGCAATGGTGATTACAACTGCCTCATCCCAACGGTAATGAGAAGAGAATTCGAGATTTGTCGATTCAAATAACAATTAAATAACCTAAAATTATTTATTCTAATGCAATAGATTATTCAAATTCCTTTTACTTGCACTACGTAGATGAATATGGCTTTTTATTTAAATAATTTACACTACTTATCTATTCAAATATAGCATTCCAATGAAATAATCCTTATATTTTGTTTTACTACACAATCGCGCGAATAAAGTAAATAAAAATCGGCGTTTTCCTCTTTTTATGTCACCCTAATAGAAATAACCTTTTATCTAAACCTACTTATTTATAAAAATTGACATTTTGTTTAGATATGAAAGTTAACCATTCATATAAACAGACATTTTATTTAAATATCCAACTTAACTATACTTGTAAATATGAATTTAATTTAAATATTAAAATTAACCATACATGTAAATAGACATTTTATTCAAATGTTAGAATTAATCATACTTGTAAATAGGAACTTGATTAAAATTAATCATACATGTAACCAAGAACCTGACTGTAAATCTCTATCTCATTTATATTGGTCATATTGAATTGTCCTTTAAGTTTAAAGTTGGGTATACTAATTGTATTGTCTCTCGAATTACCATCTCATCAACAGCTGGTCAGGGCGATGCCGTCGTTTCAAGTTTAATAGTATTGTAAACACGGGATGTCATTGATATCGTAAATGTCGGCATCATAACGGGTCGGATTGACAACACTATACATTATTACATAAAAATCTTTTTATCAATACTCGATGTTTCGTCCGAATTAGTAAAGCATAAAAATTTAGTCTCCTGGGTGTTTCTTCCCTATGGTCGATAAGAATGATGAGTAAAATAATTTCGGACAAATAAATCTTTTATTTTATTATAAACGAGGAAAGTCTGTTTCGAATTGGGATGCTCGTCTTGATTTGGGAATTCACGTATTACGTTGCGTATACGTCTCAAATTTTCGTCAAGTTATGAAAGTAAGAAATGAAGCTTACCCCTTCGATTATTGAATTTTGGTTCTATCGTTATCTCGTCTTCTTGAAGCTTGACCGGAGAGTCGTCGTTTGAATGTTTGGAATTGTAAGTCATATTTGCAAGGAAAACAAATGATGGAATCAATTTGTTCAGTGAAATTTATACTTGTCGGTGTGCACGTTTCGGGGTAGAAAAATTGTTTTGACTTGTCCGTGCACAGATTTTGCTTCGTCAGCGGGTTTATATTGATAGAGTTTGTGGTATGAATTTCCTGAACTTCGGTAGATCGATAATTCTATTAAATGTCAGATCGAATTTTTAAGGGATATTTCAGGTCAATCGGTTTGTTAAGGGAGAGTAATTTTCCTATTTAATAGTGATGATCTGGATTTTTCTTAAATACGTGGCTTTATTTTATTATTGGGATAGTGAAAAATCAGATCGGTTTCCGTGGAGTTCTATGCGTAATTTATATTTATCCTGTTTAATATCCTTAGTATTAATTTTTTGCTCTCCTCCTTCTAGGTGCGAAATAATTTGGATTCGGTTCTCGGTTTAGATGAAAAAGGAAAAAACAAGTGGCTCGCGTATTTTCGTTGGCTTTATTGGGGTCAGTTAGCGAGTCATGATTATTATTTTTCGTGCTGTACCTTCGTTGGATTATCAATTCAAGCTTGTGATGTCCCAAATTTGCTAGATATATTATGTGTTCGTGGCCTCTCTATTTTATTAAATATATTATGTTGTTCGTTAATGATTTTTGGATTCACGTAGTTATGCCATGTATCACTAGCTCGACGTATTTGACTCGAATTTATCAAACGCAAATTGTTTTCGATTATAATTGCCAAGTCGTTTTCCTTTAATGTCAGAGTGAGAATAATTACTCCAAATTAAGTAAATTTTTTCTTATGCGTTGTCCAATTAGATTTTTATAACTTGGTTAATTAGCTTATGGGCGGAAAATTCGTAAAGGTATGGACCATTTTTAATGAGTTATTAAGGGTGGGTCTGATGTGTGGTTGCTCAATGGTTTGGCTGGTTTGGGGTTTACAAAACGGATATTTAAAAGATTTTTGGGTGTTATCAAGTTTATAAACGTTTGATATTAGGGTCCTTGAGATTCAGCATACTGTACCAAATTGAAAATCTTTAACTCTACCTGATTCGATTCCTGTTATTAGCGTTTAAATCTTGGTCTGTTAAATTATTTGGGAATTGAAATTTCACTCACTCGCAAGTTTCTTATTCTTAATTTACTGGTCATAATCTCTTTGACGATAACCCTCGTATCGAAATTAAATAATGTATGAATGTTATGAATTTGGTATCTTCAAATTAATAAATTAGAAATCATAGCAACGATTTTTTTTTAACATCGAATCCCCCGTCACCTTCCTTTAATTGGTCCTAGGAGAATCTATGTTAATATTACGAAGTTATGAGTGCCCACTGGACTACTCAGTGTTTTGATTTTAAGCAGTTTGTTGTCATAAATTTAGGTAGAATTTACAGGATCTGAGTAATGACGGAATAGCCAAAAGACTATTCCCCTTTCAACCCATTTCCCCTATACGGAATAGTAATTTACGTTTCAGCTACTGCGTTCTCACGCCGTAGCCTTCACGGGCACGAATCATTGGCGGACTTACACGATTCGATAGGGGTATGTCTATTTTACTCTCTTGCGGTGATGTGTCGGCTGTGGGCCGGAAAAATTTCGACAATAGTTCATCTATGAAAACCTTTATTGAATATAATATAAAACATCGTTAACATTTATCATTTCATTTTTCACATACAAACCTTTCCCCACGCTGACACCTCAAACATAGCTCATATGAGGTTGTTTGGGTGCGACGTGGAGAAAGTTTCCAAAACATCTCTTCACTCACATCGAAAATTGTTGTTCTTTCGAGAATTACTTCGAGGTTCAAAAAGTGCTTCAAGCAAAATTTGATTAGTCAACTGATTTCAGAAAACTTATTAAGACTAGTTAAAATTATATGAAAATGAATCGGTATATATACCTATCGTACGACCCTAACCTTGCGTGTTAAATTTGATTTAGTAAAACAAAATTTGACCTTGTGATTTTCGAGTATATTCTAATCTTAATTTCATTATTTTTGTAATTTAATTTGACAATTTTATTTTTAATTGAATTGTTTCCAATTCAAATTATTTAATTTTTGTTCCATTTTTATGGATTTTTGCATTTTTTGATAAATTGTCAAATTTCGGTCAAATTTTCATGTTCTCGTGTTATTTTTATGTTTATTTCGTGCGGATCTGGTTGCACTTTGTTATTATTTTATTTTACTTTTGTGTTCCTCGATTTTATATTTAATTGTTTTTCTTTCTCGTATTTTAGCATGGTTACTTGGTGTTTTACGGGTCCGATTTTAAATCTGCATGCTGTATTTGCGTGTGTATTACCGATTCATTTAAACAATATCGTGTCTTGGCCCAAAAATAGTAATAGTTCAATAGAAACCGCCAAACTGCTTTTTTAATCAAGACCTTCGATATACTCGTATAACTGGACACGTTATTTTAACTTTGGTCGCTTTCTCTTCACTGCAGTATAATCTCCACACTTCACAGTTTTCTCCAAAGGTTCAATATATTTTCTTCCTTTCTCACTTAGTTCGTTTTTCCACAATTTTTTTCACTTTAATTTTATTTTCCCTGTCTCTCTTTTAACCGATTCTCTTTCAATAATTTTTGGTGTCGTTTCCCATTTGTGACATTGGCTTTTATAGGTGGTTCTTTGTTGACAATTTTTCGGCATCTCTGACCAATGTCAAGATAATAAAATTTTCCCTTTTTCGACTGTCAATCAACTTCTTATTTTTACTGATAAGAAAATTCAATTCCCAAACGTTTTTTGTTTTTGTTGTTCTCTTTTCTATTTTTACTAATTAATTAAGAATGACCTTGTCATATTTCTCTGTTTAACTTTATTGATTTATTATTTTTCTTCTCAATTTTAATTTCTTGTTCTCAATTTTTCTTGTCAGAGTTCCGGAACGACATATTCTCCAATTTATACCTTTCCCCCAGATTATTTCATTTATTTTAGTCATTAATTTATTTTGTTATTTAGGTATCCTCAACAGGTTTATCATATTGAAGTGGCAAATAAAGTAAAAATAAATAATCTCGTAAATTATTTTTGAAGCCTCTGTTAAATCGCGTCTATGTGCGCATTTTTTATGTCTAATTTCGTTTCACGTTTGTGTGCGAGATAGTTTTGGTTCGATTGAGTCGTGGACACACACAGACGCGAGATTTTAGGTATTGATTGTGATCGAATATTAATCGAGTTTTCTTGTGTGATTTTGGGTTATTAAGTCATTTCGATTTTTTGAAATTTATGTCATTTTTTCCATGTCTAGGTTGGTTTTTAACGCGTTCGTGTTTAAAATTATGTGAATTTTCGTCGAATCGGATTTTTTTTTGGAATAGTTTTTCTATCAAAACTTTATTTTGTTTTCATGAAAATATTAATGATGGCTTAATCTCAGGTTATTGGACACGTTAAATAGTTTAACTCAAATAATGGATACGGATTCATTAGTATTTGCAATAATCGCAACAATAAAGATGTTGGAGTTATAAAAAAACATGAATAAAAATAATGAAATTTTAAAAAATTAAAATCAATTAAAATTTTGAAAAAAGTAAAAATCAATATTTTTCGGGGGGAAAAAGTGGTAACCGGTGGCAAATTTGATTTTGAAGACAAATAAAATACTATTAGATTGAGATAATGTATATTGAAGGGTCGAGAGCCCAAAAAAATTAATTAAATTATTTACCGACGAACCCATTAATCATGGGCCGCCAAGCTGAACGTCAGCTTAATGTGTTTCCCGACATTAGTGAAACTGGCAATAAATTTTCCGAAATGGAAAATTGTTTTTCCAGCAGTAATCCAGATTAATGGTAACCCAAAAACTATAAAAGCAACTGACAACAAAATAAGTTGCCTGTTGGTCGAAGAGAGAATCTAACGAGTTGAAGGAAACGAGCGAAGAGTAGTAGATCGATAAAGTTAATCAGATTGCAGTTGAACTTACATCGTGATACCCTTAGGGTGTGTACGAGAAAAAAAATTATTGTGTATCGTGGTGAATATTTGTCAATAAAGATTTCTTTGTTGGGATTTTGTCTTATTGATTTTTGAACACGAGGAGTCGTATCGAGAGACCTATTCATCGACGAATAAATATTTAATATCCCAACAATTTTCTGAGCCTGACATGATCTGAATCGTCGGTGATAAGCATCTAAAGAGCAATCAAAGCTTTGTGAAAACTGTAGTATATTGAGAAAGAGAAATCGAAACTTTGAAAAGTGTTAATATCAGACGTTCTAAATTGGAAAATAAACGAGCAGCAATAATTCAACTACGCCGACAAGTACAGTACCAATAGTTTCAACATCAGCAGCGACCGTCAGAGATACAAATGATTATGCAAGTTGTCAAAAGTTACCAGTAAACCAGTACGGTACAGCGATTGATACAGCGATTACCACTTTATCTCAAAGAGGCAGCACGAGAGGCATCGCAGCAGTTGGACAAAAGAAACATTGGAAATGAGTCAAAAAATATGAGTTGAAAATTAAATTTGCTAATGTCGAAATTTGAGTCTGACAACGAGGTTGAAGGCCATATGATATTCGAAACAGCTATAGAATCTCCAGGAACGGAAAGCGACAATAATTCAATAAAAGATAATTTAGAAAATGAAAAAGCTGCAATGTTGATCATGAGGATAGAAAAGTTGTGGGAAACAGAAATATTAACGCTCCAAGATTGATGCAGGGAATGCAAAAGCTATGCGAGATGTCGTTGAGTATCAGAAAACTGAAAACATTGATTAAATTGTGCGCCGATTGGTATGAATTGAATCCGCCGGTGAAGGACGAGATTGAAGTTTTGACGGTAAAGTTTGGTAGAGAATTTCGAGCAATGTATGACGAACAGGGACGAAGAGAAAAGAGCAGTTAAAAATGAGGAACACAAGGAAATAGAAATTGATGAGATAAGAGTGGTAAAAATGTTAGACGAATATGATGTTAATGAGGTCGTTAAAATTAAGGAATTACGTGTTGTTAACGAAAACGATGAATCAAGGATTGTTGATGAAGTTAGAAATAAGTTGGAAATAAGTAATAGTGAAGATGAAAATGAAGTAGAAATAGAGAAACTCGAGGTTGTAGACGAATTAAAAATGAGAGAGGTTGATAGAGTTAACGAAAATGAAGTAGAAAAAGGTAAACGTTTAAACGAAATAAAAGTAAATTGGGTAAAATTAATCATAAAGGAAAATTATATTGACATTAAGAGGATAAATCTAAAGGAGTTAATGAAAATATTGTATCCAACTTTCGAATTTGAAGCAGAAATAAAAGATTATTTAAAGAAAATTAGTGAAATTTCGAGAGGTCGACTTTTAGAAGTAGTACAAAAATATGTTGAATCGGATGATTTTTGTGATATGAAAGTGATTGAAAAGTTAATTAAATGTGGAATAAACAGAGAATCGGTAATAAAAAGGTTGACATTTTTCGTTTTGGAAGTGGAAACGCATGCTTATATGAAACCAGATGAGATAGAAAATTTGATAAATAACGCAGCTCAGATATTGAATAAAAGTTTTGGGAACTGGATTAAAAGATAATGGAGGTTGGAAAAATATAGTATCGTCATGTCAAATGGAAAAAGAGAATGAAGAAATGTATAGTCCTCAGCGGAGAAGGCTGAATAGAAAAGTGAATAGTGAAATGAGAAAAACAATGATGTTTTCATGGGTAATGTTTATGTTTATTATTTTATGTGGGGTGTTCACCCAAACTGCTTCGTTTATAGCATATGACTGCTCTCAAACTGAAATGGGAAAAATTTATTCAGTAGTAGACATGGCTGATTGTTCGGAGGCGTATCCGATTAATTTAAAAATTAATGACGTTAAATATCATGTGTATCAGGAATCGGATCTGGGACGTGCAAATGTTCGGGAATGTCTGGTAAAGAGGACAACATTTATATTTTATTGTGGGAAATGGAGCCATGCGTCAGTATTAAAAATGCAGGCCATTCCGAGACCGGTTGAGGTAATTCCGGACAATTTTATAATGGCATTCCAAACAGGTGAATTGAAAATCAGTTCTGAAATTAAATTAAAAGCAAAGTTAAATCATATGATTAGAGAATCAATTATAGTTAAAAGAGCTTTAAAGGCAGATGGTGATTGTGAACGTGAACCGCATAAATTGAATGATAGAAATAATGATAAAATAGTAGCAGTGGAAGAGTATTTAACGTAACTGAGAGAATTCCAAGGTATGTTTGATGGTGATACAAGGAAATTGCAAACGCATCCATTTTACAATATGAAGCAGTCTAGATGTCAGATAGGTGATTCAATTCTAGTATATGACGTAAAAACAAATGTATGTAATTTTGCGTATTTGAAAACAATGATTTTTAAAGAATTAGTTGGTGAACAATTCAGAGAAAGACCTGATCGATTGAATTTAAATACCAGTGACAACGGGAAAGTGAGACTGACTCCGTCTAGGACAAGAAAGACGCCTGTAGTGTTAATGTCAACTTCACCTAGTGATGGAATGCGATTTATTAGAAATAAAATCACAAATAAATGTGGTCAAATAGTATATGAAACAAATTATAAAGGTGTATATCTATCAAAGAAAACAATTGAAGATGCAAAAACTAGAATCCATACGGAAGATATTAAGTTAACTCTGTATTTTAATAATAAAATGGATTATTTATTCCATCATAGCCAAGATGTCATGGAAAATATTTATCGCGAGATGATATTAAATGATTGTAAACTAAATAAAGAGATATTACGCAATCGTTTGGAAATGACTATTACTAATCCGAATCTAGTTGCATGCTAATATCGGAAAATGTGGTGTTTGCCAGAATAATGGGGAGGCTCTATACAGTTATAGATGTAAAGAGGTGATTGTGAAAATTACGAAATATGATAAGTGCACAAACGAACTACCAGTCACTGTAGGTGATAAATTGAGATTTATGGAGCCAGTTACTAGAAAATTATTGGAGCAAGAAGCGAAACCAAAAATATTACAATGTAATCGATTATTATCTCCGTTATATCGTTTAGCACCAGACTCATGGATTGTATTACCAGATTTCAGAGGAGTAAAAACTCCCAACAAATTAGAATTAATAAAGCTAGAGTATCTAGTAAATTTCATGTAGTTGAATAAAATGTCACAAACAGATTTATATTCAAGCGATGAAATTGATGAGGCACAAAGAAATTTATTATTCCCTTCGAAAAAGGAGCGCATCATATCAGAAATGGTAGATACAATATTGCCTAATGGACAAGGCAAAGTAAATTATGATTATTTGCTGACACCCGATCATTATAAAAAAGCTACGTATAATACAATGAAAAAGATTTGGGGCAAGCTTGTGCTGGATTAATTGGTATATATGTAATTGCAGTAACAGTGAAAGTAATACTATCTCAAATCTTGTCGACGCATAGAATATACACAGTTTCGAGTTGGTCATGGAAATTAATTATTGGATGTGTACCATTTTTAGCTAGATTCTTTATCACCGGTCACCAGTATAAAGAAATAAGAAATTTGAAAAAGCGATCAAAAATGACCGAAGAAGTGAAGACTCGCAACTAGATTCAATAACCGAAAATAAGAATGAGAACAGTAATAGTGTAGAAAACAAATTAACGTTTTTAAATAAAAAAATAATTGGCATTCATAGGATTGAACCTGTCTAGATTTCTGCTAGAACCACTGCCAAAATTTAGTGGGATAGACACGCTCACCAGATGGCACATTCCAGATACATTAACAGCAACAGCTCCAGTTTATCCAGGACTTAAGCTAAAAGAAATGAAATCGCTTAGTGGTATTAAGCTTGAACCAGAAAAGGTTGAGCCGTCGAGTGCTGAGATTGAAAGGAAAAACATGCTAGGCTTACCATGTAATCATGTGCTTATGACAATATCCAAAGTTGGAAAACAACCCCGTATATTTGTGCATTTAAATAAGTGGAGGTTCTACTAGACTCAGGCTTTAGTCATACAATTATATCCACCAAGGTATTAACAATCAGGGAGAGAATGAGAATAAAGGATACTAATGAAATGGTAACATCAATGTCTGGGAATCAGTTAAAAATATTGGGTAAACTTGAATGTAAAATATTGATTGACAATAGAAAACTAACTCACCATGTGCTAGTTATGAAAGATTTCCCGACAAAATTTTTAATCGGTATGGATGTGATGGAACAATTAGAAGGAGTCTCGTTAGATTTAGCTACAGGGAATCTAACTAACAGTAGTACAAATGAAATTGTGCACAAAGCCGGAGAAGTATTTTTAAATCATACTTTAGAAGTTCCTGCAAATTCAGAGGTGATTTATTATGCCAATGTGGCGAGTGTGCCAGATGAGGAATATAATTTTCGAACCGAGTCAAACATTAATAGAGAAATGCAATACATCAACGGGTGATGAAATAGTAAAAGTACAGGACCAATTAATCCCAGTGAAAGTAGTCAATTGTGATAACAAACTAGCTCAGCTAAAACCAAAGACAAAATTGGGAAAGGTATTGAAAATAAAAAACGAAGAAAGGCGAAAATTACCTAGAAATATAAAGATCTATAAAGAACCGCACGTCAACAGTACCGATTTAACGGAAAGTCAAAGACTAAGATTTGTGGGATTATTGCATAAATAATGAGAAGTATTTGCAAGGCACGAATACGATTTTGGTTTAACTCAAATCATTGAGCATGAAATTCCTTTATTGGACGAAACACCAATAAAATTGAGACCATACAGAATACCATATGTACATCAAGAGGAGAGTAACAGGCAAATTAAGGTAATGAAAGATTTCGGATTGATACGAGATAGTTCATCACCATTTTCATCATCGATTGTGGTCGTTAAAAAGAAAGATGGCGAATTGCGATTTTGTGTGGATTATAGAAAATTAAATTAGGTAACAAGAAAAGATACGTACCCAATACCAGTCCCACAGGAAATGTTCGATCAACTGGGATAGGCAAATTTGTTTACGGTTATTGATTTAAATAAAGGGTACAATCAATTTAAAGTGAAAGAGGAAGATAAACGAAAAACTGCTTTTTCAGATGGCAAAGGACTGTATGAGTTTAACGTATTACCATTTGGGTTAACGGGAGCACCAGCTACATTTCAACGAGGTATGAATTTCATTCTACGAGACTTGTCACACGCACTGGTATATATTGACGATATTATCGTATTTTCAACGTGTTTCGACGAACATCTAATATACGTCAAAGTAGTATTTAAAAGACTGCGAAAAGCCAATCTAAAAATAAAACCCTCAAAATGTGAGTGGGGAAATTTGGAAGTCGTTAATGTGGGACATATTATTTCTCGTAAAGGATTACAGCCCAACCCAGATAATGTAATAAAAATCAGAGATTATCCAGTCGCAAAGAATATAGATCAAATCCGACAATTTCTGGGATTGGCAAGCTATTATCGAAAATTTATTAAAGGTTTTTCTCACATTGCACAACCTCTAAACGTGCTACTGAAGAAACAAAGTAAACTTGTATGGAAAAAATCCCAACAAGAAGCATTTGAGGTATTGAAAGAGAGTCTAACAATGCAGCCAATTTTGAGATGCCCAGATTTTAAAAAGCCTTTTATCGTCATGACCTATTCCAGTAATTTTGCATTGGGTGCAGTTTTATGGCAACAAGTTGAAGGCGAAAAAAATCATGTGATTGCTTATGCGAGTAGAACATTGAAACCTCACGAAAAGAATTACTCTACAATAGAAACAAAAACGTTGGCATTAGTATATGGCATAACTACATTTCGACAATATTTAGTTGGCAGAAAGTTTTTAGTGTTGACAGATCACGATCCATTGCAGTGGCTCGTGAAGCATAGAGATTCGGCGAGCAAATTAATAAGATGGTCTATAGATTTTGAAATTAAATATCGGACAGGAAAAGCTAATGCAAACGCGGATACCATGTCACGTATTCCAGTTGAGGAAGAAACAAAGTGCGAAAATACAATACTCGCTGTAATGAGAGCGGCAAGTAATATGAAAGAACTGCAATCTAATCAAGAAGAAGATGAGGAAGTAAATCAATTACGGAAGCACGCGGTTACGATCAAAAAAAGAGAGTTTTTGGAAGTATGTGATGGAAGAGAACCATAAATATGTCATTCATGAAGGACTGCTCAAATGTGTAAAAAACGGTAGCTAATAGTAGTACCAACGAAATCAATTTTTCTTATATCAATGTATCTAAACTAGAAAATAAAACAATGAGATTGCAGTTATAACATTATTTGTGACTATTATCACTATAACAATGTTTCTCGTTATTTTCATCATCATACTTTTATTGGAATTTCAGAAAATTTCTAAGTCTTTTAGGAATCAGTTCGGGATTCCAAGACCTTGATAAAGAAAGATTCAAGTAGTAAGATATAAATATTTTGCATACAAATCTTTTAAAAAATCAGTAGTGTAATAGCATTGACATTTTATGGATCTCCTCAATACAACAACAAGAATTCTCTTTAATGCTACATAGTATAAGAAATTTTTCTCTCAAAAAAACAAAATATTTACTAAATTGATTCATTTTTAACATGTCCTAGGAATACCTCACTAACGTATCATAACTTTTAGGTTTGATTCTGCGTTCATCCATACCCGTTTCTCCCAATCAATATTAATTTTCAAATTTTAATTAATCTTTGTGCACATTAATTACTTGAATAAATTCCTGACGCACTCATTGATATTGCGTGTATTTTTTTTAAAAATAAATGTTATTTTCGTCAACCAATTTCGTTTTCCGTAATTAGAAAATTTGTTGACGTTCCGGGTTTCTCACATTATTCGTGTTTTCGGTTGGCTCGGACTTCGTATTAGCTCGGGTTTCCCATTAGCCAATTAATTTTTAATTAATTTCTATTTTTATTAAATGTTTCCTTCTGGGGACCTCCAATCGATCTATATTTATTATATTTGGATTCGTCTCGTCATTTGGCATCCGCCCATACCCGATTAACCCGATAAATATTTATTTTAAAATTTAATTGATTTTACCTTTTTAATTATTATTTCGAATATCAATGTTTTTATTGATTTTCCATTTTTACTTTTGTGAATTTGTTAACCCCAACAATTTGAGCAGAAAGTTGTTTTACCCCAATATATAAAATAATGGCAACGTGAGTTTGTATGTATCTATAATATATAGCTTTTGATATTTTTCAAATATTGTTGAAATTTTATCTTATGGAAATTCAGTGTAATATTTTTAAAAATAAATGTTATTTTCAAATTTACAAATTAATATCTTGAAACTGTTAATTTGTTGAAAATTATTAATTATTGATTATTTATAGAAATGATTTTTATTATAATAAAACTTTTATATTTTTATGAGCTTATCCAAAGGACTTTTACGTTCAAATTATTTCAAGCTAATACAAGGCTGATAGACAGAATAGGGGCTATCAAAACTGGAAACGCCACAGCAACTTATGACGTTGAATTTGACAACGGAAAATGGAAAATAAAGATCTTTTATTACAAATATCTTCAATATGAGAAACCTTTGAAGGTTTCTGTTAATTGGAAACATTTGAATGTACTGATCAACTCGTACGGATTTATCACCACGCTGTCCAATGAATCGATGTACGGATATTTCCACATGAATGAGAAATATGAAATCACCGGATCAGTTGAGTTACATAATAAGCGCTATCAATTGATTAACATTGCCCACGGAACCGTGATTATTTTGTCTGAAATTAGAGAAATAGTTGAAGTCAACACGAAAGAATTTATAGTTCAAACAAAGATTTTAAAAGAAAATATTTTCAATAAACGTTGTTATGTCAAAGTCATAATTAGGCCCTACCTCTACACAAGCCTCAGTAAAAACCTTGACTTTCGTACCGAACGAGAGAAATTATTAAGACTCAAATTAGTAATACAAAATATATTTCTTCATATAAACTTAATATTCATTGAATTACCGTGGGAATTAAGAACTGAGTTTTTCGTTGATCACCTAATAATAATGACTCCTAAGATGTGTACGAGTTCCTATAAAGGTCCAGCTTATCAAGCCATTGTGAAAAGTTATTGTAATTTAAATATAACACCTTTCGAACTTCTAGGATCATTTACAAAGGTTCTTTCTGACAACAATTACTGCATGCAAGCATCATTTATACATCACCCCCGAATTACTCCAAAAATCGGATATGGGCGTGTCGCTACTTTATGTCAAAATCTCTACAACGTGAGAAATCTTTTTCTAAATTTACTATCAAAATCCTTGATGAAGAGTTCTAATTATACTAGTTTATTACTGGCTCACGAAATCGGTCACCTTCTGAGTGCCCCTGATGACGAAGCAACGAGCTGTAGCACAAATGGGAGTTTTAACTATATTATGCATAGTAACTATAACAAGACAATTCCCAAATTCAGTAATTGTTCCATTACAGATATGTTAGATTATGCAACGATTAGTCATTACCGCTATTGTTTTTATAATGGTTTACGGTCCGCATTTTGTGGTAATGGTATAGTAGAAGGTGTCGAACAATGTGATTGTGGAAAGAATCAATTTAATTGCCCTTGTTGTAGGCGTGATTACTGTATGTTTACGGCCAATGCTCAATGTAGCCCTTTCGGTCGGGACTCGATGTGCTGTGACATAAAAACATGCAAATGGAAACCAAGATCTGACAATATAATTTGTTCACTCAATACCGATTGCGTTCATCGTAGTTTCTGTACAGTTCAAGGATGCGCTCCTGACATTGGGACACCATATAAAGTATTATGCGCCAGGAATACAAGAATCTGTAAAAATACTCATTGTGATATATCCATCTGTACACTATGGAATTTTATTGAATATCCTTCTCATTTGGTATCAAATACCTCTTGTCTGTTGCACTGTTTCAGCAATGCCACGGGTCTCCATTTTCCACTGATGTCTCTACCTCAGATTCCGAAGTTGAAAGACGTAGATCTCTCGAATATTTCCTACATTATTGGTCGCAAATGTATGAAAGCGAATGAATTTTGTGACTCGTTTGGTAAATGTGTTCAGTTGGAGGGCGAATCGTCGTTAGTTGATATTTCCTTGGTTATGAACCCGGCCTTCTACCGAGCTTTGGCGTTAATTTTCCGACACTATTTTATAGTTTTTGCCATGGCTTTAGCTATATTTTTTTTCTTGACAATGTGCACTTTTGAAGGCTCCTATATGATTGAGAACAAGAATATTTACCGGACCATATTCAATAATGTATTCAATGACAAACATATTATGAGTGGGCTGAATCATGAATACTTTAAGATATATCTCAAACAAGGGACCACCAGAAAGGTATTTCTCAACATAGAGAACGAAATGATGAGTGACGAGTATGTTCATTTGAAGGATATTAGAACGTATTACAATTATTTGATAAGGAAACAAAAATTGTTCCCGATTAATGGAAAATTAATGGAAATGGAATGTAATGAAATTTACAATACGTTAAAATACCTTTAGGTTGACCGCTGACCCTGATCATAGTACAAAGGACTAAAATTGGTTTAATTAGAAATTGTAGTGATATATTTACTTCTTTTTATGTGATTATAATATTTCATTCCCAATATCTATTCTATAAACGGATGTAATTAAAATTCAAAATATTATGCTGCACTGTAATTGGTTTTCACATATTGATTACCGCTAATTCTGATTGGGTTATTGGAATTATAATTGACCAATCAAATAATGTCATATAGATTTATTAATATTACAAATTTATCCGAAAATCGATTTCTTTTTATCTATTACATTTAAAAAAGTATTGTTATTCTAATATATCTACATGAATATTGAATTAATATTTATTATTATTTATATTTTGTTTACAAAATAAAATTCAATGTCTTTTGTTTTCTTTAATAATCCTTCAAAGTATCTAAAGATATTTAATTATGAGATCGAGAGGATCTAAAATTTTAAGTTGAATTAGTAATGATCATACAATCAAAATATAATTATATTTATAATAGAGTAGAATGTTATCTAAATCTATTGCTACTAGCATAAGGTTTCCATACGTCCCGGTACGCCGAGACTTGCCTCAGTTTCGATATCCATGTCCGGGTGTCCCGGTTCAAGATTTATTTGTCCCGGTAGATTTAAAATTTACGAATGAATATATTTTTTTTAAACATGAAAGTCAAAAATAACGAAATCTTCTAGAGCGAAACTGGGTACAGGTCAGCTAGCATCTTGTATTGATACGAGCAAGTGGCAAAATCGACATTCAAAGCAACACCTATGCACTCTCCCATCACCCTGCATCAGTTCTCAAAAAAAGATAGGCCATTTTTTACATAATATTAATTTGAGTCTTTTGGGCCAACACACAAATTTGTTTAAATGAATCAGTAACAGCGCGCAAACACAACAAGCAGATTTAAAATCAGACCCATGCTAACCATGCTAAAATATGAGAAAGAAATAATTGAAATATAAAATTAAAAGACATAAAATAAATAAAATAATAACAGAACGCAACAAGATCCGAACGAAACAAACACAGAAATAACACAAAAATACGAAAAATTTGACTGAAAATTGACAATTTACTCAAAGAAACAAGAGTTCATGAAAACTATAACAAGATCCGAACGAAACAAAGACAGAAATAACACGAAAACACGAAATATTTGACCGAAAATTGACAATTTACTCAAAGAAACAAGAGTTCATGAAAACTATAACAGAAAACAAAATAATTTGAGTTGGAAACAATTAAATTATTTGTCAAAAGAAAAAATTGTCAAAGTAAATCAAAAAATAAGAAAATTAAAGTTAGAAAATACAAAGAAATTCCCAAGGTCAAATTTTGTTTTACTTCGTCAAATTTAACACACAAGGTTAGGGTCAAAGAATAGTTATATATACCGATTCATTTTCACATAATAATAATCAGTTTTAATAATTTGAAGCAGTTTTTCAGTTTTAAGCACTTGAACCATCTTGAACTAGTTCAGCCAGTTTTAACTAGTTGACCAGTCGTAATACAACTACTCTACTCGAATCACTCGTTATTACTAACTCGAATTCAATTATTGAGAGTAAGCAAGAATGACTTGCTATTGTTGGTATGAACTGTACGACGATGATGAATGAAAAATGAAATTGATTAAATATATATATATTAAATGAACTTATTTATTATGTCGAAATTTTTCCGGCCCACAGCCACACACTAACAAGTTAGCAAAATCTTACATAAAGATCGAGCAGTGTAAGTACGGTGTAAGTCCGCCAATAGCTCGTGCCCGTGAGAGATCTCGCCGTGAGTAACGACGGACTTGAACGTCAATTCATTCATTATTATAGGGGTAGAAGGTAGATCGGGAGGCAATCTTTTGGTTGACTACCTTTCTACCTCCCGAAAAATCGACCTAAATTATTATTACTCAACGGCTAAAATAGTAACACCGAGTATTCCAGTGGGCACTCTTAAACTCTAACATCAACATAAAAATTCCCTAGGGTCAACTTGAGAGTAGTAGGATGTTAGCCCGTCAGATACAACCTCCCTTTGCTTACGTAATTGTTACATAACATTTGATCTCTGTCCACGCTGTTGGTACCTGGAGATTGACCTCTGTCCACTAGTTGCCACCTAGTAATTGACCTTTGGTCAATGACCTCACGATTATATCACTTTCCCACTGGTCAGTATCTACACATTTATTACCTAACCCTTATTACACTGGTCAGTACCTGGAGACACACTTATTACCTAACTGTTATTATATCACGTAGTTGTGGGCCAACACACCTACCTTCTATAATCTTCCAAACACCTACCTTCTAGAACCTTTCACACACCTACCTTCTAGAACCTTCCACACACCTACCTTCTAGAACCTTCCGTTCTTAAACATTTCGCACACACAACAACCAACGATCACCGATCCATATCAATCCGCACCGATCCATACTGTTGGGCCAGAACACAAACGGCCTTTTAAATTGTTTAAATGAATATGTAATACACACGCAAATATAACATGCAGATTTAAATCGGACCCATAAAACACCAACTAACCATGCTAAAATATGAGAAGGAAAACAAATAAATATAAAATTATAAAACACCAAAATAAATTAAGATAATAACAAGGTGCAACAAGATCCGCACGAAATAAACATAAAAATAACACGAAAACCTAACAATTTGACCGAAATTTGACAATTTACCAAAAAATGCGAAAATCCATGAAAATGGAATAAAAATCAAATAATTTGAATTTGAAACAATTCAATCAAAAAATTCAAAAGAAAAATTGTCAAATTAAATTACAAAATAATAAAATTAAGAATAGAATATACTAGAAAATCACAGGGTCAAATTTTGTTTTACTAAATCAAAATTAACACGCAAGGTTAGGGTCGTACAATAGATATATATACCGATTCATTTTCACATTTAAAAAAAATCGTTTTAACCAGTTTGGAGAAACTTGAATAGTTTTAATCAGTGGAAGCCAGAAACTTTAATGTGAGTGAAAGGATGTCCGAAAACTCTCTCCATATCGCGTCCTTGCAACCTCGAATGAGCTCTGCTTGGTTGTCGGCGTGGGGAGAGGCTTATGATGTATTATGAACGAAAATTATGTTATTAACGACAACTATGATGTATTATGTGGCAAAAATATATGTTTACCTAAACAAGTAGATTTCCTTTGTCGAAATTTTTCCGGCCCACAGCCGCAACATCATTACAAGCTATTAAAATCATACATACAATCGAATTGCGTAAGTGCGTGTAAAATCGCCAATAATTCGTGCCCGTGAAAGCTCCGGCGTGAGAACGCAGGAGCTGGAACGTCAATATCATTCCGTATAAGGGAAAAGGGTGAAGGGGAAATAGTCTTTTGGCTGTTTCATTCTAAAGAAAAGAAAGAAAAAATTTTTAGAAACGAAGGTTACTGAAAGGTGGGGGGTAGATGGACGGAACAGTAGCAGGAAGGGGTTCGAATGTTTATTTAATGAGTTAGCTCCTGCATTTATTATTTTCCCGTCATGTTAACCAAATTTGATATATATCCCTCCTGGTATTGCTACGTTTTATCCCACAATAAGTTCCACTCCCGTTGTTATTATAAATGGCTTCCCACTACCCTAAAGATTAATGCATATCGTCGTGGAAAAATCTACTATCTTTAGGATTTAGTTTTTTAAAAATAAGCAATGTCAATAATTTTATTGATTGATAATTTTTCAGAGATTAAATTAGTAAAATTCGCAGTATGCTCATTTCAATGTCACTACATCATTTACCCTAGAAATTTCGTAAGGACTACCATATTAACGATCATTTTCGGTTCTAATTTATTAAATTTGTTAAAATAATACCTAGCATTAGTGCTTATTACCAATTCAAATTTACTAAATTTATTAAAGTAGCATTTACGCGGTTAACAATTTTTCTCGATTTTTATTTAATAAATTGATTAAAGTAATATCTATGCTATTGATGATTCTTATTAATTTAATTTATAAAATTGATTAAAACAGATCTGCACTATCAACGATCTTTATCTATCTTAATTTATTAAATCGATTGAAAGTAATGTCTACTTTATTAAACCCAATCGTCCGTAAGTCCATTTTATCGTTATACATAGTCTACATTATAAATTCTGATAGTTCTATCAATCCGGTAAAACATGGAACCTCAAGCGATTCACAAAAGAAAATTATTCAATGAAGTTTTTTATACGGTAAGAAAGTTAATTAAGAATTTATATTAATATTAATAATTACACTTACAGGTGTTAAATTCTGGCGTAGATAAAATTCCTAATATTCCGTAGTGATTTTAATCGCAAAATAATAAATTCCACGGTACTGATTAATGCACAACTTAAATTGCAGAGATTGTTATCGATTCCTATCTACTGTTGATGATAATTGTAGTGAGCTGAAGATTGTCAGTTGAAGTTTGCACGCGTAGTTGAGTGTATAATTATTGATTATATTCACTCTTGTGTTATGCCGTTCAGTCGTTCATGGAATTTTTCAACTTATGGATCGATTAATCGAACGGGATATCCTACCTGAAGAAAATTTCGTTTGCCCTCTGGCTACAATGGTCTATATGCAACTTCCCGATTTTCTAGTCATCAACAATTGTAATGGACAAATATAACGCGTGCTATCTGCTGTTCCTTATAATGCCTAGCAATCTCTTGTGGACATTCAAATATGTTGAGAAGAATGTGCAGTGCGGATTCGCCGTCTTGCTGGAGTATATTTATGGAATTGGGTGTCAGAAAAACATGGATCTTTACTCCTCATTGGCCATATTAACCTATTCATGGTTTTTATGCAACTTCTTTGCGACGGAATTTCCTACTAGAGTGAGAGAAAATTTTTCGCGTTGATCAGTAGCGTAACGTTTATTCTGTTCGTTGTAATAACATTTTTAGGACAAATAAAAATCATGCGACTTCCGTTTTTAATCTTTATTGATTCTATTTTTGAGTGATAATTCTAATAGTTAGTTGTCAGTGTCTAATACTTATCCCTACTACCCGTTCTTTGTTTATTGATTAGTTCGAGACTTTTAAAATTTTCTTAGATCGACCTGTGATCGTACTTAATATCCCCTTAACTGAAATGGCGCTCTTCCCTTGATTTTATTTCTACTTGCTCCGGCCACTTTTCAGCAGCCGCTTCGAGTTGTACAACGGCGCCCTGCGTAGCGGTCCTGTGCGTATTGCCAGACCCGACTGCGGACTGCCGAGGTGTCCACGAGGCATGACCCGCGAGCTCAACTAGAGGTTTTCACCCACCAGCCGGCACGAGATCCGTCCCATGGACTTCTATTTCTATACATAGTATAATATTTACGGGGCTCGAACATATATAAAGCATATGAATGATAGCTAATCAATAAAACATAGGACATTACGAGCATTTAATTAAATACAAATTTATTGATAACAAATAAAAGTTAAAATTTTTCAAATTAAAATCAATACAAGTCCTTACTCTTGATATTGTTGTAATGTTTTGGTTTTCAAAAATTTTGCATAAGTTAAAAATAATGAATTTCGTCACTGTATATATACTATTTTTATGCGTGTGTGCGACCAATGGGCGATTTTTCGCGATTTTTCGGGCTTTTTAATTATTTTAATAATTTTAAACTGTTTTTATTATTTTTTATGTATTTTTCTTTATTTTTTGATATATTATTTATATTATATTTGGATTTTATTTTTAGTACTATTTTCTTATAATATTATTTTTAGCCCTTTTTATTTGTTTTCTGGTCGCTACTTCTGCCTATGTTTTTTCTAAACCTTATTTTGCAAGGTTTTGGCAGTTTATTTTACTTTTTCATATGTTTCTTTTTTGCAGCTGTACGATTCTTTTTAATGATTTTAATTAATTATTTGTTTTATTTAATTTTGTTATATATTTATTTTGTTTTAATTAATATGTTTTTCATTAATTTTTGGTATCTTCGTGCGGTGCGTGCTTATTTTCAGTGACTCGCTCAATAATTTTTACTTTAATTTTTAACTTTTATTTTCATTTTTTGTTTAAATTGTGGCTCTGAGCCCAACAATATTTTCACACACGGCTCAAAATTACCACACCGAGTAGTACAGTGGTCAGTCCTAAACTATTAATATCAACACAAGCTTACCTTAGTATCAATTAAAGGAAAGAGACGGGGAATTTTCATGTTATCAAATCGTCGCTGTGATCTTAAAAACTTTTTTTAAAAAAAAAATTAAAATTCTATTAATTACTAATGTACTTCAAGTTATTTTAATAGCTAAAAAGTCGATCGTAATTTAACCTTTGAAATCAATGATAATTCAATCAAAATATATAGTTACTTCATGTAAAAGAAATCAAAACTCCTAAATCTCGATAAGAAAATCAATGAATCAAAAATACTCCTTCAGGACGCTGCCGACTTTTGTAAAATTCGACATGAATCTATAATTCAAGAACCATTTAAAAGCTGAAAGTCCCATTATAAAAGTAAAATCTCCCGTAATTACTCCTGGTGGGTTTCTGGGTTTCGATATTTGGAAACTATATGGTTGTTACCCAGACAACCCCATACAAATATTCTTTCGCTTACCACTCGGCACCCGTTGCTAAGCAACGTTGGAACTGTGTTCGAGTGGGTAGATCGTCCGCAAAAAGTGAGCGCTATTGCTAATGCTATAATTGACCGAACGATCCATGGGTCCAACGAGCTGCCGATAGAAGGCCTGTGCTCGATTACGATTTTTAGGTCCCATTATTCTCCTTTCTCCTTCAAATGTTGCTCATACTGTTATATCATTTAGCTTTGTGTCCATTCGCTTAGTCCTTCTTATCGTTGTCCGTATTGATGATTTTTCTATGGCCTGTAAACCCATTACTATGTTAAATATTCACACAGTATTTCTCTTACCCTTATCCACAACCACAATGTTCTCTATTATTGATACTAGCATTATCATTGTTATTATTATATGTATTACCTTCATTAATTGTTACTACCATTAAGTTTATTATTATTCTATTTACTATATAATTACCATTACATTTATTATATTACTACTATTATTATTATTATTATCAATATTATTAACAAATTTTTTATGTAGGGATTCGTCCTTTGTCCTCAGCTTTAAGAAAGATTTTTCTTATATAAAAATTTAGCCATAATCCATCTGTATTTTTTTCGGTTTTCGATAAAGTATTTTCGTTAATTCAAAAAATTTGAGCAGCGTTCCGCCCTTTTTTTACAGTTTTTATGATAAATGTTTTAACTCTTTCCGAAAATTTGCGCAGCTTTCTGCCCATATTTTCCGTTTCAATTCAACATTTTTTATTTACTTCTTATATATTATTTAAAACATTATTTTTCATGATTTTGGTCGTTCGGATTAATCTTTTTCCGATGGCTATTCATTTTAACTGTTGCAACGATTTCGCAATTTTCCAGCTACCCATTCCCTCTCTTTGTCCTTAAGATCTATGTATGTTCATTTCATAGTTAATGAGTGTCCACTGGACTACTCGGTGTTAGAGATTTTGAGCCGAATGTTGTTAAAATATTTATGTCGAATTTACAGGAAATGAGTGGCGGAGGAGCAGCCAAAACACTGCTTCCCCTCCTCCCAGTTTCCCCTATAACGGGGATATTGACGTTTAGGCCCTGTGTTATTCACGCCGGAACCTTCACGAGCACAGGCTATTGGCAAATAAACTGCTCCTACACAGCCTGAGTTGTTGTGTAGGTTTTGCTTGTTTTGGCTGTGGGCCGAAAAAGAATTGAATGAAAATTACCGTACCAATCGGGTAAAAGTCTTGAATGCATCAATCCGTTTATTTGAATAAAGGGGTATCATAGCATCATATTTTACTGTCCATAAATAACATTTTCGATCCGCATTATCATAATAAATAAACATTGTCCATCTATGGTTCATAACATTTCCAACAGTATTGGGTTATCGATCATTAAATTCAAAATCATCAATGCATTTAAAATTAGTTGCAACGCATAATAACTACAGTAAACTTGTTCAACACAAGTCTCGAAGTGAGACCGAAGGTCAATATTTCAATTTAGCCAGAAACAATACTGCAAAATAGAATGAATTTATTTGTGTAAACACATCAGTATATATACCTATAATTTGGCCTTAACCTTGCGTGTTAATTTTATTGCGATTAAACAAAATTCGACCTTGAAATTATTTGTGCTATCTAAATTAAATTTTTATTAATTTCTTAATTTAAATTGGTAATTTATTTTTAACATTTTTAATTAAATTTATTCAGCCAAAAATATTTTATTTTTTTTAATTTAATTCATTAATCTTTACTTTTATATAAATGGTTATTTTACGGTCAAATTTTCTTGTTATTATACTATATCTCATGCTAATTCCGCGCGGTTCTTGATGCATTTTGTATTTATTTTATTTTACTTTTATGTTTTTGACTCCACATCTATTTATATTCTCTCAAATTTCAAAATGTTCAGCCGGCGCTGCACATTGTATTTTGAGTTATCCCGGTGCTGGGCTCTCGTGCTGTATTACTGATTCATTTAAACAATTCTTAAGGCCATTTTTGTGCTTGCCCAACACTCCAAACAATTCATGAGATACTCCAAGGATTAAATTTCATATCATAGCCCCACATGCTAACGATAAAACCGCGATGAATTCTTTTATCATCTTTAACGCAAGTAGGTAGTTAGGAACTTACGGGAACCTAAAAAAACATAGGGGGAGGGGGGGTTTTTAATTACAGATCAAATTTCGGATTATCTTGATTACATAATGATGTAATCAACTTAATTAATTTTGTGTGTATTTTAATTAATTTTTGTGTGTATTTTTTTTTCGAAATTTTTTTCGAGTTTTTGGCGCGATTTTTTTTTGAATTCAAATTTTTGGAACATTTTTTAAATTCAAATTTTGGCGAATTTTTGAAATAAAATTGAAATATTTTTTTTTTTGAATAAATTTTTTTTTAATCACACTATAGTCAGGGGGTATTTTTGAAAAAAGACTAAAATAAATTGGCTTGAATTGCCTAACGATAAAAAAGCATAAAATTAAAATTGGCTCAAATCGCCTAAGATAGTCAGAGAGGGTATTTTCATTCACAAAATTTTTTTTTTAATCACACTATAGTCAAGGGGTATTTTTGAAAAAAGACTAAAATAAATTGGCTTGAATCGCCTAATGATAAAAAAGCATAAAATTAAAATTGGCTCAAATCACCTAAGATGTGATATAGTCAGGGATATTTTTAATTCGTAATAAAAACTAATGCAATATTTGGTCTCAATACTTTCTATAGGTAAATATAGACATAAAATAAAAATGGCTTGAATCGCCTACTGATAAAAAAAAGCATAAAATTAAAATTGGCTCAAATCGCTAAGATGTGATATAGTCAGGGATATTTTTAAATCGTAATAAAAACTAATGCAATATTTGGTCTCATTACTTTCTATAGGTAAATATAGGCATAAAATAAAAATGGCTTGAATCACCTACTGATAAAAAATTGACAGGAGTATTTTATAGGCTTGTTAAAAAAAAACACTTGAAATATTTGTTCACACAATTTTCATAGGCAAATTTAGGCTCTAGATAAAAATAATTTAAAATACCTAAAGTAAATTAAGATAAATTAAAGTACATTAGGATACATTAAAGTATATTAAAGTAAATTTAGATAAATTAAAGTACATTAGAATACATTTAAGTATATTAGAGTAAATTAAGGTTCCTCAAGTAAATTAAGATATATTAGAGTACATTAAGGTAAATTAAAGGGTCGAAAGTCAATTTAAGTACATTAGGGTACATTTAAGTAAATTATGGTTCATAAAGTAAATTAAGGTACATCAGAGTAATTTAAAGTACGTTAGAATAAATTTAAGTAAATTAAGGTTCTTAAAGTAATCTAAGGTGCCTAGAGTAAAGTATGGTAAGTTAGGTAAGAATTTTTTAAAATTAAATAGAGAGAAAACAGTTAAGTTACATAAGGGTAATTTTTAAAGCTGAAAATTTTAAAAGCAGTTATAGTAGGCAAATTACATAAGGTAAGAATTATTTAAAAGTAAATAGAGGGTCAAAAGGTGTGTTACACAAGGTAAAAATTTTTAAAGTTAAAGAGTCGACAATATTGCATGATAAAATTTATTAAATAAAATTTTTAGTATAGTTTTATCGATCAACTTTTATACATATTTTTAAATGATAAAATTTTTAACATAATTTTACAATGGAATTTTTTATACATGATTTTTAAAGATGAAATTTTTAGGATAATTTTACAATAAAATTTTTTATACATGATTTTTAAATAGAATTTTCAGCATAATTTTATCGATGAATTTTTTATATATATTTTTTAAAGATGAAATTTTTAGGATAATTTTACAATGAAATTTTTATACATGTTTTTAATTGAAAAAATTTTTAATGTAATCTTACAATCAAATTTTTAGTATAATTTTTACTATTACTTTTTTATACATGTTGATAACGATCAAATTTTCAAAGAAATTTTTCAAAAACTTTTTTCAAAGAATTTTATTAAATTAAATAATTGAGTTTCAGTGTTACATAGTATTGCCTAAGGTAGGTAGTAGTCATTCGCAAGAGCAACCCATCTCCTCCACTCTGCAGCAACCCCATCCTTAATAAAAAAAAATAATAAAATAATAATAATAAATAATAATATTAATCAAATTATAATAATAATAATAATAATAATTATAATTATAATTATAATAATAATAATAATACTTTCAGAAAATATAAAAAGTTAACTTACTTGGTATCAACTTCTGAATACTGATAACCCATACACAGTGAATAATTCATTAATAACTGAACAACAATCACTAGGTACTTTATACAAATAACCGAGTACTGTACAGCTCTCTATATACATATTAGGCATTGAATAATTTACTTATTTATTAAAATGACATATTTAAATAATATTTACTCTTTCAACACAGATATTGAATCAACTCAACCCACTTAAAAAATAAAAGTTTCTCTCAATCATTTCCCTTTAAAATACTTGGTTATTCACACACTCAATAACTAGTTACTGAACAAATCAATATCAAAAACTAATTACTGAATCAATAAATATTAATGATGGGTTACTGACCAACTAATTTTGAAATAAATCACATAAAAGGTTGAACAAAATAAATACAAGTTGAAATTTTATTAACTTTTTCACTATTTTATCGATCATTGATGTGTCCAAATTTTTTGGTTGCTTAGTTACCTTGTTGTTATCAAGCGATAATTAATCAAATTCATTGAAACCATTGTTATATTTACTTGATATCAAATTCTGAATACTGATACACTGTGAATAATTCATTAATAACTGAACAACAATCACTAGGTACTGTATACAAATAACTGAGTACTGTACAACTTTCTATATACATACTAGGTATTGAATAATTTACTTATTTATTAAAATGACATATTTAAATAATATTTACTCTTTGAACACCGATATTCAACCAACTCAACTCATTTAAAAATAAAATTTTCGCTCAATCATTTCCCTTAAAATACTTGGTTATTCACACACTCACAATATGTTATCAATAACTAGTTACTGAACAAAACAATATCAAAAATTTTTACTGACCAAGAAATCTTTAAATAAAAGCACATATAAATTTGATCAATCAAAAGAAATACAATTTTATTAACTTCTCGACTTTTTTATCGATCATTGATGTCTCCAAATTGTTTGGTTGCTTAGTTACCCGATTACTATCAAGAAATTATTAATCATTGAAGCCCAATCAAGTGTTGTATTTTCTCTGAATAAAAATTTATTGCTTTACTGTCTTGTATGTGATTTATTGAAATTATTTTGTAAAACTTAGTTAAAAAACTTTGAAATTTTTCTACCATTTTTGTAATATTTTTAATTGCGTCCAACAATGAACAATTACTAAACGTTATTTTCAAATATGAATGCCAACCTTTTCATTTATTTTTCACACGTCCCTAAATAAATTAATTGCTAACTCATCAAATAATTACTTAAATTTATTTTTATAGATTTTCTATTCACCCCCAACTCTTATTGTTTACTGAATGATAAATTAATTAGTAACTACAAGTAGTGGTTAATCTAATTGCTAGTGAAAAGAAACTTGATGAGAAAAAGGTACTTAAATTAATTTCTCAAAACATATATTACTTTCATTGTACTTGGAATAAATTTTCATATATTTATTGAAAATGATTCGACTCTTTAAATTATTAACTCAAAGATGCTAAAGGTTTGAATAAAACTGATAGAAAAAAAATTAATATCTACAGCATTACTAAAATCAAATAACTATAAAATCTGATACCATGCTTCAATACATACATAGGTTCTTGTGTACTGATATCACTTACTGAAAACCCAAACTTATAGGAAAAAAATGTATGTGATTGTCTATTAGTCTTTGTAGAAATTATTTTTATTAAATTGTGGTTAGCTGGTGAATAGAATTTGATTAAAGTAGTGGGAAAGATGAATATTTTAAATAAATTTGATTAAATTTGTTAATTCTTTAAATAAAATTTTTTAAAGAAAGCTTCAACATAGTAGCAAATTTTAAAGAGAATAGTACTTATCAATTAAAAATTAAATTAAATTAACTAAGTTGTAAGATAATTGAAAAATTTATTAGATCATTTTTTAAAATTTTATAAGGTTGTTAGGTAATTATTCTAGGTACTTGTTGAATGAAAATTAGTGTATGTTATCAACTGCTCATAGTATTTAATTCTACAATTTCCGGATAAATAATTATTAAATTCTTGATTCCTGGAAATAATCGTAAATATTTAAATTATTCAGAAAATTGTCAAAAAAACCTAAATAATGGGTAACAAAAAAGTTTTAAATACTAGTCAATTTAGTTTTTAATTTAATTGAGTTACAAATATTTTAATAAAATCAAATAAATAGTTACATGAATCATACAATTTCATAGAACTGAAATATTATCGATATATCCTGATTAACCTTAAATCAATGAAAAAAGTAACAATTTTCCTAAGTATGTTATAAATTCAACCAACTCAATCCCCTTAAAAATACTATAAATTCACCTCTCAACAAATCATTTCTCTTCAAATATCATTTTCACTCCATTATATCAACTATATTCATACTTTTCATAAAAACCTATCAAGTAGATAATATTTACCCTTTGAACACTAATATTCATTCCAGTAAATTCCTTTAAAAATATTATAAATTCATCTCTTGACCAATCATTTTCCAAAAAATAACAATATTTCAAGCCATATTCAATATTTTTCATAAAAATCATAACAATACCCATTTCTATAATATTTACCCTTTAAATAACAATATTTAACTAACTCAAGCCCCTTAAAAATGACAACAAACTTGTTCTTAATCGACTATTTTTCACTAAATAAATTCCACTCTTGACCAATCTTTTCCGATCAAATAACACTTCCCCCTACTCTACCAACTATATTTATTATTTTTATAAAAATCACCTATTAAATAACGATACTTAACCGACTCAACACTTTAAAAATATTAACAAATCTGTTGTTAATCGATTATTTCCTCTTAAAAAATCATAAATTCTCTTCCTAGCCAATTGTTTTCCCCTAAAATAAAATGTACTCTTAACCAATCATTTCTCTTTAAATGACATTAATCCCAGTTATATTCATTATTTTCATAAAAAATCACCGACATATCGATATTCAACCGAATAAATCTCTTGAAATCATCTTAAAATAAAATTCCTCTCTTGACCAATCAAATCCCCTTAAAAATATTATAAATTCGCCTCTCAACCAATCATTTCTCTTTAAATTACAATAATCCCCGCTATATTCATTATTTTCATAAAAATCACCAACATATCGATATTCAACAGGATAAATTTCTTGAAATCCATCTCGTGACCAATTATTTCCCCTTAAAAGATCATAAATTCTCTTCTTAACCAATCATTTCTCTTTTAAATGACAATATTTCCAATCTCTTAAAAGATTTACACGCATATTGATATCTATCTGAACAAAGCCCATTAAAAATATTATAAATTCTTCCTCTATATTCTCCATTTATAAAATATTTATTCTTTGAACACAGATATTCAGCCAACTCAACTCCCTTAAAAATGACAACAAACTTGTTCTTAATAGATTATTTCCCCTTAAAATTTCCTCTTAACCAATCATTTCCCTTGAAATCACATTTTCATTCACTGCACCAACAATACACATATTTTTGGTAATAACCTACAAGGTAAAATTTCTTTAGAAATCTATATTTAATCGAATAAGATCTTTAAAAATCGGATCATATTTACTATATGTATTCAACCAATCAAATTCCCTTAAAATAAAAATCTGAATCTTACCAATAAAAATAAATTTTCTTTAAAGTATTACAAAATTGTTATCGATACCCAACATTTTCCGTCGAAAATCACCACAATTTGATTCTGGCAACAAATTCAATCAAATAAAAAATTCATCAAAAATGACTAAAATCGAATAAAGTCTATGTTTCCCACATAAATTTAACTTCACTCAATTATTGTAAAATCATAAAATATATATCATGTTGCTCAAATAATTAAAATTAATCAGTAAATCAAATATAAATTCAATAAAAATTACCAGTCAACCCATAGATATAATTCAACGATTTTCATATGTATATTGTTAACCACATTGAGCATCCTCTTAAAAATCTCTACAATATACTACTTTTGTGATTGATATCCACGAAATCAATAAATGGAAAATGATAATAATTATTGATCTCCTTTTTTACACTGTAAAATCAATTAAAATCTTAGGTTTCACTAAAATATTTTTAAAAATTAACTGATTTAATCAACTATTTAAATATAACATAAAATTATAATTAAAATATCATTTACTATTCAAAATCTATCAGTCAATTTGATTCTAATTCTTAAATAATTATCTTAAATAGATGTTTCATAAACATTTTGTTCCTAAAATAAACTTTTATTTAAAATAATCCTAAAATCAAGTAAAATTATCAAGAAATTAAGTGCTTCTAAAATTATAGATTTACCCTCATTTCTTCAATATTTTGTAAAAAAACATAATAGTCCCCAAATCCATTAACATTCAAATGAAAACCATAAAATTCACATAGATGATTAAAATTTACTAAAATAAATACCTCGTAAAACTAGATATCACTTAAATTATCATAAAATTTCCCTAAAATCTCTAATTAATTTACATAGCCTAAAATTATTTTATTTTTATCGATTACAACCTATTCTATTTAAGTGTGTATTTAAATTTATTAAAAGTTAATTAAATTTTCAGTGAAAATGTCAAGTCAATAACAAGTCAACAAATGGAATTTTAATTAGTAGAGATTATATTCTATAAAGAAAATTTCCAGTGAAGAAGTAATATTGGTGGGAGAGTACATTAAGTGTCTAAAATCGTTGAAATTACTGGAAAAAGTGGGATAGCTAAAGATATCTACTAAATAGATGAAATATCAATTGATATATTAAAACCTTACAAGGGTAATATACTTTGAATGAAGAAAATATACATCGAAGAGGAAAAATATTCATTAAAGTGAGAAAATATTAATTAAAGTGAGAAATTATTCATTGAAGAGAAAAATATTCATTAAGAGAAATTATTCATTGGAGAGAAAAAATATTTATTGAAGAGGGAAAACAATCATTGAATAACGTAAAATATTGATTGAAGCTAAGAAATATTCAGTGAATCGAGAATTGCATATAATAAATTAGACGGTAAAATTTCTCAATGATGAGATGAAATATCAATTAAATATTGGAAAATACTTGAAATAAATGGACTCTGTATTATTCACTGTTCAACAAATATACTTAAAAGATGAAAATATTCACTGAAAATGAATTGTACTTTAAGAGTGGATGAATTACTATTATATTCAATTAAAAATTATTAACAATTGAGTAGATTTTGTCGGTTAATTATATTTAAATAGGGATATATATTGTTGATGGGTGCACGGATGAATAGTTATTAAAAAAACGCGCGCGCGTATATTAATCCAACGAATATTCAACAAATCCGGCGAATATATTCAAATCCGGTGTATATATTCAAATCCGGCGAATATACCAATCCGGCGAATATAGGTAAACTAGGTAAACTACAGACAGGTCATAGTCTGAGTTTGTAACAGAGTAAACAGACTACATTCCAACGAGGACGATGGGTCAATGACATTGACCAAATAAGATCATGACGCCGAAGAAATATCTGCCGCGAATCAAAGTTCATTTATTGATCGGCAGATTGATAAAGACGATAAGGTGATCGGTGACAATGGACTTTCACCGACAAAATTTAATGAATAACAAATAACCGTCGACATAAACAATAAATTCGCAAATAACCGATAAAAAATAATATAATAACATTACAACGCAAGCAAGATAAATTGACTGTCAGTTCACCCACGCCACCACATCCTAGCAAATAGATTTATGACTATAAAAGGACTAACAAAAACTCACAATTCATACCACACAAATCTCGATGGATCGTAAATTAGCAAGTACCGATCATGGATGCAATCGAATCAGAGATCCTCTACAGGGACGAATCTCGAGGCACGATACTCGAATGCCTAACGGGGAGAGACAACCAGGTACTTCCGTACATTAAATTTTTTTTGCCTTTAACTAAAATTAACCCTTACAAACGCACTATTGAAGTAGAATAAGTTACTAACACCCATAGTTTCACGAACAGATATTTGGTAAATATGAATTATAACTAAATCTATTATGCATTCAGATCGCAGAGACCCATATGGAAGTTGGAACGATAATTCCCTAGTAACTCTCCAAATTCCGAGCGCTTCCGCCGCTCGATATCGCCAAGTGCTGTGGGATAATGGATACCTTTTATCCACTTATGGAGATTCAAGTTGGCCGCGAAGATCTGAATATCAAGCCGAGGAAATCGAACTACCGAGCATTGCGATCAAGCGCGAGCCGGGCAAAAATCCAGCGCCAGAAGCCCGCCAGCGAGCCGAATTCACGGCCATGAAGATGGAGGAGTTAGAGAGCGGCTAGCTCAGGTGAACCGAGACATAGCAAGTGGAGCTATCCCGAGCACCAATGGATTTCCTCCAGAGTACGGAGTTTCTTTCGAATTAGATGATCCAAGACTACTACAGATGACGGCACCGACTAAACTGGTGTTACCAGAAAAGCTAATTCAGACCACCCTCAGGAATTGACTTGGATCCCGCCAAACCGGGGATCACACGTACGCCAGCAGACATCCCCAATGGAACTCCAATAGCAAAGATCGAAGAAACGCACGTTTTAATGACCCCAAATGAACCGGAGAAATATATTGATTAGTTTTATGTAACAATAAATATTGATGTTTTACTCGTTATTTAATCTTTAGTTTTATTAATTAAATACTTTTATACTAGTATAAATGAATGGTGTAGGTTTCTGGCCTATTCAGTAAATTCTTTAGAAAATTTTTAAACAATAAATAAGGTAGAAAGGTAAAACGTTTTTTCGACCAAACCTTGATCAACTAGAGGGCTAACACAAACTAGTTGAGACGCACGAGAAATAGCCGCTAATTTACGATATTGACCATGAAAATAATTAAAAGAAAGGGCCAATAGAATTAAATTAACGTTACAGATGGCAAATCATTAGATATTTTGATTTTAGAAATGGAAGCCACGAGAATAATACACCGAGAATTAAAGGAACTCAGACGGGAAAACCTGCATCTACACCGTCAACTCCTACAACAGAGTCGAGAGATGCAACAGTTGAAAGCCACTTGGGCCGAACCCTCAAAGATGAAAGCATTATACCAGCGCCTTACTGCAGCACAACAGGGCTGGAAAGAGGAAAGAGTGTTAAACCAGGCGCAGTGAACACAAATCAGAGGATTGGAGGTCGCCCTGTCGGCGTGCCAGGAGGGAAGTGCAGTGACTTACCCTCTGGTATTCGCTTCGGCACAACTGGCTTATCGCGACCAAGAAAAATCCCAATCAACCAACAAGAAACCTCGATCACACGCTAGACCCGGTCGAACCGAGCGGTTGCGACGACGCGCCCAAGGAGTGGCCAAATGAGATAACAAACCCATGACATGTTGATAACTAATTTCATTTGATAATAAATAAAATCGTCTTAGTTTATTGTGTTATTACGTGTAAGTAAATATAGAGAAAAGATATATTAAAAGGAAAGTAATAAATGGACCTGAAACAGAAGACGGATATAGGCCTTCTAACGGCAGTCCGCTGAACCCGACATAGGACTAACCCTTAGCAGTTCTGATATCGGAACTCACCTTTGGAGGTCCTGTGACCAGTGGTTACAGTACCAACGTTGCCTAGCAACGGGTAACTATTGGCGGGCGCAAAACTATTTTGTATGTATGGGGTGAAGGTCATCCACACCACTAACCCCACAATAACAAGAGTAATACCACAACATTGACTCACAATAACTCTGGAAATAACGTAGAAATGATTCCAAACGAACCCGTAAATGTGCGCATAGAACATAACATTTAGAAGGTAAAGGAATCACGAGAAAAATATAAAATAAATCAAACATCACCTGAGATAATCGACTAATATCCACAAGAAAGACCCAGTAGACAGTGATCGATTGCCGGACAAAATAATAATTTGAATTCCGACAAAATTCCTCGGAGGAGTAACAGGTACTAGAGGCACTAATATATCGTCAGCGAGAGGAGTAAATTGGTAGAGGCATTTGGCATTTTCTAAAATGCCAATCAATAACTAAGTCGAACTGAAAAGGGCATGAACACGCACCAGTAATGAAGATACCGAACGCACCACCGAGATAAACGACAGTAGTGTCGACAGAAAAAATTTAACCATCTACCCACGATGTGTGCATCCACACTTAGATAAAATGAATGTGTTGATCTAAATTAACCACACACAACAAAATGTCTGATAAATCAAGATATCAAGCCGCTACGACTAGAACGACGAACTCACGACACTCGAATACATCGGTTAGAGATCCACTAAACCCCAGACCAAGTCTGGAAACAATCGAATAGAGAACAACCGAAGGTAATAATCAATAATACTTTCATTTCTGGATTGACAATAAACTTCCTCGAGCCCTAGTCACGCGAATCAGACACGAAAGACAGTACACAACTCTACTATAACAATCCAAGCCGAAGAGCGACGAAGAGAAATTAGATCCTGTTGTAAAAATATATTTAAGTTAACATCAATGAAAATTTTGTATATGTGAGTTTGAATACACGAGAACCGACCCATTTAGTGCTAAACTCTCAACGCGACCTATGTGTCCGATCAGCACACGTCACCATCGTTCGAGCCCTTACAAACAAAAAATTGGATTAAAGCCCGTATAGTTTTGGTGCCAATAAATCTTCAACGACGACGACGATACGTATAATAATGATCGATCTATGTAACTTAAAATTTTTAGTAATTATGACTCTAATTTTATGATTTAAACTTTAATTTGTTTACATTTTAATTTAATTCATTTAGCATTGTACGGATATCTAGCTAAAGAGTATCTCAATTTAATATTCTACATTTATTTTATTTACATTTTAATCTAACTTGTTTGCATTGCATTGATGTTTAGTTAAGGAGTATCTTAATTTAATTTTCGATCCTTATTTTTGTTTTTAGTTTAATTTATTTGCATTTTAATTTAATACTATTTGTATTATACTGATATTTAGCAAAAGAGTACCCTAATTTAATATTTAATCTCTATTTTATTTACATTTAAATTTAACTTATTTGTATTATATTGATATTTATGGTGGGTTACTGGGTTTCGCTATTTGTTTAAATCGTCTTGTTGTTACCCCGGTAACGCCATATAAATATTTTTTAGCTACCACTCGGCACCCGTTGCTAGGCAACGTTGGAAATGTGTTCGAGTGGGTGGATTGTCCGCAAAAAGTGAGCACTATTACTAATACTATAATTGCCCGGACAACCCTCGGGTTCAACGAGCTGTCGATGGAAGACCTATGCTCGCTTTACTATGTCCCCTGTGTGAGAAAATTCAAGGTCCGACTCATGTTGATCGGTAGAAATAGAACGATGTTCAGGCGACGCGGTGTGAATGCTCACGACTTTTCAACGACAATTCAATATTATTCATATCTTGTAACGTGCTACTTTAGATTAGTTTAACAATAATTACAATTTTATTTAATAAAACAAGAAAACGATTAACAAATATACAATATCAGTAAATCAATTCAGTGCTAGAACGGTACTGGACACTTTAGTTCAATTGGCTTGTCCGACGTGCAGCTCTGCGTCGGGCGCGTTCCTTGCGTCCCGGCCGGTGATTGCTTGACGGCACTGCTGATGGATTCACTGCTAATGTGGAATTATTGATTGAATCCCGGTACGCCAACTGAGATTTGACGAAGATAAGCGGGTAAGTTACCGCTTCCTCTTCACGACTGGCTGCCAGGGCGACTTCTAGCCCCATGATTTGCGTTCTGAGGCTCTGATTTAGTTGGCGCTCCTCCGCCCAACCCTTTTGAGCGGCTGTGAGGCGTTGGTGGACAGATTTGAGCTTTGCCGGGTCCACCCAGGTAGACTTCACCTGCTGCACCTCCCTGGTGAGCTGAATTATTTGTTTGTATAAGGATTCGTTGGATTTCCGGGCGCGGAATAGTTCATTTTGGAGCACTTGGTCGGGTTCCATGGCTAATAACGATAAAATAATTTAACAAGTGGTTTACTGATGGTATACAATCATATAACATTAGTTTTATTTCAAACAAATTAAGGCAAAATCATTTAATGATAAAAGATCTTAATTAAGCGAAAACAGAACAACAAAAACAAAACATTCACAAATTTAATTTTTATTATCAACAGTTCAATCAAAATGCCGAAAGAAACAATCGTTTTGGATCAATCACCAAGCGAAATTTAGTTTTAATTACTCATGGGAATCTTTTAGCCACCCATTCCTCGGGTGTATAGCCCGAGATCGACATAACCGGTCTCTTCGTGTCGCAGGCTCGAGTCGTAGCGGTTGGCGAGTCCTGAGTCGGAGAGATTGGTTGGGGATGCTAATAGTTGTCGGCGATCCGACCCGCCAGCAAATCTTCCTCAACGTTCGCCAGGTACTGGCGAGCTCGGATTACCTGCAGGTTTACTTGTCACTGATGGGTCTCCAGGTTTGTGAGTAGCCGCTGAGCCTGTTGGTAAATCTCTTCGGCCGGGCTCCATTGGTCGACCGTTCCTTGCCCTAGATTATCTCTATCGAGAAACTTCGACGGGGGAAACTCTGGGCACTTCTCCTGTCGGTATTGAGCCCAGGCCCATCTCCATCGGTCTGCGAGAGAGATGGCCGGCTGGTCCGTTGGATTAGTTGCTGGAATAAATATTATTAATATAGCAAATCTTAGTGACAGAAAATGATTATGACGGGTCCCTTGCAGTCAATTAAGCCTATTTCTTTTACTATCATAGAAGTAATTTTAGTTGATCTCCCAGCCATCCCATAGGGAAAGTAATTGATTCATTTCAAATGTTTGTTTGAGTTACTATCGTTATATATATCTATGATTATCGTGCATTTTCATACTTGTAATTAACTATTTCAGGCTATTTTAGAACATCAAGTAGGCAATATTGCAACAAATGCGTCCGTCGGAATATTGGGGAACGAAATGCTTTCTTAACTCTCGGATAGAACGTTTAGCGTCTTTTGGGAATAGGACTGCGACAAATCTTTCATTGTAATGAGTGGTTTTTATTTTTTTATAAACCTTTATTTACAATAAATCCGAAAATTTAATGATGATAAGTCCCGGTATCACCCATTTTGAGTATCGGACAAAACCCAAATTCCCAAAATTCGTTAATCGACAATGACTATTTCGTTAAGTATTACATTTGTGCTATAATTAACCCTTCAGTGTCAATGGTGACGGAGCATTAATAGATATAAGTTGGGTGTAAGGATCGATTTAAACATATATGATTAAGAGAAATTCATTTACAATCATAAATTAAATATGAATAATATAAATCATTTACAAGTATACATTAAATATGAATAAGAAAATCATTTACAATTATACATTAAATATGAATAAGAAAAATCATTTACAATTGTAGATTCAATATGATTTTATACTAATCTTACTTTCCATTATTCTACCTTGCGTCGTCGTAGCTCCTTCAGTAAACGTTCCAGGTGTCGACGTCGCTTCATCAGAAATTGGGTGTGAATTCATGTTCAGAAAGAGAAAAAGTTTCAGAATGACTTCGTATCGATGTTGGGTTTTATTTAGATGCAAAATCGTGGGTGTCTGTGCACACAGATTATTGATGGCCGAAAAATCGATTAATCCTGATGAATTGTTTATAGAAAACGACTTAAATGTTTATGTTAATATTCCATATCCGTTGATCGATTGATTTGTATATCGTTAATTTAGACTATTTATCGTGGGCATCAGGATAGGCGAAATTTTCAGTGATCAGTTTTCCGGTGATTTAGCGAAAATTCGAAGTTGGTTCTACTATATGATCTAGTAAGTCCTTTTGTACGATTATTTTCTTATTATACGAATTTTCCTTAGTTGACGCTGGGTGTCAATGCTAAACGTGCCAGGAGTGAATTGGAAAACCTATTCCGGTTTGGGTTATGCTGATCAATTTGGATTATTTTATCGGGGAATTGTTCTTGCTATGTCGATGCTGAATATTTCGTAAGTGGGGTTAGTAATTTAATTAATTTATTTCGCATAATTTTATAGAGATTGTAGGGATTTCCATGAGGTTCTATTAATTCAGGCATCCCGTATGATTTGGTGGAGGAATTATTCTAATGAATGGTATTCATCTTTTGATGGAATAAAATTATCTACTCGAAGAGTTTTTATTTCTCTATTCTATTTAACTTAACTCAATAGTATTTATCACATTTCATAAATCTTATAAATAATGTATAATTGGCGCAGTAACCCCTCACTCGTTCCGCTGATTTGGGTTAATTCTCATCTGAGCAAAATCCCGATGGATACTTTATGAATTTTCGACATGAGACAGTTTTGGTGGTATGATCGCAAAAGTCACTTAAGGGTTGGGATTACGGTGATGGTTGGAAAGTTGTAGTCAATTGCAATTATTATTGATGTCGTTTTCTATGAGGGTACTTGAAAAGGAGTGCGTTTACTAACTACTATCATTTTAATTATGTCCTTATTGGGTTTCCTAGCAACTATTTAACAATACTGTTAATTTATAATTCCCCATTAAATTCATATCAAATTTAGATCCACGAGAAAAATAATCATTTAATTACATAGCGGTGATCCCGTTTTTTTTTATCCGAAAAAGCGCGTCTAATTTCTGACTAAATTCACCAGGAGTTAAAGTGATTTATTTGATGACGATTACAAATCTATGATTTATAGTTAAGTTGAATTTATTAATTTATTTCATTTCATATCAACGATTTCATATTAATTTATTCCCCATACCCTTCCCTTTAATAGGCCTTAAACGCAGTTTATGTTTATATTATATTTAATGAGTGCCCACTGGACTACTCGGTGTGGTGATTTTGAGCCGTGTAAATTAATTTAAGTCGAATTTAAAGAAAACGAGGAAGCAGCCAAAAGACCCCTTCCTTATTTCTCCTTTCTTCTATACGGGATAATATTGACGTTCCAATCCCTGCGTTCCGCACGCCGGGTCTTCACGGGCACAGATCATCGGCGATATTCCACGCACTTACACGAATCTGAATTGTATGTTGATTTTACTGACTTGTGGTGTGTCTTGGCTGTGGGCCGGAAAAATTTCGACAAATAAATTAATCAATTTTATGAAAAATAAGTTCGATTTTAACATTATAAATATTTATTAATATATTACAAACAAAATACAAAATTACTTGACCAAATCATTCGATAAAATAACATAAAAATACATCTCCCCCCACGCCGACATCCAAGCAGAGCTCTACCGAGGTTGCGAGAATGTGACGTGGAGAGAGAGTTTCCAAATAAAACTACTGCTCACCTAAAAATAATTCAAAGTAGATTTTTAAAATCAGCAAAATGGTTTTTGGTTTTAAAAATGGTTAAATTTTATGTGAAAATGCATCGGTATTTATACTTATTTTCTGTCCCTAACATCGCGTGTTAATTTTGATGTAGTAAAACAAAATTCGAACTTGTTATTTTCTAGTGTATTCTAATCTTTATTTTTATTATTTTTTCAATTTATTTTGATAATTTTTATTTGAAATTTTTATTGAATTATTTCTAATTCAAATTCTTTGATTTAAATTTCATTTTCATGAAATTTTATTGATTTAACGATTTTCGGTCGAATTTGTTGGGTTTTCATGTTATGTTTGTGTTTGTATCGTGCGGATTTTGTTGCATTTTGTTATTATTTTAATTTATTTTTATGTTTATTATTTTATATGTAATTATCTTTTTTCTCATATTTGATAGGGTTTAATTGATGTTTTAATAGGTTTATTTTAAATTTGCATGTTATGTTTGCATGTGTGTTACCGATCCATTTAAACATTTTCCAAGGCCGTATGTGTTCTGGCCCAACATTTAGCAAAGGAGTATCCTAATTTAACCCTTAAATGCATGACTTAATTTTTTTCGTTTTTTTTAATTTGACGCTTTGTAATAAAGTAACTACAATAGCTGCTATATTCACGCTGGTCACATCATGCGCATGCGCAGAACTATGTAGCCTGTCCACTGTAACATGTATTGCATCAATATTTTATTTCTGTGCAATGTATGAGCTTCAATATTGGTATGTTGCCAAATGGCAACACGATGCATTTAAGGGTTAATATTTAATCTTTATTTTATTTGCATTTTAATTTAATAGTATTTGTGTTATACGGATATTTAGCAGAGGAGTATCTTAATTTAATATTTAATACTTATTTTATTTGCGAGAGATAAGAGGACAGGCAGAGTATCTTCTCGCCCGCCTTGAAGAACACCAGAAACAAACAAATCATCAAGTACGCAGGGCGCAGCAACATCTGGATGAAATTAACCGGGATATCGCGGCCGAATTGATCCCAAGTACGGACGGGTACGCACCCCCGTACAATACGTCTTTTAACTTAGACGACCCAAGGCTGAACGTATGAACAGAGGCGATCAATGTGTGGTCCCGCGCCGGATCTATCCCGAAGGAGCGCGAAGGACCGACGAACTACCAAACACGCATCGCGAGGATCCCTACGCTCGGAGAGCACTGAGGAGAATCGCGGATCAATCATATCCGAGAATCAACTCTCCGTGATAATTTGCTATTGTGTAATAAAAATACATGTTTAGTTAGATTATTCTTGACCTCGCTGAATAACAATTTAAATAGAAATACACCACCCGAGTCACTAGTCAGCACCACCAGACTTAAAGCTCTCTTTAAATTGAACTATTATCTGGCAATGTTGAGTTAATTGTAACCTTATATTGTAGACATGAATTCCCACCAATTTCTACAACAAGAGCCGGCCTGCACCAGCAAATATTGCAATTACCCAAAGAAATGCAAATGCAATCTTTGCCCCGGCGCAGTTAGCATACCGAGAAGCCATGTCAAATTCAAAACCGGCCACCAGACCATTCAAACATCGCCCTGGCAGATCTGAGCGACCTAAACGTCACGTGGTTCAGACAAAGGACGCCTAATCATGAAAATTAGTTTTAGATGTTTTATTAAATAAACAGTGTTGAATGGTGTTTTGGTGTAACGATCTTAATTCCCTTAGATCAAATTGAGTTCTATATTAACCTATCGAATAATGTCTGTCGAATGGACAAGTAAAGTAATCTATCACCAATAGAAAGGACGAGTACCAAAACGCACATAGACCTTCTAACGGTAGTGCGTTGGACCCAGTTTGAGGTCGGGCCAGAGCAGTTCCGAAATGGCGCTCACCTTTGGCGATCTCAAAAACCAATGGTTGCATTTCCAACGTTACTTAGTAACGGGTAGCCATTGGGGCCAAGCAAGTATTTACATATGGGGTCAAGGTTGTCGAAACCATAAACCCCACAATTAGATCATTTTGAACTATCTAACTTTACGTTTTTATAATTTTAGTTTTAGACCAGTTGAAATATTTAACTCTGCATTTTATAACCATGATACCTAAAGCTTTTGAAGTATTTTATCGTTACCCTATGATATTCAGATTACACTAATTATTTTGTTGGGTTACCCTGGAGATGACCGGTTTCAATTACACAAATCTTGTAGTTAATTATTCAGATAGCTTTTGTAACTAATCTGTAAGTATATAATTTTATCGGTTGTTGTCGTTTAATATCCACTCGATTTTGATCCCACTAAAGAATCCGTTCCCCTTAGTTTTTTTTCTTCAGCTTTCGCCTAGACAAGAAACTTCATTCAGGCCTATCTTATATAAATTTTAGATTTTGGTGAAACTATCGGAGAAGGCTAATATGGTAGGATCTTACAAATGACCCTACACTGACTTGAAATTAGACTACTCCTATCGCCAATAATGGTGGGATCAAAGAAACGACGATAACTGATTATCTTTACTATTAATAGGCACCCATAGTGGCAACTGGGAAGACGCGGATCGCACTACTCTAACAGTGCCAACCAGATTCGCCGGGAGATATCGGCAAGCGTTATGGGATCGGGGCTATACCATATCGACTTATGGCACCCCGGAGTGGCCGAACAGAAATGGACAAGGAGAGGATGTCGAGCTCCCCAGCATTCTCATCAAAAGGGAGCCGGGTAAGAATCCGGCACGAAAAATTCGGCAAAGGGCGGAAGGCGAAATCCACCGCCTGGAGCAATTGGAGTGGCGGTATCGATATGTGGCGAACCGGCAAAAGCATCACCTCGCCAGGATAAATCGAGATATCGCCAGCGGGCGTATCCCCAGCTTGGACGGGCACCTGCCCACCTATGGAGTAGCCTATGATCATCGGGATCCGGTATTACTAGAAAGCGACGCATCTATCCATCTGGTGGTCCCAAAGAGTCTACTGCAACCGGACATTCTGGAGATACTGGAGGATTGGTGTGCGGAGAAACATGACTACTCACGGAAGCGTTATATGAATAAGAGGCAATAATCGACTAGAATTTTTGCGAATTTTTTTTTTATTAAATAAAAGAGTTGTGAGAAATTACTTTTAATTAATTCGGATAAATCGGAATGATGATATTTCTACTCAAAGATTAAGTAAAGTAAATATGAACCTACTCATTCAGGAATAGGAAAAATAAAAATGCTAGAATAAAGTCGAGACTATGATTTCCCACACAACCGCTGAAACTAACTTTATGATTTACCTAATACCTATTTTCATTAAGGAAAGTTGATGATGGATGCAATAGCGAAGATCAGCCAAGAGTTGAAGGACCTCCGCAAGGAGAATACGAATCTGCACCAACAATGTCTCCAACTAAGCCGCGAGCTGCAGAGGATTAGAGCTACTTGGTCCGAGCGGGCTAGAGTGAAGCGGCTTTACCAAAAGATCGACGCGGCGCAGAAGGGCTGGCAGGAGGAAAGATCCCTGAACCAAGCCCAGAAGGTCCAGATTCGTGTGCTGGAAGTAGCGGTAGCGGCCAGTCAGGAAGGGCAGGCCGTTACCTATCCTCTGGTGTTCGCCCCAGCCCAAGTAGCCTACAAGAGCGCGACAAGTCCTGTACAACAACCATTTAAACCGAAGTCCCGTGCAAGACCAGGGAGGGCCGAAAGGAAACGGCAAAAGCAGCAAAAATTACTTTGAGGCGAGAATTGTTGTTCGATAAATATAACGTATTGATGAATAAAAAAATCTTCCTTCATTTATTTGTTCTCAAGTTAAATATATTGACACTGGGAATAAGTCTCTCTGAGGGTCATGATAATACGAGTCGAAGTGAAGTGAGTAAGGGACCTAAAGAACATAATACGAGCATAGGCCTTCGGTAGCTTGCTGGACCAGCTGTAGACCGGGTCTTAGCAGTTTTGGAAACAAAGCTCACCTTTGACGGTCACAGAACCATTGGTTACAGTACCAACTTGCCTAGCAACGGGTAACCAATGGCAGTCAGGTAGAATTATATGATTGGGGGTCAAGGTCACAACGACCACCTATAACCCTACAAGTCTAATATTTATAAAAAAAATTCTGACGCCCTTGACAAATTTTGAGACCACACTTGACGAGATGACCAGCAGATGTACCTCTGGTTCGTCTAACCTTACACTGTTCGGTGTGTAATCAATCGCAATCTTTAAAGCCTTGTATAGACGGATGGTTTGGTTTGGAATAGCGGTGCATGACACTTTTATGCTCGAAATTCAATTAGTCACGAATGTGCGCAAAAGTATTTGACTTTCGATAAAGGTTTTGTTGTTGTTTTTTGGGGGAGAGTGAAGAGTAACGAGAAAGCAGGGGAGATTGTCCCGGTCTGTAGTCCGAGAATTTTGGCAACTTTATACTAGCTGTTAAAATCGAAATGAGTTTTGTATTAACAACGCAGAAGAAAATGTCCGAGAAAAACATGCGCAACTTACAAAAGATAATTTCAATTATAGGACAAATGGAATTATTTATGAACACACTTGTTAAACGGATTCTCAGAATAGAACCTTGGGAACCGTTCTTTCAAGCAATTAACACTGGTGAGTGTTTTGTTTGAACACGATTATTCTCAGTGAGTATGAGATCAGATTACGATTGATTTTATTTAATTTATTAATTTATGATGAAGACATTGAATAATGCTAATTTTGAATTTGTAATGTCGATATGAATTTACGATTATATTTATTTGTAATACGAAATATGTATTTTAAGGAGCGACTGAAACTTTTATGTGCAGCATCTTTTCCAGCACAGCCATTACATACCACAAATTATTAAACTCGTACATGCATAAACTGACCGTGGAAAAAATGCAGTTTATCTGCCACGGTTCCGTGCCTATGAATTCCTATCTGTGAGTACCGCGGGCTCGAGAGCAAAGTAATGAATATGTTGCAATGAACGGAAATCTGAGAGGTCTTGTGACCGACTGCTCATTTTTCTCACGTTGATAAATTAGACTAAAAATTCAATCAACAATCGGCTTAAAATTTATAACCTCAGGTAGCTCGGTGAACATCGATCAATAAGTGTAGCTGGAAATCTCGAAATCATTGCAACAGTTGAAATGAATGGCTATCGGACGAGGATTAATCAGAACGACCAAAATCTTGTGAAGTGGGAAATTTGAATCACCTTCCAAATCTGGGTGAATTTTTTTGTTTCAAATCTTTAAAGTAAGTGCGGAACGCTGTGCAAATTTTCTGAAATAATTAAAATACTTTATCCAAACTTTAAAATAAGAGCGTAACACGCTCTGCGGAGGCCTGTGAATAGTTAGATTAGGTTAAACGTTTAAATTTTCATTAATGATTTCAATAATTAAAATATAAAGTAATTGATTAATATAATTTTAATTAAATGCTTTTTTATTTAATTTTAATGGTAAAATATATTTCCATGTTCGAAGTTTATCATGTTAATGTTTCAATAATTTCGCCAGCTTATCAAGCCAATTCCGAATATCTTATCACTTTCTTAAGCACTTCCTGGACCGTTATACTTTATCCCTATCAATATAAGGATGTCAGAAAGTTCCCATTAGTGATTATTGAAGAAAAGGATTTACAATTAAACGTAGATAGTTATGGTGTGGTCAAAGCCAATGGAAACCAGATTTATTTGGGATACTTTCACTCGAAGAACACTTCAACTGTTTCTGGATTCATAGAAATGAACCACCTTCATTACCATCTCATCAACTTTGACTTCTCGGCAGTTATTGTTATAGCCCAATCGACAGAGCAGGTGGTTTTAAATTCGGGAATTTTTTACCAGAAAATCGTCAAACAATTACAATTATTTCAAAGACAAATTACTCGCCGTTGTTCTATCAAAGTTGTCATTGGACCTAGGTACTATGACAAAGTCGGAAAGCTTATTTCTTTCATTAACGAACGAGAGAAACTCCATAAGATCCAACTATTTGTCAATAATGTATTTGTCAAGGTTAACCAGATTTTTAGTAAATTGCCCCGAGAATTGCAAACAGTCTTTTATGTGAAAAGTCTCTTTATTCTTACGAAAAACACTTGCAAAGCCAACTTTTCTGGGGTTCTTTGGTTGACTCCAACAAAGATCTTTTGTGACGAAACCTCGTCAGCAGATCGGATTCTGAATGCTCTCGAAGCAATTTACGGGGATAACCAATTTTGTCTTACGATTTCCATTTTGCATCATTTGGAAATTCCTTCGATCCTTGGATATGCAAATATGGGCTCGATTTGCCGGTGGGTGATGAACCAACAGGTTATTCTCGTTAATACCATCAACCAGCAACATATGTTCAATCCGACTGTCACTTCAATAATTACGACCCATGAAATAGGTCATACATTCAATGCAAGACACGACGATGAAACAACTTGCGCTAGCAATGGCAGCTTTTATTTTATTATGAATGCATTCTATAAAAGAAATCTCCCAAAATTTAGCAACTGTTCCATTTCGGAAATGTCTCGATATATTTCTTTTTACCGCGAACAACATTGTTTTGGTAATAGAATTCTAAACTCTTATTGTGGCAACGGTATTTTGGAAGAGGTAGAAGAGTGCGATTGTGGGTTGCGACTCAGATGTTTATGCTGCAAAACAAATATCTGTCGACTGGAAGCCAACGCAGAGTGCAGCCCATTTGGAGCGTTTGGAATGTGTTGCAATGAATCAAATTGCCGATGGAAGTCTCGTTCGTTGAATATAAGTTGTAAATTCGAAACTGAATGCTCAATGAAAGGGTTTTGTCATAAAAATGTTGGCTGCCAATCCGATTTTAATGTGCCGGGAAAAGTGCTTTGCGCAAAGAATTCGAAACGGTGTGTCGCAGGTGTCTGTTCAGATTCGATTTGCTCTTTTTGGAACATGGAAGAAGTCAAATCGTACCAGATTTCCAAAACCAATTGTTCACTTTTTTGTTTTGATAATACGAGTAAAATTATGTCTTCGGTGTCGGCATTGCCAAGACTGGGTCAATTTTCGGATACTGATTTCTCCGGGGTTTCCTACGCCATAGGAAGTGGCTGCGTTAATAGTGATATGTTTTGTGGATTCAATGGAACCTGTGAAAGCTTGGAGGGAGAATTTCCGGAACGGTTTAACGCAATGCTGCTTTTAAATCCGTTTTTTTATCGTCAGTTGGTGGAGTCAATCAACCGGAACATTCATTGGATTTATTTATCTCTTTCTATCATTTACATTTTATTATTATTTTTATTTGAAATTCCCTACTTAGTTGACAAAACTTTTGTTTACAAAATATTTTTTCGTAAATATTCTTTTAACATTTTTATGGTTACGGCTTTGAATTATAATTATTTTCAAATATTTTCACGGACAAAAAATCTTCGAAGAAAATTTTCCAATTTGGAAGTTGAATCTGTACTTGAGGAATTAAAGAATCTGGAGGTGGTGAAAGATAATTTTAACTATTTACGACGTCGTTACAAGGTTTATCCCATTAATGGGCATTTATTAACAATTAAAAATATTTTAATGTATAAAATAAATTTCAACCAATGAGACTCATTTTAATTTGAAAATTTTCAGATTTTTATTATGTTTGTGATTTAACTTCAAAAGTAAATAGTGATTTAACGTTTACATCTTTGTTTTATATATTTAGAAAATTAAGGCGGTTTAATAATTGACTTATAATATTACCGTTGTAATAATATAAAGATAGTAAATTTATTTAATTTATATTTATCACATTACCAATGTGTTAAAGTATTGTATGATTTGGATAATTGAGTCAACCACTTTGACAATGAAGCGGTCAAGATCGTGAAACCTATAACCTATAATTAACGTACATAAGTATCATCAACATATTATTTACCGTACTTCCATAGGTTTTGTTGGCGTTGTCATAGTTATGCATAGAAATACTATTACAGACACATACCGATATTGGCTAATTTGTGAACCAGCATTCTCGTGACAACTGTTGTTATGAATTGTGTTAGTACATCATATGATTTAGAAATAAATCCGAAAAACCTCATTTATATATTCCTAAAACGTCAGTTATTAAAATTGCAGATGCATCAATTTCAGTAAATTTTCATTATTTCTATTTATTCTAATTGCAATCAAGTTGGATTTACGCTACAACTTGTATTATAAGAATATTTCCCGTGGAAACAAGTGTTGAGAATAGCTTACGGTAAGATAATTTTAAAAATGGTAACTTTATAAAATGTGAGATAATTATTCAAGTGCTTAAGTTTAAACTTTTATTTGTTTTACAGCATTCTTGAAAATATAGCGGAAAATGCACAAAATCATATAGATTCTTATATTTGATTCTTTTTCCATTTCATTTTTATTTTTGTAAATTATTGATCAAACTGAATTTTTGGTTATTCCTAAAAACATTCCTCAACATTTATAATATTATCTCTTCATCCTCGCAATTACATTCAAAAATTTTTGGTCGCCATTTTTTTTCTCAAATAATTGTTTTGAATAAAATTTTGAAATGAAATTGTATAATGTAACGACTAAATATATTGAAAATTTGTGTGCATCTTTATTAAATTTTGTGTTATTGTGTGTATTCAATTCTTTCGGAAAAGCAGGAAAAGAAATTCAAGTTTGTGTGTTTCTATAATATAAGACTTTTCTATAATATATTGACTTTTTGATATTATATTTTATATTATATAAAACTCGACGTATTTGATAAACAAATGGATAAAAAATAAATAAACATCCCATCACTATTCTTATAATAAAAATTAGCATAATCGTTTGAATTATAGCGTTAATAAATATAAAATAAATTTAAATTAACATTAAAAATTTTTACCATCTGCTCATAATAAAAAATTGAGAAATTTAATATATAAAAGATGAAATATATATATATATATAAGCATTTAATTTATCACTATCATTTATTCTAAACTGTATATTTAAATTATTTGAAATGAAAATTGCTTTTAAAAACACAAAATTTTTGAGTTATAAACCTTGTTAATAAGATATTTCGATTTCAATTTGTAATTTAATTGAATATTTCACTCCATTCAAACAAAAAGGCTTAATTTGGAAATCTTGTTGAATTTCTGTTTTACCCCACCAAAATTTATCTTGTAAATAGGCTGTGAATTCTGAAAACAAATAATTCTAAAACCTTTTTCTTCGATGTTCAGTTAAGGTTTGTATCGAAATGTAAGCAACTAAATTTAATAAATATTGATTTATTATTATTATTATTATTATTATTATTATTATTATTATTATTATTATTATTAATATTATTATTAATAATAAATAATTAAATAAATTTGGCAAAGATTGAATTAAAAGAAAACGGCAATAAAAAACTCTTCGTACGATATATTTCGACAGTTTGACTGAAATCAGAGGTGAAAACAAAATAAGTCCTTATAATATTAATTCATAATATTTTTAGTTGGTTTTTTGTGCTGAAGATGACAGTCAAACTGTCGAAATATATCGTACGAAGAGTTTTTTATTGACGTTTTTTAAATTATTATTATTATTATTATTATTATTATTATTATTATTATTATTAGTACTATTATTATTAATATTTTTATTATTATTAAACATAAATTTAATAAATAATTATATAAGCAATTTTTGTAAATTTATTCATAAAATATGAAATATTTCGATGAAATATTTCATAATACAATATTCACAGTCTTTTTAATTCATTTTTAAATGTTGGTAAATTAAATTTTAAAGTATTTTTAAATTTTGTTAAAATTTTGCATTTATTGAAAACATTCGTGGGCAAGGAAGATCAAACATATAAAGAGCAGGAAGAGAAAGACTTATGAGTGATTATGAGTGATTATGAGTGATCCGAATCTTGTTAAGATCGAAATATTTCATATTTTACTAATAAATATGCAGAAGTTGCTAACACAGTTATTAATTAAATTTTTGTTTATATAAATAATTCCGCCATAGACATAAGTATTTTTAAGTTTATATTATTATTATGTCACTTATAAAGAAATCATAGGTAAAACACAAAAAAGTCCTTATAATAATAATAATTATAATAATAATAATAATAATAATATTATTATTATTATTATTATTATCATTATTATTATAAAAAATTCTTTTGATTTTAACCTCTGATTGCTTTTCGATTTCCAATTTTTATTATTTGACTATGAATCAGCAATAATATCGATGTATTTTGATATCATTACTGATATCATTACTGATAATTAAAATTACAAATAATAAAAAATTCCTAATGTCAGTTTTTTTATTATTATTATTATTATTATTATTATTATTATTATTATTATTATTATTATTATTATTATTATTATTATTATTATTATTATTATTATTATTATTATTATTATTATTATTATTATTATTATTATTATTATTATTATTATTATTATTATTATTATTATTATTATTATTATTATTATTATTATTGTTATTATCATCATTATTAATACTAATATTATTATCTTTGTCCCACTGGTGTCATCTTTATCTGTCAAATTTATATTTTGTTTTCACTATTGCAGTGATTGATGAAGTCAATTAAATTTTAATTAATTAATTAATTAATTTGTAGATTTTGTATTTACACACTCTACAAACTGAATATCAACTCAAATAAATTTATAACCATTATTTTAGTTCTTTTATTAAACTTAATTTATATTTACTTTTATGTAACCCAAAGAAAATTTTTAATTTCAATAAAAAAAATATTTCTTTTAATATATATTTCGAAATCAATTAGATATTAAGAGCTGGAACTAATACAAATAGGCAGAATGTACCTGGAATTCTTCAAGGTAATGCAAAAGGACGACGGGTAAATATCAAAATAATTTCAAAGATTTGTAGTTCTCGATACAAAATTTAATTGCAAGTCTGTATTTTTTGAATTTCTGAATTTCCATCAGATCTTTATTTCTGATTGAAGTTTCTTTTTTGTGAGAGGGGGGGGGACTATTTTATTGAGAAAATTATATTAACTATGGTACTAGAACAAGAACTAAAACTGATATTGTTTTAATTGTTATCATAAAGTTAAAATATTTTTCATATAAATAATACAAACACATAATGACATTAAAATAATTATGATTGTTTAAATAAATTTAAATTTAATTAATTAAATTTCGATCAAAAACTCATATAGTTTGAGGGAAAGGAAATATGTGGCAACAGGAAAAAGTAGTTATGAATTTATAGTGATGGGGCTTCCTAGAAAATTAATTAATGAATTATTCTTACTTATTAATCCGAAAGAATGCTCCGTTAGGAAGATTTATCTAATTGTGAAAGTAACTGTTGGAAAGGATTCTATTATGATGCAATTGCTGGATCAGAATTTTGGTCGAATTTGTATTGTTGAGCCTTAGTAAGATTCCAAATACGTTCCGAACCGAAACATTAGTAAACCGAACAAAAGCTTCACCTTTAGTCTAAACAAAGTTTTTCGACAATTGAAAAGTTTTTGTTACAGTAAAACTTGGTTATAACGAACTGAGAGCAGCTTTGGTTCGGTTTGAGTTATTTTATAGATACTTTTCCCGGTTAAGGCGATCAGAGACTCGGTTATAACGAACATTTTCTTTTAGTTTAAGTTTTTTTTTCCAATTTTCATTAATAATAATTTTAATTTCAACACAAATTAATCAATTACGCACAAAATATAATTCAATAAAATTAAAAATTAAATTGAATTGAATTAAATAATTTTTCTGTCATTATCAAATGAACTCTTGTTAAAATAGAAACAAACAAAAGGCAAATCATCTCAATTAGTGAAAAAGCTGACGTTATCCGTGAAATGGAAAGAGGAGATGCAAATTCAAAGGTTTATAAGAAATACAATCTCTCAAAGTTAATAGTTTCAATTTTTTGGAAGAACAAATAATTGATTCTATCAGCATTAGATAGCAGTTTCAGCAAATGAGAATCTTGACAAAGATTTAGACAGTTTTTGGAAGACTTTCCTTTGTCACAGTGATTACAATTGTTCATGTTGATGATGATTTAGTAACAACTGGAATCCCAGCAGAAGAACATATACATTAATCAATTCTTCATAATGAAGACAGTAGAGACGAAGCTGACAGTGTTGAAGAAATAATTTTAGCTTTGAAACATCTAACTCAATTTTCAGAGAGTAACAACACAACCGAATCATTGGTTTAAATTCATGTTTTAGCTATAATTATAAATGCTGTGTGTGAGCTATTTATACTTATATGTACACTAAAACCTCGATTTGCGTCGTTTTCGAAGTTGTGTTTTTTTTTTAATTTGTTATTTCAGAGTTGCGTTGTTAAAATTTGGATTTGCATTGCTTAAATTTCCCATATAAAATAAATTTTCAATGTAGATAATGACCCTGACGAAAATCGATATTAACGGTTATGCGAACTATAGATAACACTATCAATTGCTATAAAGAAATTTATATGGAAAAAAAAGCTGCACTAGTTCAGCAAACTTAAGACAAGTTTTTAACTGTAACATTACGAGAACTAAACCAGAACCAGTCTACAGAAACGGTAATCGGTTTAGAATTGTCAAGTTCATCGAATTAGAATTTAAAAAAAGAAAGTTACAAATAGTTTCTGCGCAATGATTTTTATATTTTGTTTATTTAATGAATTTTTTATTTTGTTTATTGAATGAATTTTTATGTTATTTAATGAATTTATGTTTTATATTTTATTTAATATTTTAATGAATTTATGTATTCTATTTAATGTTGGTTTATATATACAAATATATACATATATACAAAATTATTGAAATAAAAATAGTTTTTAATCCAAGGAATCTTTGTTTTAGTACTAATTAAACATTTTATATGCAAAAAATAATTTCGATTTGCGTCGTCTTTCTTGGGGTCCAATTAACGACGCAAATCAAGGTTTTAGTGTTTGTTTCTAACGAATCAAAACATGCACATCTATTTCAAGCGTGAATCGTGTGCATGTTTTAGTTATAAACAAGGATTTTTAACTTTACATGAATTGAAAATGATAATATAAGTTTTAATAATCCGTTGAATATTTGCGTTATATTGTAAAGGAACAATCGGAAACGAATCAATTGCTATATCTATTCAAGGACGAAATGAAACAATGTGTGTAAAACTGTTATGATTTGGGATCTTTTGGCTATTGTGGACCAATATAGTTGAAAGCTCCTTCAGTACGACTAATAGAATGAATGGTTAATTTAGGAAACATTTTTGAACTGACCTAAGAAACGTGCTAAAGGTTAGTGTGAAAATATATAGGAAGATATTCTATATTTAAATATAACCATAGATACTATGAACAATGAATTAAATAAAACATCGATATCATTACTGATTCATAGTCAAATATTAAAGTTCCTTATGTCATTGGGAAATCAGATGTGAAAACCAAAAGAAGTTCTTATATATAACTATAAAGTATGTGTATCTATGACCTACTTATTTATTATCCCAGTCTGTGTCGACCATGTTTTGAAAATTAGTCATATATATATATATATATATATATATATATATATATATACAATTTTCGTCACCTACATTAAAATATTATTAAACATAAAAACATTTTATCATAATTCGTCGTAAATTCCAACAAAAACATTTTTTATCAAGTTTCAGTTTTACAAATTAAAACAAAAATAATATTTGTCATTTTTTGTTTCTTTGAAGTTTTCTATTAAAGAATTATCCAAGAATCAGCCAAATCCGAATACAGAGAATTGTCATTTGTTCACTATAATTAATAAATAAAAAATCAAACAAAATATGAAAATAAATATAAATATCAAACCCGTTTTTAATCACGAAATTCAATTATGAATTAGTATCATTTTTCACACTTAATCAGTTTCTACCCCGAAATGTGAGCACAACAAGCAAATACATAGGAAATATTTACTTGGTTATCCATTTGGTACAAAGCTCTCTAATTTATATTGGTGTTCTTTCTTTTTTCCTTGAATTATTATTTGGATTTTTAATTATTGCTTTCGTCATTTTTCATTAGTACATTATACGGACTCAATATCACTACTGTACAAATAATGTAGGTAGCGTTGAAAGGTATTTAAATTTCGATACAAATTAGAGATTTTGTAACAAAATTTGGATAATAATTATTATTATTATTATTATTATTATTATTATTATTATTATTATTATTATTATTATTATTATTATTATTATTATTTTATTTATATAATTTTAACACAACATAATCAGACTGATACCGAGAACATGTCCAATTAACAATTTTATATCTTTCCATATATCAAATTCGTTTATGTTGTCCAGGATTGTAGATGAATTAAAAAGAATCAGTTTACGAGTTATTAATTTATTTTTGCCACATTAAAACAAATGCTAAAATATAATAAAATATTACTTGAAATTTGATTTTAATTTGTTATTAATTATTATTTTCATTATAAATATATATATATATATATATATATATGCTTTTAAAATTACAATTTTGAGTTTAAATAATTTAACATTAACAATAAATTTAAAGAGGAAAAGGAGATATAAAAAATAGAAATTTGAATAGAAAGTTATAGAAATGAATAGTATTTCAATTTAAACAAAATTTTTGGATTGTTAATAAGGGGTAATATTGTAGTTCAATGTTAAGACGGCTTAAGGAAAATTTGACAGTTTGTAATTTTTCAATGATTTTTAGTGGTGTATTCTTATTATGCCGAAAATTTGCTCCTTTCCTATTGGCCAGAAATAATCATTTCGGTTAAATTTCGTTTTTAATTTGTCAAGCGTTTCATAACTCTACTTAACGTTTTGTTTAATTTCTAGATTTAGTAATACCGGCTTTCATAAATTAGCACCAACAATGACACATATTATGGATAGATGGTAAGTTAAAAGTTATATTTTTCATTAAATTTACATTTTGAAAGTTTTTTTTAAATAAATACTTTTAAATCTCTTGTAAAATGTTTTTCTATGGTTTTTTGCATTTGCCATAGCTCTTAGTAATATATCAAATTTTTTTTCAATTTTCTAAAATCCTTTATAATAATAATTTAAATTGCTTTTTTGCCTCTTTATTTGGAACGTGACAAAACACTCTAAATATTCTCAAATTGCAAATAAATGATTGCTGTCCATAATTTGTGTCCATTTGTGTGATTTTTTCTTATAGGGTTGTTGTATGTAGTGTATGTGTGTTTGTATTTTAATTTTCTTATCAAAATTATTTTTCTCGTTTTTTATAATAAATTCATTTAATTTATGTTAAAATCTCACGTGTTTATTTTAATAAATTAATTATAAATTAATTATTTCTTATAGTATACCTTAATTTGTGGTTAAACTGCTGATGAAATTCTTTTTTATGTAATTTTATACAACTGCAATAATCCAACAAATGAATTAGAGCGTAATCGCTGTATTTGAAACACATTTTGTCCATCGAAGTTATACTCAATTTTTAGAGAGAAATAAATTTCAGAGAATCTATAATTCGGTAGATTCACGTTTAGTTTCAAGTATGTAAAGACTTAGACACCAGGTTTTTCAAAGATTTCCAAATTTTTCTGACCATAATCAAATCGCCTTTGTTCCGTGACACATATAAGAAACCGTGACACAAATATGAACACATTTTCCAGATGTCCACTTCATTCAGTAAGTTATGTTATATACCTTTATACATGTTTAGACGTTGTGTCAGGTTTCTTGTCACAGTGTGAGGGTCTGTCACAATGATTTTCTCTAAAATTTATTTTAGCTCATTTTCAACCCTTGCAGGTCTATCCAGTTTTTACAAATCAAAAACACAAGTTCATAAAAAAATAGAGCCTAAATATGTGTTAGTATTGCCGTACTCTGATGGTTTTACAAATTATAAAAGGAAGTTAAGTAAACAGATGGGAAATTTAGAGTATAAGATCGTCTCTAATTCGTGTAAGGTACGCAATATGTTTATTAATAAATCAAAAACTCCGGTTGGATTGTGTTCTGATCTTGTTTATCAATTTACATGTAATGGGTGTAATGCCACATACATTGGAGAGACTTCCCGTCATCCCTGTACTCGAGTTCTAGAGCATTGTCGATTGAAGGGTTTGACAATTATTAGTGAGCACAATAGAGGCTGTAAAAGTGATATAGGAATGTCTGATTTTAGAATTTTGTTGAGAAGTTTTAATAATTATTGGGAACGCGTGATATGTGAAGCATTGCTGATAAGGTCATTGGATCCAAAGATTAATGTGCAAAGTGCTGTGACTACGAATGTTTTGAATGTTTTTAAATAGTTTACGTATGTTAAATCATGTTTGTTTTTTTTAATATTATTAAAATAATTGAAAATTTTAAATTACATTAATTTTTAAAAATTAGAATATAAGTGAAAATTTTAAAATTTTAAATTAATTAAAAGTGAATTTAATATATTTTATAAATATTTATTTATTAAAAAATTAAATTAATAAAAAATAATTTGTTTAAATTAAATGTTAATTCATAATATTTTTAGTTGGTTTTGAGTACCTGAAGATGATAGCTATGCTATCGAAATATATCGTATAAAGGTTTTTTATTGGCGTTATCTTTTAATTATTATTATTATTATTATTATTATTATTATTATTATTATTATTATTATTATTATTATTATTATTATTATTATTATTATTATTATTATTATTATTATTATTATTATTATTATTATTATTATTATTATTATTATTATTATTATTATTATTATTATTATTGTTATTATTATTATTATTATTATTATTATTATTATTATTATTATTTTTATTTTTATACATATAATGTCAGGCTCCTACAGAAAGGTATGGTCATCCTTGATTTGTAAAATTATGTGTTTTAATAACAATTTTGGTGCGTTTAATAAGGAAAATAAATATAGATTTTTTCGACGGGTTTTCGTGTTTTTATCAGAAATCGGATTAAAAGGTTTCAAATGGATTATCAGAACAGAAAATGTCGAATTAATTCTACATTTATCTCTCAAATATTGCAGAAATGGAAATCTTATTACTGCAATTCTCTGAAATTTATAGCAATTACATTTTTCATATTAAAGTAAAATAATAAGAATGATGTCTTGTGAGATAAGAAGCTTTTGTAATTTTTTGCCACGAAAAAAAGTAACTAAAATTAAATTAAAATTGAAATAATATTTCTTTTTTGTTATTATTATCCTTGTTATTTGTATTAATATTATTATTAGTATTATTATTATTTTTTATAAAAAATATTTTTAATAAATTTCTTTTAATTTAAATATATAAAAAATATTTAAAAATACTTTTAAATATTTATTTTAAGTTTCTATAATTTTTCTGATTTTTTATGTTAATTTACTTTATAGCAAGAAAGAACGATTTCATTCTTTTTGTATGGTGAAAGGATTGATTTATCGTTCATGGGCTTTATCTTCTACTTTTGCTAATTGGAGAGACTTCCCGTCATCCCTGTACTCGAGTTCTAGAGCATTGTCGATTGAAGGGTTTGACCAATATTAGTGAACACAATAGAGGCTGTAAAAGTGATATAGGAATGTCTGATTTTAGAATTTTGTTGAGAAGTTCTAATAGTTATTGGGAACGAGTGATATGTGAAGCATTGTTGATAAGGTCATTGGATCCAAAGATTAATGTGCAGAGTGCTGTGACTACGAATGTTTTGAATGTTTTTAAATAGTTTACGTATGTTAAATCATGTTTGTTTTTTTAATATTATTAAAATAATTGAAAATTTTAAATTACATTAATTTTTAAAAATTAGAATATAAGTAAAAAAATTTAAAATTTAAAATTAATTAAAAATATATTTTTAAAAATATTTATTTATTAAAAAATTAAATTAATAAAAAATAATTTGTTTAAATTAAATGTTAATTCATAATATTTTTAGTTGGTTTTGAGTACATGAAGATGATAGCTGATATATCGTACGAAAGGTTTTTTATTGGCGTTATCTTTTAATTAAATCGTTGCCAAATTTATTTAATTATTTATTATTATTATTTTTATTATTATTTTTATTATTATTATTATTATTATTATTATTATTATTATTATTATTATTATTATTATTATTATTATTATTATTATTATTATTATTATTATTATTATTATTATTGTTATTATTATTATTTATAATTCTTCCCATCAATAATGATACTTTAATATTTCATTTATAAATATTACAATCAGTTTAGATGAAAAAATGAATTTAAACGTGAAATCAAAAAGAAATTAGTTTTAATTGAAAGGCTATTTAATTTCATGCAAAGCTTTATATTTAAACAAATATTAAATATCAAAGGAAAATTGAACATTAAAAAATATGCTTTATGCTTTGAAACGGTTGAAATATAATGAATTTCGGACAAGGGAATAATATATTTTCAAATAAATTGAAACCGTTTCATCAAGTGTAATAATTGGATATTTACCAATTATTTTGGATGATTTAAACAAATTTTAAAATTTTAAAAATAATCTAACCGCAAAAGTATAATTGACTTGTGAATTCCGCATAAACTATTAATATATACATAAAATTTTTACTTATTTATTTATTTATTTTAATATTTAATTATTTTGTTTTTGTTTATTTATTTTATTTATTTACTATTAATTATTTAATAACTGACACCAAATTTAATTGAAAAAAATTAATAAATGAAATAATTGGAATAGTAGATAAAAAAACATATTTATTGATTCATTAAACTTACAACTTCCGGTTTTTTAATCGATTTGGAAAAATAAAATTTCATTTTTTAAATTTTAATTCAATTTTATAATTCATTTTTTAAAGTAAAATTTTAATACAAGTGCTGTAAAAAAATATTAATATAATTTATATGTTCAAAACATTAATAATAATAATAATAATAATAATAATAATAATAATAATAATAATAATAATAATAATAATAATAATAATAATAATAATAATAATAATAATAATAATAATAATAATAATAATAATAATAATAATAATAATAATAATAATAATAATAATAATAATAATAATAATAATAATAATAATAATAATAATAATAATCATAATAATAATCATAATAATAATAATAATAATAATAATAATAATAATCATAATAATAATCATAATGTTGGGTTTTGGATTATTTCAAGTCGGTTCTCTCTGACTCCTGGTGTTCTTTAAATTAAAACAATGAACGACCCAACGTATATTGAAACAACAGGTTCACAATTTATTACCACGCTACAATGACCAATCAAAGTTTATACGATTCTCTGCTCGGCGTTGATGCTTTGCAAACAAACAATATTCACCTTTTGATCCTTTAGTTCTGTTGACTCTCGTTTTCCTCGGTTTCTGTTTGGTTTGATCCCTTTTCGCCTTTCCGTATTCTTAATTCTATTTCTTCTTTTCCCTACTTCCCTAATTCGTTTACTACTTTTCCTACAGTCTGATTCTTCGAACCCTAGCTGAGGCAGAATGCCGATTTTCTCTGATTTTCCCTTTGCTTATATACTCCTCGAAATCAGGATGACAAATGGTTATTGCCGAGCCAATCTTTCGTTTGACATTTTCTCCTACGTGTTTGCTTCGGCTGTCATCCATAATGGTCCAACGAATCCAGATAATTAATGGCCCTACCGGTCTCCCTACGCGCGCTATCTTATCCTTACTCTTTTCCCATTAATCATTGTGTCAAGCTAATGGGCCCAAATCTTCCTTTTGTTTGCCTTTCTTCTTGTTTACCCAGCTCGGGTTTCCTTCATCTCTCGGGTTCTCCATTGGCTCGGGTTTCCCATTAGCTCGGGTTTTCCATTAGCCAATTAATTAATTAATTAACGTTTTCTGTTTTCATACATTTGAATGTTTTTCAACCCTTTCTAACCCTTTTCTGATAAATCCCTAACCGTCATCTTGTTGACCATTAGCTAATCTATAACTGTCCCGTTTTTCCCATTCGATTTCGATGATTTTTCCATTTATTGATTTTTCTCGGATTTCCGGATTCTCGCCTTTCGTAATTGCTTTTTGCATTTTCTAATACTGTTTCCATCGCACTTTCCTTTACTATTAATTCTGTGCACGATCCCGCTTTTATTTGCCTTTTTTCTTCGCTTACTTTCCATTTGAATTATTATCCTAGATTTTATTTAAATTTTTTAATTTTAATTTACAGACCTCAACATATCTCCCCCCTTAAAAAATTTTTTCGTCCTCGAAATCTATGTTTTGCTGTGATTATGTATTATTATTATTAATAATATTACCCTTATTATTATTATTACTATTTATCCGAATTATTACTCTAAAAAAATATTTCAAAATTCATTTTCCAAAAGACCTATTAATTTCCCATTTGCATTTGTTGATATTCCCGTAGCCAAAACGTCACTCTGAAATGGATCCACGGTCCAATCCTTATTTGCGCAATTGTTTTTATTTTATTTTTGTTTCAGGGTACGCAATGGTAATTGTCTAAACTAGGGGATTGCTTCAATAATATTGACATTATCTTCAAAAGGAAAGATTAAAATTCCAAACCAGAAATTTCGTAATTTAATTATCTTATGAATGTAAAATAATGCTAATTTAATTATCTTATAAATGTAATGGTTTACTAAACATCATAAATCTTATTACAAATTAATATCTCTAAAAATATTTAGTTATCACAAATCCTATTACAAATTAACATCTCTAAAAATATTTAGTTTATAATGCTAATTTAATTATCTTATGAATGTAATGGTTTACGAAACATCATAAATCTTATTACAAATTAATATCTCTAAAAATATTTAGTTTATCTTGAAGCAAAATAATATCGAATCCATTTTATAAAATAAAATCTAATTTTTTATTTCTCAAAAATAATTTTACGAAACATCATAAATCTTATTATAAATTAATATCTTTAAAAACTAATTCTTATTATAAATTAATATCTTTAAAAACTAATTTTTCATTTCTCAAATAGTAAATCGATAAATGACTAATCGAAAACTAGGAATATATTAGATACTCACGAACTGAATCGAGTTTGTGTGTTATTGGCGGAGAAATACTCACGAACTGAATAAAGTAGAAATTTTCGAGTTTGTGTGTTATTGGCGGAGAAATACTCACGAACTGAATAAAGTAGAAATTTTCGAGTTTGTGTGTTATTGGCGGAGAAATACTCACGAACTGAATAAAGTAGAAATTTTCGAGTTTGTGTGTTATTGGCGGAGAAATACTCACGAACTGAATAAAGTAGAAATTTTCGAGTTTGTGTGTTATTGGCGGAGAAATACTCACGAACTGAATAAAGTAGAAATGGGTAGGAAATCAAATCCCTAATTGGATCATAACTGGGTCGGCATGTAATAAAAGGCAAAGACTATTTAAGGAAATTTGTTCGATTCGTGGCCATTTTGTACTGTTTTAAAGTTAGAACGAATTTTTTTAACAAATTATTAATAATGGTGGTAATTTATTTGATTAATTTTTTTTTTTAAAATGTTATCTAGAGAGAATGCATTAGCATACGTGTGGGTCAAGCTGGAGTTCAAATGGGTAATGCTTGCTGGGAGTTGTATTGTCTGGAACACGGTATACAACCAGATGGACAGATGCCTAGTGATAAAACTGTTGGAGGAGGTGATGATTCTTTTAACACTTTCTTCAGTGAAACAGGGACTGGGAAGCACGTCCCACGCGCGGTTTTCATTGATCTAGAACCTACAGTAGTTGGTAAAGTTATTCTTAAATGTATTAAACTAACTAAAATATTTTATTAGACGAAGTAAGAACTCCCAGAACAATTAATTACCGGTAAAGAAGATGCAGCAAATAATTACGCAAGAGGTCATTACACTGTTGGGAAAGAAATAGTCGATCTAGTATTGGACAGGATTCGGAAATTAAGTGATCAGTGTTCTGGTTTACAAGGTTTTCTAATTTTTCATTCCTTTGGTGGAGGTACTGGGTCAGGATTCACATCACTGTTAATGGAAAGGTTAAGTGTTGATTATGGAAAAAATCAAAGCTCGAATTCGCTGTATATCTTGCCCCCCAAATCGCTACAGCCGTTGTTGAACCTTATAATTCGATTTTAACAACCCACACAACTCTGGAACATTCAGATTGTGCTTTTATGGTTGATAATGAAGCCATTTATGATATTTGTAGACGAAATCTCGATATAGAACGACCGACTTACACAAATTTAAACCGATTAATTGGTCAGATTGTCAGTTCTATCACTGCGTCTCTTAGATTTGACGGTGCTCTATTTAATCCGAAAATCATGAAATTACAGTTTAGACCTGTATTAATGAAATTCAATTTCCTGGTACATAAGTGATTAGTCGTAATATCGTTTCTTTACAATATTTTAATAGTTTTGGTTAAATAAAGTTTAAAAATGATTGTTTGTAATTAAATAATATTGAAATTAGCATTCAATGATTCCCTATCTCAGTTCTAAAATTCATAAAATAGTGTGTGCATCAGCCGCTGCCAGATTAGATATTAACTTAACCAGTGACTCACCGCCTGCTATATCTATCCTTCGTTGCCATTGTCGACTGTTGATTTTATTTATCGATCATTCTGCTACCAATTCTCTTATAATTATATCAAAAATTTAAATTTTTATTCATTTTAAGTTTATTTTTAGATATTTGCTACCAATTCTCTTATAATTATATCAAAAATTTAAATTTTTATTCATTTTAAGTTTATTTTTAGATATTAATAAAGATATTAATGATCTTCGAATTTGGGTTAAAGAAACAAAAGAAAGTAAGCCTTAACGTGATTTTTAATGAATTAAAATTTATTGGAATTTTGATTCTGAAATAAAATTAATTTGTTCGACTGAAACGGAAATGATATATCCAGATACGTCTACCATTCGTTTGTAATGAGGTACTTTGTTTACTCAGCCTGATAAGGTATCTGCGATGAACATTAATATTCCGAATGAATTTTTACTTATCCTGCGGTTTTTGACGTAGCCGATACTGATAGGCTCTATAATTAATTACCCTGTGGTTTCTTAACGTAGCCCGTGCTGATAAGCTTTCTAATTAATTACCCTGTGGTTTGTTAACGTAGCCTGTACTGATAAGCGTTCTATATAAGTGTCTGCTTTACCACTTTTCGTTAGTTTTGTCTTGCCAATCTTGAAGTAAGCATTTTATATTTTATTTTTTTCATATATTTTTTTTTTGAATTTTAGTAACGCCATCCCTCAATTACTATGGACGTAAGTGATTACTTGTTTTTTGTTTTTGTGACCATGCTGTCCTCAACTACCCTCATAGTAACCGAACACTTGCAATCGCTGTCCAGGGTAGCCAAACCCCGGTGATTGCAAGCGCTCGTGTTGCTTATTAAATTAACTTACTGATACTTATTAACTTAACTTATTTACTGTTTAATTTTAGTTCGTTAATTTGTTTATGCAACTACCTATACCACACTCATGTGTTTGGTCATATATTTTTGATTTTCTGATTTTGTATTTATACTAAAAGCAAACCTCTAATTACAGCTACTCGTATTTTTCTGACAATTTTAGCCGTATTTATACTTATTAATTTATTACGTAATTCTTAAAATCAATTACTTGCCTGCACTAATTATTTGTCGAGGGCGCCATGGTACGGAGTTTTACACAGTATTTATTTCATTTTTCTTTTCAACCCTTACTATTTTAGGTCCCAGAACCTAAGTTTGAGCATCTCGATGTTATGCAATGGTTATTTGACTGCCATACTACCAGGTTTTTTTTAATTTCTTTTTCAGGGTCCCTTTGCCACCGCGCCGAAAGGGATTGAAACGCACCTTTGCCATTGTGGATACAGGCAGTAGGTTTGAAAGACGCCCGCCTTGCAATGTACGCAGGGAATGGGACTGTGGCATCCAAAGTCCCGTTCTGTTGGACTCTGACGACGAATAAAAACTTTGAATAAATGTTCAGCATACCTTTGTTTTTAATTTATGCTAGAAAGTGTGGGGTAATTGTGTCCCTCTTCGCGATTAGTCTTTGTTACTACTAATGTGAAATTATTCCTTACTTATTTATAATTTTGTTCTCTCGCCCCAGTAGGTTACCCATTGTTATATAGTTATGCTAATTCATTCATTACTACTCAGCCCTTTAATATTATTTATTTCTAATGTTCATTTAAGGTATCATTTCATTATTTGCAACATTTATTTGAGTTATTCTATTTGCTTTTGTTCATTTTTTATCTATTATTCATTTATTTAATTTATCACTTTTTTAATTATTTGTTCATATCAATTTGTTTATTTATTTGATTATTTGTTAATTTACTTATATTTATTTACTATTATTTTTTTCCGAGGACGAAAAAAACACTAACTGGGTCCGTTTAAATAATTTATTTTTTTAGTCTAATTGATTTATCTCACCATCGTCTTCCGATTCCTCTATTTCTTCTACTCTCATTCGAAACATCGCGAAATCGGCCTCGTGTTGAAACAAAAGGATTTCCAAACGGTCCAACCGCCTTTTCAGACGGAAGTTTTCTTCCTCCAAATCTGTTATTCTGCCCTGCATGCTACGAAACTTTTGCTTTACTTCTTGCGTACTTGTTTTACACTCTTTGCATGACATCTCCGAGGCTTCTTGCATTCTCTGAAATTAAATGATAGTAATTTTTTTTTGTATCACTCTCTATTCGCAAAGCATCAACACCTCGCTTCGAATCTCAAACAAATTACACCGTTCATCCTATGGTACTTATAAAACATGCACATTGTTAATATAAATGTAATATATTTTTATACTCTATTCATGCAGATCACAATTTATAGTCTTGTCTCATAATATGAATATGATGGTGGTTGAAGGATAGTTAGTTGTCTCTTCTTTACACATATCAAAATGGTGATGATTATGAATGTTATTGATAGGATGAGAAAACCTGTTATTAAAATGTAAATGAGATATTCACAATAGTTGACTGTCAAATCCGAATTTATCATCATTAGTTTATTTGAGTTAGGTTTTGTCGTCTCTTGGGTCGGTAATTGGAAAGGTGATGTGGTTGTATCTGATTTTCGTTTCGATTCATTGATTGTCTTGACTTCCACGAAAACTGTTTGCCATCCGCCTGGTTCGGTTATCCATCGCTGATATTTAACTGTTAATTCCCATGCCGTCTCTAAATCAGAAGTGTAAAGTGTAAAAAAATGATTACCGGCATCTAATATAGTTAGGGTTTTTTGTTTGTAGATAATAACAACTCTTTCATCATTTCCTGATTTTCTATATATCGTTATCGGTCCATTTCCAACACTCAGGGTTATACGATTTGACTCGTCTCTGAGATAGATAGACTGGGTCTCACTCTTAAATCGTGACCATTGGTTTCTCACTACCGTTCCATTTTCGAGGCATATGTTCTCGTAGTAGTTTGCATTAACTGAATAATTTTGATTCATTTTCAATTTCTCGTAGCGGATAACTGATTTTCGCGAGTTAAGGGTGTCGACATTTAACCCTTGAAATGTGATTCGCACTTTCACCAAGTCCACTGGCTTCCAATGTATATTGATTCCATTTATCTCTGGTTCTATTTCGATCAAGTTTCGCATCTCTTTTGTGTGCACTTCTATCGGAATTTGCGTGTACCACTTTGACATGTTCTGTCTCAACAGCCATTGGTATTTGAAATTTGGCTTTAACTTTCGTACCGCAAATATATCTTTATCATAATTCAGTTCTACCACTGGTGCCGTATTGTCTAGTAAATCAATAATTTCTATTTGGTCTGCGATCTCGCATTTACAGCTCCATACTATATTTGTTAGAGTGGAATATATATGTATTTTCTCCATTCCTCGGATTTTGCTTACCGCATATGGTAAGTCAATCTTTTTGCCGCTCGCAACTGTTACTAACATCAGCATTATTGCTACATATAATATCTTATTGATGTAGCTGACTGGTGTTGGATTTTTCGTGAATTTCTGTTTCAATTTTGTTTGACCCGTTACTTTATTCTGCTTGGACCTTAAGGGGTATCTAGATTCATCTTCCTCTTTTACCCTAAATTGATTGTACCCTTTGTTTAAATCAATAACTGTGAAATATCGTGCCTCTCCCATTTGATCGAACATTTCTTGGGGTACTGGAATTGGATAAGTGTCTTTCCTCGTAACTTGATTTAGCTTCCGATAATCTACGCAAAATCGTAAGTCTCCATCTTTTTTCTTAACTATCACTACTGATGAGGAGAATGGTGACGCACTATCTCGAATTATTCCAAATTCCTTCATTGCTGTAATCTGTCTATCACTTTCATCTTGATGCACGTAGGGGATTCTGTATGGCTTTATTTTTATTGGAGTTTCGTCTAATAACGGTATTTCATGCTCAATTACATTGGTTAGACCTAAATCATATTCATGTTTGGCAAAGATATCTCGGTATTTTCTCAGCAGTTTTGTGAATTCCTTTTTCTGCATCTCATTTAAATCATTGCTTACCACTTCAGGCTCCTTGTACACCTTGACGTTTCTTGGTATTTTACAATTTGTTTCAACAGACATTTTCGATAATTTTCCCAATTTTGTTTTTGGGTGTAGCTGAACCGGTTTCTTACTGCTATTCGTTATATGGACTGGTACTATCTGATTTTCCACTTTGACAACTTCGTCACATATCGGTAAATCATATTTTTCGACTAGCGTTTGATTTGGTTCGAATATAAAATCACCATTATCCACACTCATGGTATTTGCACAATATACCATCTCCGATTGTGGTGGTATTGTCAATGTCTGATTCACAAACACTTCACCTGCCCTGTGAATTATTTTTCCTGTTTCTCCTGCTATCAAATTACCTGTCTTTAAATCAAGTGAGACTCCGTCCAGCTGCTCTAATATATCCATACCGATCAGACATCGTACTGGGCTTCCCTTCATTATGAGCGCATTGTGCGCTATTATTCGGTCTCCAATATGGAATATGACGTTAAGTTGTCCAATTATGTTTAATTCATTTTTTGATAATGACCTCACTATTTCGTCGGTAGGCTTTATTTGCATTTTCTCCTTCACGTTTAATACATTTTCCGATATTATTGTGTGACTAGATCCCGAATCAACCAAAGCTTCTACTTTATGTTTGTTCATTTGTATAAATATTCGGGGTTGCTTTCCTCTTTTTGTTAATGTCATCATTGAGTAGTTGCATGGTAAGCCTAACATATTCTTTCTCTCGATCTCTGCGCTAGAAGGCTCGATTCTCTCTCCTACCATTCCTTCACATTGTAATGCGATATTTTCTACTGGTTTCATCTCTCGTAATCGATCAACTGGATATACTGGTGCTGGTTGCATAAACGATTTTGGTATACACAATTTTGTAAACGTGTCTACGCTACTCGCATTTAACAGTGGCTCTTTTAAGATTTGATAGGTTCTCAACGCTTCTTTATTTGTTCCACTTAGTTCTTGATTGTCAACATATAACGGTGCACTATCACCCTCGTTGTCATTGTCATTATTCTCGTCCCTTGAAGGGGTTGTACTAGCGTAGCTCAACTTTTTCTTCTTTAATATTCGCGCTTTGAGTATCTCCAACTCCTGATATTGATGATGAGTAATGAAGAATCTAGCCAATAATGGTATGCAACCAATTACTAATTTCCACGACCAACCTGTGATCGCGTATAATCTGTGTGTTGATAGGACCTGCGATATTATTACTTTGATTACAACACATATTACATAAATTCCAATCAATCCGGCACACGCTTGTCCAATGAACATAAACTTTCCCCAGATCTTTTTCATTGTATTATACGTCGCTTTCTTGTAATGATCTGGAGTTAACAAATACTCGTAATTTACCTTCCCACTTCCGCTTGGGAGAATTGTATCTACCATCTCCATTATTACTCTTTCTTTCTTTGATGGAAATAACAAGTTTCTGCGGGCTTCCTCAATGTCTTCGTTCGAGTAAATTCCACTTTGCGATAATTTCTCTAATGACGTAAAATTTACCAGATATTGTAATTCTGTCAATTCTAAGTTTTCCGGTGTCTTTACTTCTCGATGATCTGGTAATGCAATCCAAGATTCTGGTGTTAGTCTGTATAGTGGTGCCAACAATCTATTACACTGTAATACTTTCGGTTTCACGTCCTCTTCCAGTAAGATTCGTGTTACAGGCTCCATAAATCGCAACTTTCCATTTAAATTCACTGGTAACTCGTTGGTGCATTGGTCATACTTTGTCAGTTTAACTGGTACCGCTTTACATTTATAGCTATATAGTGCTTCACCGAAAATTCTGGCAAACACCCCATTTTCTGCAATTAACATTGGTGCTACCAAATTAGGATTGGTTATAGCCATTGCCATCCGATTTCGGAGTATTTCTTTGTTGAGATTGCAATCATTTATAATAACTTCTCGGTACACATTTTCAACAGTATTTTGACCAAAGTGAAATAAATAATCTATTTTGTTATTAAAGTAATTTGTCAACTTGATATCTCCGGCATGTATGTTTGTTTGGGCCTCTATAATCATTTTCTGAGATACATATATACCTTTATAATTTGTCTCATAGACATTTTGTCCACACTTTATTTTAATTTCTTTTCTCAGGAATCGCATCCCGTCTTCCTCTGAGGTTGACATTAACACTGTTGGAGTATCTTTCATCCGTAGAGGTGTGATTCTTGTTGTTGTACTCGTTGCTGGATCCATTCTTATTTTCTCGGGCTTTTCCCGTTATTTCTTTAAAACTCATTGACTTCAATTGCACTAAATTGCACTTTTTGGTATCGACATCGTACACCAAAATTGATTCTCCTGTCTGACAGCTAGATTGTTTCATGTTGCAGAATGGATGTGTTTGTAGTTTACCAGTATCATCATCAAATGATCCATCAAATTCTCTTAATTCTGACATGTACTCTTCTACAACCACGGCTTTGTCAATTATAGCATCGTCTACTTTGTATGGCTCTCCTTGGCAATCACCATTCGACTTTATTATCCCTCGCACGGTTACAGTCTCACGGATTTTGTGGTTAAGCTTTGCTTGTAGTTTGATATCTGCATTAATTTTCAACTGTCCTGTTTGAAAGGCTGCCAAACAATTCTCCGGAATTATTTCTATCGGTCTAGGTATCGATTGCATTTTCACCATCGATGAGTGGCTCCATTTTCCACAATAAAATACAAAAGTAGTTCGTTTCACTGTACACTCTCTCACCTTTGATCTTCGAAACCCCGATTCTTGATATACATGATATTTTACTGGATTTGTCACTTTAAATTTTACTGGATAGGCATCCGAACACTCTGCTACGTTTACCAACGAGTATACTCTTCCCATTTCGGTTTGGGAGCAGTCATATGCCACCAATGAATTCGTCGTATTTATTATTCCCAATAACATAATAATAGAAATCATCAACCATGGAAATGCAAGTTTTCCCTTTTTCCTCACTGTCTCTGTTTTTGGGCTCTCAGCCTTTTGTATTAACTCTTCCCATCCGCCATTGTTTGCGATCCACTTCATCAAATATTTATTCGTCATTTCAGTAGCTTTCTTTATCAATGATTTTGAATTGTCACTTTCCAGATAACCATAAGTACCAATCTCCAATATTATATAGGCTAGCACTGTCAATATTACATCTCGATCTAACTCAGTTCGTGTTAAGTCCTCAATTACTGCTTCCTCACAAAATTCCTTTTCTTCATAATTTCTTTTAATTATCGACGGTAATCTCCTCTTTAATTCCGTTGCCAATCTTTTTACAACTCTTTTCTCCCCCTCCGAAATATCATCTTCTGTTTCAGTTTCATCTAACAAATACAATTCCGTTACTAAACTTTTTAATATTCGCTCAGTTTCGCTTGATTCATCTAAACGCTCAGTTTCGCTTGATTCCTCTAAACTCAAAGATTCAATTTCCGCATCATTCTGTTTTATCCCACATATCGCAATGTCATTTTTCGTCTCAACAAAGTTCTCTTCACTTTTCATCTCATCTATGCTCGGTAGTATTCTATTATCGGTGCTCCTTTCCTCAACATCCCTTGTAACTTCATTTTCTGATCTCATTTCCTCATTTTCCATTGTTTCTAATCTCTGCAATTCATTAATTTCTTGATCAATTTCTCCTGGGTCATCTACAACTTCAGTTTTAATCTCTACATTATCATTGTCCACTTCCTCATACAGAGGCCAAAACGGTACTATTACTGCATCTTCTTCCATTTCACCACTTTGTTTTGTTGCGTACACATTATTAATACAATTTGGGTTACCTCCGTAGTTTAACAAATATTCGTCATCATCCAATTCTCGTCCTTTGAACGTCAACACGATAATTCCGTCATTACCTAATATCTCCGCTGCTTTTTGTCGTATTTTCTTTGCTTTTACACTCCAATGTTCCTGATAATATTCAATCCTTTGATCCGCAATATTTAACGCTATTATCAAAGACTTCGCACTATCGTCTGCCGCCTCATAATCATGTCCTAGTTTTCGAATTACCTCTTTTAACTTTGCCTGATAACTCGTCGGTTTATTCGTATACGGTACGATGCATTCAAACAACCCTTCTTTCATGTCTCGATCCATTTCGATGCTCATTATGAAGTCGATACTCGCATTAATTTTATCTCTATTCCCTGCATACAGGGTATCCTGTAAATCTGCTAGAATCTTTTCCCAATTTTGTCTGTCTGAATTCAAAGTATTAACAGCATTAACAACTTTTACTTTATTTTTCCAGCCTGGTATCAGACCGCAATCTACTAAGTACTCCTCGTCTTCCAGACATCGATTCTCAAATTTTAGTTGCACTTGCCATCCACTGTATTGACGCAGTATTCGCTCCTTTAGGTCTTTGATTTGTCCGTAGGCCTTTACACGGAATTGGCACTTCACATTATCAAGTCCCGTCGTTTCCACTATGATATCATCTAAATCCCTTGTTGACCGCAAAGCCTTGCCAAACTTTTGCATTTGCTTAAGTATCTCATCATCTCTGTTTCCTTTGAATAACTTTGCACATAAATTTATGGCTCTCTTTAGTTCTCTTTGGGTTAGTGACATCACACTGAGTTCTGCGATCCATCGTTTCAACTGGGAGTTGTCAGTTTCCATTTTCTCAAGCAATTTTTCAACTCGGGCTAACAGTGCAGTCGGATTCTCATCTGATGCGATCTTTCGTACTTTCGAGGCAGGTTTTCCCTCACCTTCTGACACGGTTCCAATTATCATATGAGATTCAGTTTCTTCATCTGATTCGAATTTAGCCACTAGTTTGTTCAGCTTCTGTCGCATTTCTCGAAATTCCTTTTCCATTTTGTCTTGAAATTCCTCTCTCTGAGCATATGTCATGTTACTGGTGTTTGGCATATCCTCTTGGAATCTGATTGATTTCTTTAAAATAGGTCTGCTGAATCTCTCTGAGTTCCTTGGGCATGATCGCGCCATGTGGCCGTATCCCTTGCACGAATGACATTGTATCTGTCCATTTGTATTCACTTTGTCCCTTTGTGGTGAAGGTGACGCTGACGATGATCTTGATCTGGTAAAACAGTTTCTGCTAATATGCCCTTTCTTTCCGCATCGATAGCATTCGACATCACTGCTGATCCTTTTGTTTTCTGTGAATCTCTTGTTGGGCTGGGATTTTTCCCATATTTGAACCAACATTGATTTGAGTAGTGTCCAGACTTTTTGCAATGTTCGCATTGAGGATTATTTACCTGTCCATTTGATTGTACACTCATCGCTGATCTACCGGCTTGAAATCTAGTATTTGGTCTTAAAATTGGACTACTGATTTGATTTATTTTCTTTTCATCCCATGGTGCTCTCACAGGCGTAATTGACCGCTCACGTCTCTCCACATTAACTCCAAAAGCATCTGATCTTTTTGCACTTTTTAAATTCAGCTCTATCTTCATGGCTTTCTTCACGAGCTCATCGAAATTGGAAAAATCCACATAACATAGGGCCTTTTTGATTTCGGAGTGGACTCCGGTTATAAACTGATCTTCTAACAGCTCTTTAACCTGCTTGGCCATATCTACTTGATCGGGTTTGACTTCGAAGGCTTTATCTGCTAAAGTGGTCAGATGATAAGCAAACTCACTGACCGATTCATCTGGACCTTGAACTCGATTATAAAATTTCTGTCGCATGATTCTTTTGATATCTCCACCAACCAGTTTCAGTGCCATTGCATCCTTCAATTTTGTCCAATCATTGCCAACATTTCGTTTGTCGACTTGCTGCCAGGCTTCTCTTGCCGCACCCTTCAGATAGAGTGGGAATCTCTGAACCATAATGGCTTGTGTCCATCCGTATGCTGAGGCGTACATATTATAATCTCCCATGAAATCTGCAAATTCAACAGGTCTCCCCCATATTGATTGACGGGTAATTTCTGACAACTTGCGAAATCAATCATCTCTCTATTGAGGGGCATAACAGCATTATCATTTGCCATTTGGACTTGTTTGTGACTTCTGAGGTTGTATCGGTTCACTTTGAGCTAAACTTCAAGCGTTAAACAATAATTTAAAATTACTTTTCAACTTCTTTTAAATCTCCCAATAATAGCCTTTTATAATCTCGTTAACACTATTTTCAAACTTCTAAGCCGACTTTCACTCACGTCAGTACTAATTCTTTTTATAATTCCTTTTTCACTAGCTTCCAATAATTTCCCTCCGACTTTCAATCACGTCGGTACTATTTTTTCAATAATTATTTTTTCACTAACTTTCAATAATTTTCCGCCGACTTTCAATCACGTCGGTACTATTTTTTTCAATAATTATTTTTTTCACTACTTTCAATAATTTTCCGCCGACTTTCAATCACGTCGGTACTATTTTTTCAATAATTATTTTTTCACTAACTTTCAATAATTTTCCGCCGACTTTCAATCACGTCGGGCTCACCAGAATATATGTTGGGTTTTGGATTATTTCAAGTCGGTTCTCTCTGACTCCTGGTGTTCTTTAAATTAAAACAATGAACGACCCAACGTATATTGAAACAACAGGTTCACAATTTATTACCACGCTACAATGACCAATCAAAGTTTATACGATTCTCTGCTCGGCGTTGATGCTTTGCAAACAAACAATATTCACCTTTTGATCCTTTAGTTCTGTTGACTCTCGTTTTCCTCGGTTTCTGTTTGGTTTGATCCCTTTTCGCCTTTCCGTATTCTTAATTCTATTTCTTCTTTTCCCTACTTCCCTAATTCGTTTACTACTTTTCCTACAGTCTGATTCTTCGAACCCTAGCTGAGGCAGAATGCCGATTTTCTCTGATTTTCCCTTTGCTTATATACTCCTCGAAATCAGGATGACAAATGGTTATTGCCGAGCCAATCTTTCGTTTGACATTTTCTCCTACGTGTTTGCTTCGGCTGTCATCCATAATGGTCCAACGAATCCAGATAATTAATGGCCCTACCGGTCTCCCTACGCGCGCTATCTTATCCTTACTCTTTTTCCCATTAATCATTGTGTCAAGCTAATGGGCCCAAATCTTCCTTTTGTTTGCCTTTCTTCTTGTTTACCCAGCTCGGGTTTCCTTCATCTCTCGGGTTCTCCATTGGCTCGGGTTTCCCATTAGCTCGGGTTTTCCATTAGCCAATTAATTAATTAATTAACGTTTTCTGTTTTCATACATTTGAATGTTTTTCAACCCTTTCTAACCCTTTTCTGATAAATCCCTAACCGTCATCTTGTTGACCATTAGCTAATCTATAACTGTCCCGTTTTTCCCATTCGATTTCGATGATTTTTCCATTTATTGATTTTTCTCGGATTTCCGGATTCTCGCCTTTCGTAATTGCTTTTTGCATTTTCTAATACTGTTTCCATCGCACTTTCCTTTACTATTAATTCTGTGCACGATCCCGCTTTTATTTGCCTTTTTTCTTCGCTTACTTTCCATTTGAATTATTATCCTAGATTTTATTTAAATTTTTTAATTTTAATTTACAGACCTCAACAATAATAATAATCATAATAATAATAATAATAATAATAATAATAATAATAATAACAATAATAATAATAAATCAAAGGGATATTCTGTGGCAAGGTATTTCATTTCCTCTTTTTTTAAATTGAAAGAGAAAAGTAATCCACAAAATTTAATCTCAATTTATGAATATTCAAACAACCTCTTTGTAACATACTTTATAATACTTCATATTACTTTATATTTCTTTATAATATAATGCTAATATAAACCGTCAAACCTTAAACTTATCACGGGGTATCAAATTAACCCAATATTTTTCATTGAGCATAAAAAACACCGGCAGAAATTGTTAAATAAAAATAAAAATAAAAGATATTATAATAATTGAAATAATAACTTAAAATTTGGCAAATATTTAATTATTCATATGAACAAAAATTTGGTAAATGACAAATATTTTAGAGTTTGAAATATCTGGATCTTTTTCCTAACTTAAAGTAATGGCCTCTTTTGCGATTTTCCTTCACCATGTTGATGCAGAGAACGAAGCAATTATCCTTGAACTCCATGATTTCTTGATTGGAACAATAATGTTCGCAAATATCGGCGGTATTCTCGTCAACAGCCAGAATATACACTGACATTATTGAGAGCATAAACAATTCAATCAGATATCTAAAAACATAATAATTTAATTAACTAATTAATTTAATTTAACATATGAAACATAAAACAAGCATTGATACACTTTGTTTTAAATACAAGAAATTTTTTTCAAGGTCAAGATCAAGGTCAATATTATATTTTTTATAATTATTTAAATACAGCATTTTGACTAAAAAAATTTTTTAATTTCATGCAAAAATGGTGACATTTTAAGAATATAATATTTTATTTTCTTAAAAATTTTAAATATGCATATTTATATATATTTCTGAAAATCGACATTTATTTTGCAAATGACTTATGCAATTTAATCAAGCATTTATTTTAATTTTCAGTAAAATCATTAATTTTTGGTCACTTTTAATCTTGTTGGGTTATTATTTACAAGTCAGTCAAGCTCTGACTACGCGAGTTCCTTTTGTTATATATCAAATAACAAAAACCCAACACGGAATATGTTTATTGATTTCTAACACAAATTCACAATTTTTCATAAGATTTACGCTTTTCTATCAGAAATCTATTCTACAACGTGAAGACAGATTTCTGAATCGAAAATCGACTTGTTTAGCACGATAATTCACTCAAATTTATTTATTTTGGTTTTTGACATTAGCTGGTTTTTCAAATCACGGATCTCTTTTTGTAGTTTTTTTCGACCAACTGGCCATTCATCTAATATCGAGCTCTCTTTTTATAGTGTCTTTTTGAAAACATTTTAATTATTAGTACACAATCTTTAAAATCGTATTAATTGTTTTTGAACATCTGATTTGATCGGTCGGCTGTTGGGGTACTTTATTTGAATTACTTTAATTGTTTTATTATTTGTCCCCGGGTTTTCTGTACAGTTTGGGTCTCTGCATGTCTCGGGCTTTCCTCATCGCTCCGGTTACCTATTGGCTCGGGCCTTCAATTATCTCGTGAGGTTTTCATTAGAAGAATAATTAATTATAATTAGTTTGTTTTTTGCTTATAACTATTCCCGGTAACTCTTCACTAAATTTTTTTTATTACATTTGAGTTTGCCTTTTGATTTGGCATTCAACCATACCCGTATCCTCTGATCAATATTAATTTTCAAATTTTATAAATTTTTAATTATATTTTGTACTTTAATTATTTTTTTGTTTTTGCTTAATTTTTATTTTTGTGCACTCATTTTATTTCCATAATTTTTATAACAATCCCAACAATCTGTTGTAGTTTATTTACAATATTTCATTTATTTTTACTATGACAAAATATCAAAAATTTGTGATGCATATAATTAAATTTTTATCTTTATTCAGAATGAAAATAAATGAAATCATATTAATTTGTTACACTGTAATAAATGATAAAAACCGATTTTAAACAAACTTTTTTTATTGTCAAATGTTATGTACGGAATCAATAATGATGTAATAGTTATGATTAGTTTTAATTTTTGTCTGGTAGTCATGGTAATGACGACAATTTCGAAAAGCATCTGATTTTAAATGGATTTCTAATTTAGTTGTACAATTAATTGAATTATTATTTTTCTACAAGCTGTAATACATGTCAGTAATTTTATTTTAAATAATGAAAAATTTTTTATTGATAAAATTTAACAATAAAAATATAAATCCTTTTAAAGTCGATATAAATGACAAAAAAAATCCAAAAATAGTAAGGGATAAAATTGCACTGGCATCAAAATCGATTCAATATTAATTTATTGAAAATTATCCAGCATCGAATGCTAGTCGGGATGGAAATGCAACTGGAAGCCCTTGATCCTCAAAAGGGAAAATTAATTGCTGGTATCAAAAACCGTATTTGACACCATGCTGTTGGAAAAATTAATATAAATATTATATGTTAGATGATTTTTTTAATTTTTTTAAAATATTTTTTTAATTTTTAGTTTAGTCATTTTTAATGAAATATTAATTTTATTTTTGTTTTTTAAAAATTTTAATAATTTTTTAGTTTTTAAAATTTTTATCTTTATTTTAGCCAACAGAAACCAAAACCACTTAGAATTTCTTTTAAACTAAAATTTTTTTAAACTATTGTTGGCAGTTGTATTGAAAAGTTAAATCAATCTGGATTTTTTATTATTGTAATTGAATGATTGAATTATTAAATTGATGTATTGTTGTTTTAAAATAAAGGACATGTGGAGTCAGATTACGATTTGTTTACTTTAGAATTTAATTCATAACCTAACACTACTAAATATTAGGAATTTTGTAGACAAATTTTGTAGAAAATATTATGTCACTTATGTCAATTATGTCAGATTTATTTAAGGTATTCATAGTCAAATTTTGTAGAAAATATGATGTCACTTATACAGAAATCAGAGGTGAAAAACAAAAAAAGTCCTTAATATATATATATAGCAAAAAATAGCATTCTTACATTGAAAAAATCAATAATAATATTTATTAAAACAAATGAGAGATAATATTTAATGAAGTTGGTTCATTGTATATAAACAAATGATGAAGGATTTCCATATTCTTAACATTTATCCTTACTTTTAATAAAAAAGTTTTTAAAAAGTTTTGTAACTTTTCTGAGGGATTTAATTATTAAGCGAATCAATTATTTAATGTCCAAACGGTCTGGCCAAACGTACAAAATTATTTTAAATTAAAAAAATTGGTTTCTGATGTTTTGTAAAAATAATTTTAAAATTTAACTTTTATTTTGCGATTTTAAATTTAATTTTTATTTACTAAAAATTTTATTTTAACGAATGTTTGATTTTTATTTTTTAAATTAAAATTAAATTTTGTAACACGAGTTGAATACGATTAAAATTGATTAATTTGTTAAAATTCTCATATTTTAATTTAGATATTGTTAATGTGATTTCTAGCATGAAGAAAACTTATAAATGGTCGAAATATATAGTGAAATATTATATAGAATATACAGTTGGTGTTTTTCAATTATTATTATTATTATTATTAACTATTATTATTATTATTATTATTATTATTATTATTATTATTATTATTATTATTATTATTATTATTATTATTATTATTATTATTATTATTATTATTATTTTTATTATCATTACTATTATTGTTATTATTATTATTATTATTATTATTATTATTATTATTATTATTATTATTATTATTTTGTTATTTAAATTTAAAAATAGCGAGTCTCTAGCGAACTTATTTATAAAAATATATTTCAAATAAATTGCAGTGTTTTGAATAATTGAAATATTTCAACTTAAAATATTTTTATAAATTATTATTACACTATTCTATTATAAACCGTACATTTATTTATTTATTAATATAAAATAAATTACATTTTTATAAATTAAAAAAATTTGAATTATTTATTATTAATTAACTTAGCCAATAATAACAAAAGGAGTTACGTAAAATAGTTACGTAAATAATAAAATACACGTCGAAATTAATATAAATTCCGTAATTATAGGTTTCAATTTATGATAAATTAAGTCCACATGAGATTTTTATGGTTGATTTGATTTTATTTGATCAGTTTCCCTTCGGTTGGTTTTATATAATTTCAAATATTTTCTTTTATTTATATAATAAATATACAGAATGAGACTAATCCAAATTTTTAGTTTTTCTGTTTTTTTGGTGTTTAGGACTTGTATTGTAAAATTTATTCATTAAAATTTAATATTCCTCATCAAGGTCCCAATATATAACTTGACTCAAATTTGTAGGTTACAGTGACAAGAGTCTTTAGAGTTTTAGCTAATTTTCTTTGGGTTTTGTCTTTAAAACTCTCTTAATTCCTAGATTGCTTATGGAGTTCATGTTAAGATTGAAAGACTAGTTGAACTCTAATTTGACATATACGTTGAAAGATCCACGGTTCAAAATCATTTAACCAACGGTTAGTAGCTGCTTTTCATTTTTCGAAAAGATTTGTTTGTGATTAAGGGGTTTTTTATACATGAAGAAAGAGGAAGTTTTCTAAGTACTTCCGTTAGCAAATGCTTGTATTAATTTTTTGGTTCGGAAAACTTTACTAATCGCAAACTTTTAGAAACTCTTCCAGGATTATATTTAAAAAAATTTCTGAGTCTCTAAATAGATTTAATTAAAATGATAATTTCTAATTAAAGCTTTTTTAATGAAAAAGACCTCAAATCTTTAATCCGTGAATTGAAGATAAGAGGATTTCATTTGAAATAATTGACTAAATGTCAACAAATAATAATCCCTTCAGCAGAAATTGCTATTTTCACCATTTTATTAATACTATTATGATGTTAAGGATCAGAATATATCAGAAAATATATTTGTTTTGCTATGAATTTTTTTGAAAAATAAATATTAAATTTGTTTTAATCTTACTATTTATAATTAAAAAGAAACAATAATTAAGAAAATTTGAAAGCCCTTTATAAAAAAAGACAATTGAAATTATTAATACGAAATAGAATTTTAATTATCCTCAATTATATTTTGTTTGAATATTAATAAACAAAGGACTTGTTAGCTTTCTTCAATCTCTTATTAGTGTAGTAATTTATTATTATTATTATTATTATTATTATTATTATTATTATTATTATTATTATTATTATTATTATTATTATTATTATTATTATTATTATTATTATTATTATTATTATCATTATTATTATTATTATTATTATTATTATTATTATTATTACTATTATTATTATAATTATTATTATTAATATTATTATTATTATTATTATTATTATTATTATTATTATTATTTTTGTTATTATTATTATTGTTGTTATTATTACTATTATTATTATTATTATTATTACTATTATTATTATTATTATTATTACTATTATTATTATTATTATTATTATTATTATTATTATTATTATTATTATTATTTTTCTTATTTTTCTTATTATTATATTTATTATTAATTACTATTAACCTGATTATAAATTATATATAATGAGATGCATACGTGTAAAAAAATAACACATAAAATAAAGGAGAATATAAATTATGCTATTAAGCCATTAAATTTAATTGGCAAAATTGAACTTCAAAGCAACTGGAATTATTTCAAGGGATTTTAGTTTTCAAAGAATTTTTTCATAGAAAAAATTTGCTTAGAATTTAGTAAAAACTTTTTAATCAATTTTCTTTGATTTATTAGAATTTTTTTATTATTGCGTATAACTTGGGTTAATAAATTTCAAAATAAATAAAAAAAATGAAAATTTCGACATTTTTTTGCAAATCATATTAGAGAGTTAAATATTTTAATTTATATTGAATATGCTGTTCAAACAATTTAATAAATTATTATTATTATTACTATTATTATTAATATTAATATTAATATTAATATTAATATTATTATTATTATTATTATTATTAAAATAAATATTAAAAAAAAAATTTTAAATTTTAAATAAATATACAAACTTAATTTTGACTTAAATGAAATTTAATTATTTTTTGACTAAGAATTCAAAATAAATCTGTACATTAAGTGGCTGATGTTCATTTTTAAAATTCAGAAATTCTACTGTCGGTCAAAATTTAATTGCAAAGCCGCAGAAATTATATCGCAGTTGTATTTCTCGACTGTAAATGTTCGATTTAAATGTCAGTGAAAATAATTCATAATTCATCCGACTTGTGCAATGTCAATTTGGTGGTTTTCGACAATAACAATATTTTTGGAAACTATATAAATAGTTGTGATTTTAGAATTTAATTAAATATTTGGCAAAATAGAACAGAATAAAGAGAAAAAATACGGGCGCTTGTTTAGAATTGCCCCGCATTTTATTTTAAATAATAAACTTTTAATACGAGCTTTTATTATTAAAGATAGATAGCATGACTGTAAAAACAGTTATCTAACTCGATCATTGGGCAGGTGGCCAGTATTCACGGATATCATGTAAAATCTTTTCAAATGGATTTGCACCATTTAATCTTTGTCGCCACATATACTCACATAAATAACTATCTAACATGCCACGATGCGTCCCAAAATGACGCTTATTTCTTTGTTTCGCTAAACTCCAACATCCTTCAATCATTTGTGTGTTTGCACCGGTAATGGGATTAATGTAATTTACTGAATGGTTGACTGTTTCATGCACGTAACCAAATCCCAGGTTTGGAATTTGACTATATGCCCGCCATTCATCAGATATTATAATTGACCCTGGTCTTATGAATTGCTGTATGATGGGCATTAAGGTGTTTGCCGAGCGATCAGGAACGACATAAAGAAAGCAATCCCCAGTTTCCCTACAAATTCCGCCGAACACCCACTGTTGTGGATAAACACGTCCAACGTTGTTTTTTCTCCTGGTAGATAGAGATTCATCAATCTCTACATGTAAACCAGGGCCACCGATGATCAAGGGATTTCGTAACAGACTACTGGCACAAACCTCTCGGAGATAATTGTTCCAGTCAATGATGGTTGCGTTTGATGAAATACTTAACTCCCTTTGGCAAAATTTAATCGAAGTTAATTCAAAACTCCAAGAATATATAAATGAAACAACTTCGGTATAAGAGAGGTTAATGTTTTCCAGCCAAGATCCAGACTTCAAAGAAACCTCGTTTCTACAGGTTTTTTTCGTACATCTCCATCTTTCTCTTTCATCTGTGATCGATAAAATCATTTCGTGGTTGTTTAGGCATGCTTTGCGTCGATTTAATATACCTCTATCTTGCAAAAATCTTATGGCACCTTCCTTGGTTCGAACAATGTCATAAAGTGGCAATAAGTTCAAATTAATCATTGATTTTTTGTTAGGTTGATAATCCATCTTTAAAAGTATTAAGTGCCCTATAATAAAATTTATTTAAAAAATGCGGGGCAATTCTAAACAAGCGCCAAAATACGTGATATTAATTTTATAAACGGACCTTTGGGACTTAAATTACTTCGTTTCGAGTGTTTTAGTCCTTTGCGTACCGTGACTGTCACATTGATCACTGTGCCCATCGAATGATATGTTTTCATTCTGAACGTGTCATTAATATTATATAAAATCATTGAATTTATTAATTTTGTTTATATATTTGTGTTTAAATAATTATTCATTAGGATTTGTTATCAAATTGAAAATAATTTTTAACATGCTTTTATTTCGTTAACTTTTGTGTATTTTTAATAATAATGAATAAAGAACATTACAAATAAAATATTTCTTGCGTCTTAGTCGGATTAGAATTTCATTATTTACTTAATTTTATCAAAATTTATTCACGTTTAATGGGATTTCTATTTGTTTAAAATGATCTTTGTCCCGTTCACAAAATGTAGAAAATTTAATTTCTATTTTATTTAAATAATTTAAAAATTGTTAAATTTTTTTAATTCTATTTGGTAATTTTAATATTTTTCAATTTCGAATTTGTGGGGAAATGTGGTGAATAAAAAAATTAAATTAAAATTCTGTGATTTTCTGGGAAAACAAATTTTAAATTTCACGCCCGCCGCATGATTGCGGCGTAAATATGTATTTAGTAAAGGAGAGTAATATAAATATATTTGATTTGGATTTAATATCTATTTTAATGTTGGTGTCGAACTATTAATAATAATTTAGTTATTATTTCTCTGGTTTTGAGATACTATTCATAACATTTATCTCAGCATTTCTGGTAATTAATTTTTGCTTTGTTTAAGCAAATTCAGAAATTAAAACGAAAATTTATTTTTATAAATTTAAATAAAACAGTTAAATTTTACAAAATTATTAATTCATAAATTGAAAGCTTTAACTTAAAACTAAATTCAAATGTTTTTTTTTATTATAACTGAATATTGATATTTTTTTCTTTTTGTAAAATGTTTGGTAATTAAAACAAAATGTATTAGGCGTCAGAAAAACAATTTTTAATTTTTGAATTAACAAATTTGCATTTTGTAATAATTTATTATTTTTTAAACAATTATTAGTTTATAGCTAATATTTAATTTTATTCACAAAGTGAATTCGATAATAAAAAAAATAATGGAAACTTGAGCAAACATATTTTTGATAATTTGTAAAATCAATAAAACAATTTTTAATATAAAATTTCATCAATTAAAACAAAAGTCTACCTGTTCATTTTTGGATTATTTGAATTGTTGAAAGATGTAAATAAAGTGTTTAATTTATCATTAGGTCCTTTTATTTAGATAATTATCTTTGTTTTAACCAACCAATAGTAAGGAATTTACAAAGATTTAACCAATTAAATTATTTTAAAAACCTGAGATACATTTCAAATTTCATCAAATAAAAGAATTTATATTTGTTTGAGTATATTTACAAATACTTTTTTCTGTAAAAAAATCGAATTGAAAAATGAAATAAATTTCAAACATTTTAGAATATTAGAATCTCATTTTTAACCATTTGTGAAAATTAATATATAATAAAATTTTGTATTTTATAAAAATAATATAATGTATAAATACAGGACTGGATATGAGACAATTGAAATAATTGCGCCAAATCGGACCCAATGCTTGAAGGGCCCCTCACATCAAGATTAATATATTTTAAATTTAAATTTTGCCAAAACTTTATGTAGTTATATTCATTTAATAATCTAGAAATATTAAAACATATCTATATATGTTTATATTTAATAAAATGTAATTGCTTTTACATTTGGTACAAATTTTTAATGTAAAAATTTTTCTACTTTATGGATCCTGACTTTATTTATATAAATAAATTTTGTTTTAAATAAATATTTTAAATCTATATTTCAATATGCAGGGCCGTAACAAGGGTGGTGCAAGTATTATTATTATTGCAGTCGCTCAGGACTCACATTTGACGCGGGCGCAAAATTGGGTTGTAACATTTTTTTAGCTAGCTGATAAAAATAAAAGTTTCATTTTGTAAAATTTAAGTCCACAAAATACATTCCTGTCATTTTTTCAATTACCAACAGAATTTTAAGTGCATTACTACCTTTTATAATAACTGGAGATGAATACGTAGTTAGCAATCTTAACATGAACATTATAATTATTATAGTAGGCTGTTTTGAATTAGTGTGTTTGGAGCGCCAGTTATATGAACCGCACATGGCGCAATAATGTCTTGTTTTCGGCCCCATTAATATGTAAATAATAACTGGTTAAAATTGTATTTTTCCACGTTTTACTAAAAACTAGCTGATTCTATAAAATATAAAGAGTTTCAAAAAAATAAATTAATTCAATATGTTAAAAATTAAATTTAATATGTTTTTTGTAATGAATTATTGTTAATGTATGTAATTAAAAATAATTTACGTATTATTTTGTTAAAATGGAATTAAAGTAGCAGTTAAAAATAAATTTTAACTGAATTCAAAATTTTTTTGTTACCTATTATTTTTACTGGGTTGTAAATAAGTTGTATCAATTTTGGCGGACCGGACGGTATTTGAGTTCGCCCTTTCTTTAAATGAACATACAATATACTTAGACACAGTGGCCACACTAAGTCGTTTTGTGACCTATACCAAGTTTATTGGCGTCATCCTTTTAATTAGTTAAAGGAGCTCTGAACTTGTCACCGTTTCATATTTCAATTTCAAAATTATTTGTATAGTTAACCCATCGGATAACACTTTATATAATTAAAAATCTTTTATTATTTACTAATAATTAATATAAATTATACTTTCATAAAATATCACGTCTGAAAAGCAATTTTAAATAGTTTTAAAAATTTATTAAAAATAATTGTTAAATTAAAATAAAACTTATTTTCCTAAAAGTCAATTGTTATCCTAATATTTCTTTCTTGCTAAATTTTAGGTAAAGAAAAAACTAAAAGATAACATGTGAAATACTATTAAAATGCAGATTTTTTAATTCTGTTATTTTTTCAAATATCTTTCAAAAATACATTAATAGTTAAAAATAAATAAAGCTAGTAGCCAAAATTATGGTTAAAATTGACAATTTTTGAAAAAATTTGAAAACATTAAAACAAAAATCCACAAAATTTGGCACTAAATACTGAAGAAGAAAATTAATAATTTATATTTTTGAAAAATTATTGATTGTTTTATTGAGTTGTTTAATCCAATTTAAGAAATCAATATTTTTCCATTAATCTCTGAGAGATCGAAAATATATTTTTATTGTTTTTATTATTTTATTTTCAGTTTCATTCGGTTTGTATTTATTTCATCGCCGATAATTTCAATGGGACATAAAACCAAGAAGCCAAACAAAAAATTTCCACAATTCTCTCTGACGTCCAATTGAAAGATTTAATTGTTTACAACATTTCCTGGAGAATTAAGAAATAATTTTTCATAATTTAAACAAAATAAAACCGCCAAAATGATCAATGGCGATATCAAGTTGTTTTACTGTTAGGATTTGAATCCATTTATTTTTTGATGGATTTATGAAATTATTTAGATAATTGATGGCAAAGTGCAAAATTTATTTTAACCGGTTCAAAAAATTTCAATTAAATTTTGACATCGAAAATTTAAAGTTCTAAGAAATATATTTTTTAAAAGCAATACAGGATAGATATGTAAATAACTATAAATATAAAAATTAGTGTGTAAATAAAAAAGAATATTTTCATGACTATAATTAGTATCATAAATATTATGTCACTTATAAAGAAATCAGAAGTGAAACACAAATAAAGTCCTTATAATAAAAATGTTTTAGTTAAAATTATTATTGTTGGTTTCAAAGTTGTAAATTTTGTTTTGATTATCTTATGGATATCAAAATTAAAACCAAAATTTTCTAAAACAAATATAAAGCAATAAGTCAACTATTTGGACGAGAAATTGTTTGATTCCTATTGGTTATTTTTTGTAGCAAATTTTTGATGTAAAAGTAGCTATTTAACTGAGAATCAAAAAACCAGACGAACACAAAAATTAAATTAGGAGAAAAATAGTTACGTAATTACTGAAGCGAAAACAAGTATGTAATGGTGCTTTTAAAAGGACAGTAGGTAATTTGTTACAAATTAAAATATTTTATTATATGAGAACATTATTTTTGATACAATTTTTGATTATGTCAACACTAGATAATATAACAATGACAATGCATATTTTTTATTAGTTGTCGTTGGGCTTTTGTACCGATAGTACGTTTGAAAGCTTGTCCACATCTTTTTTATAACAAAACTTCCATTATGGATAATTCAAGGTTTTTATTTCTATTAGTGATCGACATGAAATTTTTTGGTGTAATTTTATTGTGAGATATAAACTTCTTCAGACATAATTTTTAACATATATATTATTCTCACCTTCCTATTCATATATAACCTAAAAATTTGTAAAAATATTTTCAAATATAAGAAAAAAAGTTACAGTAATAACTGGGTTAATAAAGTTTATTTGCAAACCATTATAATTATTTATCAAAACACGCCTTGAATTCTGATTAACATTTGTAATATCTATATATAGATGAAAATATTATGAAAATAAATATGATTTATTGTATTGTGGTGGAGGGTTGGATGTAATGCAGGAGTTCATATCCATCAAAATGTAATAAGTAATATCTAAAGAAATATATTAAAATTTTTGCAAGGAGTATCAAGGAAAGACAAAAATTTACACATGATATGGTTTTTCAGATATTCTATACAGTGAAAATGACGAAAGGTTAATGAAAGGATTCTTCTTGAATTTCAAAGCAAACAATTAGAGAATGTCAAACATAATAAGACAGTAAAATCCAACACAATATTTAATATTAAAGATGAATGGAGAAAAAGATAATGACAAACTAAAGAATGCAGGATTTCAAAAGTAAATCAAAGGGGATGGGATATATCAAAATCATTTTTTACATTGAAAGAACGTTTGGTGGCAAAAACATGTTGAAAGACGTAAGGAAGCATCCATTAAGGACGTTCCTTAAAAGGGCGGACAGGGTCTTTGCAAAAAGGGACACTAGGGAGGGTGTACAAATGCTTAGAACATCCCCAACAGACTTGGTCGTTTTCATTTTATACATAATAGAATGTGGAGTTAGTGGTTTCTAACCTTAACCCCTTTACATACAAAGCTTTCTTGCCCTCCAATGGTTACCCGTTGCTAGGCAACGTTGGAACTGTAACCACTGGTTATGAGACCACCAAAGGTGAGCTCTAACTGTAGAACTGCTGAAGCCCGGCCTCATGGTGGGTCCAACGCGCTACCGATAGAAGGTTTACGCCCGATTTTCTGTCTCGGTCCCTTCCGTATGAATTCAATTATTGTAAGAATCAATAATTACACGAATTCTACCTGCACATTTTCTATTGAACGGATTTATTTTTAGTCAATCATTCCGTTCCGAATAACGAGAAGAAGCATTTATTTCTCAACACAACTACACAGTGAATTGATAGAACATCTAAACCTCAATTTTGATCTGCGATTTGTTGCGCTGCGATTTGTTGCGCTGCGATTTGTTTCGCTCGTCCCGCCTTTCCTGGATGTCGCTGAGACCGGTTTAGTGGTGCTCATCACATCCCGGTAGGCTAGCTCTGCTGGTGCGAACACCAGGGAATAGATCACTGCGTTGCTCTCTTGACAAGCCGACAGTGCTTCTTCTAAACTTCTGATTTGAGTCTTTAGATTTTGCGCCAACTGTTTTTCTTCCGCCCATCCACGCTGCGCAGCGGTCAGTCGCTGGTAAATTACCTTCACTTTTGTGGGTTCCACCCATGTTGCGCGGATCTTCTGGATCTCGCGACTCATTTGAAGGAGCTGCCTGTGGAGCTCTGCGTTCTCCTTTCGAGATTTTATTAGTTCTTTACTCAGAATATTGAGAGATTCCATATCTATAAACAAATTACCCGTCAATAACTCTGCAGAGTTTTATTATGAAAGTTTTAATTAATTATTGATGGACCTGTTATTTTATTATTTATCTGGAGCTAAGATACGTAAATGTCTATTGGGACTCTACAAAAATGTACTATTCAGATCACTATAATTCAGCATTATTATGTCCATTATCCGAGAATTAAAATTTTGTATATATTAGTAAATTAATTAACTAAATTTTTCTAATGATTTTTATTTTCTATTACAAAAAGATCGTTTCTTCTATATTCTTGAATGGTATTCATGAAGCGAGCCTGATTGGAATCTAGATCGATCCCGAGCATATGAATGCTCCTGCGTTTGCGGGGAACTTCTGTCGAGGTCCTCCATACTCCTGGGTAGTAGTCGTCTTGGTACTACCACGTTCATTGACGTCGTCATTTCTGCCAGAGCTGGATCATCAAGCTCATACGATACTCCGTAGTTTAAAGCATAACCATCCGTACTGGGGATTCTTCCAGCCGCGATGTCCGCATTTATTCTGGCTAGTCGCCATCTGGCCATGGTTACCTGCCAGTTGGTCTGTTGCTGGTGGATTTCCAGACGACCGAGAGTAAATTCTGCTCATTGTCTAGCTTCACGGGCTGGATTGCGGCCAGGTTCTCGTTTGATGGCCACATATGGCAAGTCCACCTCATTGAGGTCGTAATGGCGACCCTCTTTGGATTCCAGTACTGGAAAAATTGAAAATCCATCATCCCACATGGCCTGTCGGCATCGCGCTGCCGTTCGTGCTGGGAAACGCACCGTAATTCTGGATGCGTCGATCCAGGAATTATCTTGATCATTGTTCATATCCATCAGGTTGGTACTCCTTGTCTATCGGAATCATTATTGTTCGTTTTTTCACTACTGGACTTCACGGTCATCTGAATTTCACTCTGTTGATTGTTCATTAGTTGCTTTAAAAAAATGAGAGAAAATTATGTGAGGTCGAGTTTATATCCAACAGCGTAGGCGTGACTTTTTAATATCGAGAAATCGATATAATTTCTTCTATTTCGATTGAACTGATATTTAGAATTATAAACAAAATCTGGTATGGAAAATATTTATTTCTTTTGCATGCATTTTGATACTGTCGATCATCAATGTATCGTGACCTCGATGAATATTATGTCCATCAATCGATGATTTTATCATAATTTCATTTTTAATTTATTGACTTTGGAAGATTTTTTAATGAATCGTCTCTTCGCAGTTAGGATCTCTTTCATTAATTTTGTTTAAGGGTGAGGATATTTTTACAAATTTTTTATCTAATTCTTAGATTTTTAGGTGCTTGGATTGACAATCCGATTTGTTATGCAATTATTACGTCGGCCTCTATTGGTCTATTATCATGGTAATATCTGATCTATTCACGAAAACTTCATCGTTCTACTGCGATTGGGAGGATGTTTATTTTCCGCGTGCGAGATTGGAACAATTAGGTCAATTGCATTGTTTGATTTTTCATTCATTTGTTATTGTCAATTTTATTATGAACCTGAATGTTAGCGAATTTTATTGTTCTCGTCATTTAATCCTGGAATGCATGTTTTATTATTTTCGGTATAGGAATGTCTATCTCTACATCAGACAATGGGTAGATTGTATCGCCGTGATCGTTTACTCTCGCGAAGTGGTCGCTATTATTATGCAACTATTTCCCTCATTGTTGTCAATAAATTTCATCTTTGCCGGCGTTTTAGATTAGTAATTTTTGTTTAAATTGATTTATCATTATCGGTGTATTTATCCATTATTCAATTAGACTCGCCAGTCAATATTTTGTAATCTGGATATTCGGTTCATTTCACCCTTCTTTATGTTTAGCGCATTTTTAATAATTCGCGAACTGAATTTTAATTTGATTAACTATCAGATCTCTTAGGCATTTATTGGAGATCTTATTGACTCTAATTATCCATTTGGGTTGATACTAAAATGATTTACTCTTTTAATTTATATTAAGGTAGATAATTATACTTTATGAAAACCTTGATTTGAATTATCAATTTTCATTTATTCATTTAATTTATAGTAAGGCAGATAATTATACCTTAATTTGGATTATCAGTTTAATTCATTCGTTTAATTTATTGTAAGGCAGATTTTTATACTTTAATTTGGATTATCAATTTATTCGTTTAATTAGTTGATTTTTTCAACATTGCAACGATTTTCGCTCTTTTCCCGCATTCCCTTTTTTTGGTCTTAAGGTTAGTTATATCGATATTATGATTTTATGAGTGCCCACTGGACTACTCGGTGTGGATGATTTTGAACCGATAAATAAGATGATTTTAAGTCGAATTTTCGGGAGATGAATGACGAAGAGGCAGCCAGAAGATTACCCCTCTATCTTCCATCTTCCCCTATAAACGGCATGAATTGACGTTCAGGTTCTTGCATTACTCACACAAGAACCTTCACGGGCACGAGATATTGCCGGAGGAAGGTATATAAAGTTTGCTAACTTGCGGTGGTGTTTCGGCTGTGGGCCAGAAAAATTACGGTACAGTATGCTAGTTCAAATAACTCATATATATTTCATGACATATTGCTTATACATCGGATCTGATTTCAATAATTCATAATAAATCATCTCCCATACGTACGTTCAAGTAGAGCTTACTTGAGATTGCTTGAAACGTAGTATGGAAAAATTGCTGATAGTTGAGTTGTCCACGAGAAAATTTGAATCTTGCTCACAAAAATTTTGCTTCCAAAAGTTAGCATTAAAATTCTGTGAAAATGAATTGGTATATATACCTTTTCTGTGACCCTAACCTTGCGTGTTCTTTTTGATGCGTTTAAAAAAAATTCGACCTTGATTTTATTTGTTCTTATTTTATCAATTTCTATATTAAATGAATATTTCTTTTTATTTTACTTTTTAATAGAATATTTCTTATTGAAAATATTCCGTTTTATGCGTTCGCTGCTAATTTTTATGAATTATCCTTTTTGCGGTCAAATTTTATGTTCTCTTGTTATTTTTATGTTAATTTCGTGCTGATCTTGATGCGTTTTGTTATTATTTTAATTTACTTTTATGTTTTTGATTTTATATTTTTATTGCATCTTTCTCATATTTTAAGGTTGTTGAATTGATGTTTATGGGTCTGATTTTAAATCTGCATGTTATATTTGCGTGCTATTTCCAATTCATTCAAACAAAATCCAGTGCTGGCCCAACAGGAGTAATGATTTTTTTAATTTTTCTTTTTTTATAGACTATTATTTCTATTTGATAACTTTAATTATTTATGCATTTTGTTCCTTTATTTTTCAACCTATATTGTATACTACTACATGTAATTTTGAAATTAAATTTATCCAATATGCTTATAAATTATTTAAATTTCTTCTGAAAATAAAAGATATCTATTTTTGGATGAATGTCCCCTGGGGGTTGCTAATGCAAAGGGACAGGGGGATCGAAAATTGCTTATTTTTTGGAGGACGTCCTTAATGTATGCTCCCTAAGGCATAGAAAGCGGATTATATGAGACGTCTAGATGAATTGGAAAACCAAATATATTATTTGAAATATGCAGAGTTTACACATGAGTGTAAAGAACTATTAACTGGGGTTTCCAAAAAGGGTATATCTGTGTTTTTATTTTCTTAACAATACACCGAAGAGTTTGTGATTATTAATATAACTGGATGGAACTCAATTGCGCTTTTGATAGAAACTGTTATTGAAGTTGAAAACGTCAATTTCAGAAACTTTAAAAGATTTGAATGCTTATTATTTAATGAAAAGGTTAACATGAACTTAATGAAAAGTATCACTTTTTCTCTATGACCTATAAAATTGTCATGGCAAGCATTAAGTAGAAAAGACGCTAATCATTTTTAAAAAAAGAAATGAAAGCAATCGAATCTAGGAAAAGTAACGATATCAAGGCTTTGATAAAATGTCTTGTTAAACAAACGGACCAACAAAATCTATTCTTTGTTTTCCTACAGCTTTCTACTTTTTCCTGATCTTGTTTTATGCACATTTTTCGTTATTATAGGATTTCATATTATTTGTTAATTTTAAGCCTAACATTACCATAGCAAATTATTTGAATAAAAAGAATCAGTAGAAAGCCGGCGTAACAAATAGACAGCTGTTTTGGGAACTACTGTTCTAGGCGAAGAAATAAAATTATTTTCAAATTTATTTAAAAAAATACAAACTACACTCAACTCTATTTATACACGATTTTGAAATATCGCGGTCCGAATAATGAATATTTAATTTACCATTTTGTTTTACGGGTCCCAGAAGCAATAATATACCGTATTTTCAATTTCGTGCGTTATTTCGTCTAGGCGTTAGAATGAATGGCATAGATGTAGAAGCGCGTGTACCACTTTTCATATGATAAATTAAAATTGAAAGCAAACATAAATTAAAATTTATTTGATTTCTGAGACTAAAATGTGGAATACAATAAATTACATAAACGGGATTTGGAAGTAGCAATTTGCCTTGGCCCCAAAATCATTTATCTTAATACAGTATTAAGAATATGGAATTTCGTTTCATATCCGGGGATAGAACTGAATATTAACAATTGCGTGCAAACCAAGATTAAGTTTGCCATGATCCTATTTAAATTTAAAGAACCACCGCTAAATTTCTCCGCCAAGCTGAAATTCGATGTATGAGTTCATTATTAATTAACAAAATTCATTCACTTCCATTAAAATTATACTCGAAACAACAAAAATAATTTAAGCTATCTTAATTTAAACATAAAATAATTTCAATTAAATCTAAGAATTAGTTTATGTTGATAGTTTGAAAAACTAATTTCTGAATAAAAACTAGCTGTGAAAACATCATTAATTTTCTCCTCTAGTAAAACATCTTTATAAAAAAATAAAGATAGAAAACCAAAGGATTTACACAATAAAAATTCAGCTAAAACAAAATCAAAATTAACTTGGAAATTCTTGGATATTTGAATAATAAAAAAATGTCGTAATTAAATATTGATGGAACAATTTTAAACAAACTTAATTTATATAAAATTTTGAATTATTTTGTTAATCCTATTAAGAAAAAATGTAAATAATAAGCTAAAAATTTATTATAACAAAAATATTTTAAAATATATTACTTAAAAATCAATTTCTGTGTTGACAATACGACGAAGAAACTATGAAGAGCCGAAAATTGTAAGTTGAAATAGTCTCTCTGAAAAAGGCCGTAACTCAACTGGAACTCAAGAAGAGTATTCATCAATAAATGTGACTCAGCAGTAAGTAATTTTGTGACAAAAATTGAAAAATGACCCACTTGTAAAAAATGTTTAACTTAGACGATGTACCTCAAGAACAGGCTTACCAGACCTCCCGATTTCGTCGGGAGTCTCCCGATATGGAACAGTTTTAGATTTTGAATAGATTTTACCCATCTTGAAAGGATTTTTAAAAAAAAAACCATAAAATTAAACGAAGCTAAGAAAAATAGAGAAATTATATTACTATATTACTTATTCCTCGCTATTTTTTACCATAGGGATTTGTGATTTCACCTTTTCCTTATGGATTGGTGTTACATTTAATTTCAAAATGACGTGCAATGAGTTTCAGGCATTCTTAAAAACAGAAAATGCACAAGGAATACTTAAAAAAGCAGCAAATTCTGATAAATATTTATAAATAAAATTAATTGTTACTGTTTTTTTACGTTAACAAAACTGAAGACTTATTTTTTTGTTATTTTTTCTAATATATTTTATTTATAAATGCATACAATAAATATGAATGAATTAATATTTTTTCACAAAATATAATTGATTTTTTTTTGTTTTTTATTCCCGACAGGCTTGCCAGACCTCCCGATTTCATCGGGAATTTCCCGATATGATTTTTCAAAAATCTGGCATCCCTGCTCAAGAAGCTATATGAAAAGCACCACACATTACATAATAAAGATCTATGTACAAATCTAAATGAGTAGTTTTGAGACACGGCGCACCTAGTGATAATTTGCAGCAGTGGCGATTTTAGTAGAAGACTTCCTATGCAGAGCTAGGAAAGACAGTGCGAGACCCGCGGCCAAATTTCTTTTTGGTGTCCCCTTTTAATGAAAAATAAAAAAATAATTACCAACAATTGGTTGTCTTTTAATATTTACCAACTTTTATCACGGTTCCAACCTTTTGTGAAATTACTTTTTATATCATTCGCAAATAAGCAGCAAACACAATAAATGGATTTCGCCGAATCACTACCATTATGTAAGATATGAACTGGAAATTTTTTGTTTTCGATGTCGATAGGAAGTGTTTGAGAAATTATGCACTTAGCATTCAAGAATGTTTTTCTTATTTTTGGATCATTTAACTGAAGAAGTGGGATATAAAAAACCACTTTCAAAACTAAATAATTGTTATTCTCTAAATCACTAGACTAGTCAACTTTTTCTGAATTTGCTAAATCTTTGTGTTCTTGAACCAATGTATCAAATGAATCGCCACTGACATATTCGTTTAATGATTTAAAAGAATCATCGCTATCGTTTTGGCTTGTAATCTTCAAAACTGAGGTGATTTTATAAGATTAATAGATTGCTTCTTTTCGTTTTTTAAGTATTTTTGTTTTTCTGACCCCTCTTGTGTCTTTTCATTGAAATTTAATATTAATTAAACAAAGAGATATATTTCAATTGAAAAAAAATATCTTTCGATCATTTTTATGATTGAAATTGAATAAAATTAATTTTTATCAAATTAAAGCACAAATAATGTAAACAAACTTTTATTCTGTTTAGTACCAACAATTTAAAATTTAAAATTTCAACTCGAAATTTTCGAATTATTTCAAGCCGTTTCATTTTATTTTTTTACTAGATATTATTAAATTGTAATGAAATTTAAAATTTTCTTTCGAATTCCACATTAGTTGAGTAAAAATAAGGGGCCGCAACATTAACCAACTCATATGAGATATCATTAATATACAAATATCTTGAATCATATTTCAAAGTAACTCTTATGTTATTCAGTGATTTTCGTAACGACTTAGCAATTGTAAATGACAAATTCTCAATCTTAGATCAACCTAATTTATGTAAAAACACATTAAATTGATTGAAAAAAGAGAAAAGACTTATACCATTAGTCCATTTTCAAATCATTGCATTTTAAAAAATTTATTTTATTTTCTAAAATTTTTTTCTTCAAATGAAATTTTGAAGATTAGAGGCTCCTAAATTTTGGGAATAAAGTATTCTTAACATAAAAATTTCACCATTCTGATTTTGAATAAGCGTCATTCGTCAAAAAAGATCAGGTCTATGCTAGACAGTAAGTGATACCAGATGAAGATAATCATAAAGTTTCGTGTACCAAAATAAAATCTGTTGAAGTATGTGGTTTGAAAGTTCATAAACGGAACATATAAAATTCCTGAACAATGATGTGGTTATATATCCCCTTATAGCAACCATGATAGTGTAGATACATCGAAAAGACACTAATCAACTGTGGAGAAAACGGTTAGTGAGCCAAAAAAGAAGTCCAAGCCTCACAAGCTGGAGCGCTGGAAAGAAAGAGATACGTGTATATATGACTAATGTAATAAAATTTACTACAAATGATATTATTTAGCAAAATTGATCTCGTAATTATTGATTTGTATTTAGTGAATGGTTTTAATGTTTCCAAATTTGAATTGAATAAATCATATTACTTAAGATATAATGTGTTGGGCCAGCACCCCAATAGCCTTGAGAATTGTTTAAATGCATCAGTAATACAGCACGAAAACCCAGCACCAAGATAACTTAAAATACAATATACAATACCAACTAAACACTTTAAAATCTGAGAGAATATAAATAAATATAAAATCAAAAAACATAAAAAGTAAAATAAAATAATTACAAAATGCATCAAGAACCGCACGAAATTTACATAAAAAATAACATAATAACAAGAAAATTCGACCGTAAAATGACCATTTATATAAAATTAAAAATTAATGAATTAAATGAATAAAAATAAAATATTTTTGGATGAATAAATTTAATTAAAAATGTTAAAAATAAATTACCAATTTAAATTAAGAAATAAATAAAAATTTAATGTAGATAACATAAATAATTTCAAAGTCGAATTTTGTTTAATCGCAGAAAAACTAACACGCAAGGTTAAGGCCAAATTATAGGTATAAATACCGATGTGTTTTCACAAATTTTCAGTCTTATTTTTCGGAGAAAAAATTTCATTACAGAACTGTATAACTGGTTGTATAACTGGTTGAGAGCCGTGCATTCAGGCAATTAACACGGATAAGTGTTTTGCCTGAACACGATCACTCTCAACTGGTGCAATATTATTAATTGATTTGTTCGAAGGGAATTGATGGGTAATTTTTCAATTGAATTTATGGATGACTTTTCAGATCGAATTTATGGATGATTTTTGTTTTTCAAATTGAATTTATGGATGATTTTTGTTTTTCCAATTGAATTTATGGAGGATTTTTCGAATCGAATTTGTGGGTAATTTTTCAATTGAATTTATGGATGATTTTTTAAATCGAATTTATTGATGATTTATCGAATTAAATTTATGGGATTTTCGAAGTAAATTTTATGGAATGGATACAATGAATTTCAAATGTATGTGGCCGATGTAATATGCTGAATAAATATTTTCTATCTATAGCCTTAGTGCATCGAAACTTTTATTCCAAATGCTATCGTAAAATATTATTTGTTATTTTCCGGCCCACAGCCAACACATAACGCAAGAAAGCAAAATCTACATAGTACAGATTTGTGTAAGAGCGTGGAAAATCGCCAATGATATGTACCCGTGAAGGCTCAGCGTGCGGAACGCAGGAGTTGGAACGTCAATATTATCCGTACATAGGGGAAATCGGAGGGTAAATGAGTAGTTTATTGGCTGCTCCTTCACCATCCGTTTTCTGTAAAATTGACATAAATTTTTAACAACAATCGGCTCAAAATCTCTAACACCGAGTAGTCCAGTGGGCACTCATTAACCATGAAATGAACATAAATAGATCTTAAGGACAAAAAGAGGGAATGGGTAGCGGGAAAAATTGCGAAATCGTTGCAACAGTTAAAATGGATAGCCATCGGAAAAAGATTAATCCGAACGACCAAAATCATGAAAATAATGTTTTTAAATAAAAATTAAATAATTTAATTTGAGTTGAGGCGGAAAATATGGGCGGAACGCTGCTCAAATTTTCCGAGTCAATGAAAATACTTTGTCGAAAACTGTAGAATAGGGATGAACCGTAAAATAAGGGCGGAACGCTGCTAAAATTTTCTAATTTACAAAAATGCTTTATCGAAAACCGAAAAATATAGATGGACTACGGCTAATGTTGTATATCCATAAACAATTTTTAACGCTGAGGAATAAAGACGGATCCCTACAAAATCTTAATAATAATAACGATAATGATAAGGGTAATGGTAATTATAATAATAATAATAATCATGGTATTTGTAGTAATGACTGATAATAATTATGATAATAATAATAATAATAGTAACAATCATAGTAACAATAACAATAAATATAATGGTAGTTATAGCTATAAAAATAATAATAAAGGTATTAGTAGTAACAATTAAGAAAGGTAATATATATAATAGCAACAATGATAATGCTAGTAATAATAATGGGAAACATTGTAGTTATAATAGGGATAAGGGTGAAAGATATAATGTGGGTGTGTTTAACATAACAAAGGGTGTACAGGCCAAAGAATAATCTTCGACATGGACAACAAGAAGAAGGACTATGGGAATAGACATAACAATGAATGATATGAGAGTATAGGTTAACATTTGAAGGAGATAGGAGAATAACGGGGCCTAAGAATGAAAAGCGAGCACAGGTCTTCTATCGACAGCTCGTGAACCCGAGGGTTGTCCGAGCAATTACAGTACTAGTGATAATACTCAATTTTTGCGGAAAATCCACCACTTGAACACATTACCAACGTTGCTTAGCAACGGGTGCCAAGTGGATCAGAATCATTTTGTATGACGTTACGGGGGCAACTAGAAGGATAAGCAAGATCGAAACCCTGTAACCCACCAAATGTGAGGTTAAATCAAATGAGTGAAATCAGCTTCTATCAAAAGTGCTTACTTTTTGGCGATTAATGTCGCCAAGCAATGAGTGTCAAGTGGTTTACTATAGGATTTGTACGGGGCTACTTGGGAAACACCTATATAATTAACAATTTTGATACCCAATAACTCTCCAGAATTTTCAATTAGCTTAAGCAAAATTCGAATACAATGCAAATTAATTCTTTGCATTCTGTCTTAATAGTTATTTTTTTAAATTCTATTTTATAAAATAAAATTTAAAATATATTGGTAAATTGGTCGGAAACCTTTAAATGCAATAAAATTGCCTTTAAAACTATAAATTGATTTTTATATTCTAATATATTAAAAATAATATCTAAAACAAGTTTCGAAAAG
>CM039681.1:11073539-11101039 GCA_022537955.1 Schmidtea mediterranea
TGTTCAATATCGGGCGTTACGGTTCATATATAGGGAGACGTGAATATGCGTTCCATATCGGGAGACTCCCGACGAAATCGGGAGGTTTGGCAAGCCTGGTATTATGTGCCATTTAAAATATTAGAATGTTTTCTCGATAAAGATATTGTTGACATAGAAGCTCATTTTTGTTTAATTATTAATAATAAGCTTTGAAACATTTCTAAATGGATATTAGAGCAATGAAATCTAATAATAATCATCTATAAAAATATCCAAGTTTCTCCGAATTTTCTTCTACTTGATTAGTTTCCTTTAATAAATTCACTTTCTCTTAATGTATTTTTCTTTTATTCCTAAATCCTATCAAATTTCTGCAGTGAGTCTCCATTTAAGCTCCTGTTAATTGTTTAACGAATGGCTTTTATCTACTTCTACAAGTCTTCTGACCTTTACCCATATTAATTAATGACCTCTGAGTCTCACCGTTCCTTGGACTTATTGCCTTTATCCACCATTAATCATATTGTAATACTAATAAATGTTTGAAATTCACTTTTTTAACTTTTACATTGATTACTTAATTAACGTTTTTCGTTTTAACAATTTTGTTTTTCAAACATGATTTTTACTTCCTAAAACCCTTTGAACATTTTTTGTTCATTCATATATGGTTATTCCTCATCACTAATTTTCATTCATTTTTCAGAATTTCATATTTTTCGTAATTTCATTTTGATGTTCTTTTCACGACTAATTCTACGCCCCCTAACTCATTTGCCATCATATATAATGTCTCCTTTTATCAATTTCATTTTTAAAAAATCTTTAATTTTACAACACCAACAGTATCCATTGACTTACACATCCAAAAATCAAAAATAACATCTTGCCGGAGAAATATTTCAATACCAATTACGCTCGTTCACAATTCATTTAAAACACATCTCCAATTTTTGTTGTTTGTGACTTTGATTCAGTACATTTTGGTTCTTTGGTCGTCAGCATTTTGTCCCGGATTTAGCCAGATGCTCTGTATTGTTTTTGTTGATACTCTCAATTACCAGCTTTCTTCGATTTTGGTAGTGTTAACCCTTTCGCGCACACTTCGAAATTAATCAATCACTCGTTTAGAAAGCATATCATCTTTATTAGTATTTTTTTGTATTCTACCTTGGTATTCAGAATGACACTTCACTCCAATGACCACTGAAATGTTACCACCATTGAGGACTACCGTATTTTCGTGCATATAACGCGCAGGTGCGCCTAATCAATATTCACATACAAACAGCGAATTTTAACAAAAGCAATATAAAGTAAGTTAAATTTGATAGAAAAATTTGAAATACGTTTGGCATAAAGTTGTTGGATGGAAAAAATGTGCGGTTATTGCCCACGTGCTATATACACGGAAAATACGGTAGTGCTAATTTTATCTGATGCATCACAAACAAAAGTATTAGTGCAGTGTTGAGTAAACGTATGCATTTATTGTGAAAAAAAATTAATATTATTTTTCCTATTTTTTTAATTATAAAATAGTGATAATTGATAATTATGAATAAAATGTATCCACAATGCTAAAATTATATAGACTATTAATGTATAACGACATGAAGAATTTTTAATTGTTTTTGTCATTGCAAAATGAAAAGCAATCAAAGGTGAAAACTAGAAATAGTTCTTATTAATATATATGTTATATTAATAGCATACACAGGAAAAGTACATCAGAATTAATTCTGAATCAACCGAATTTCGAAGATTGGGAATTTTTTCTTCACTATAATCACTTAGTTACCGTCAAACTCACTGTTAGCCGCGATATTTTCGCATTCATTTTCATCATGGTTTGTCAAAATAAAATAATTTCAAATTTTCAAAAAACGTTTATTCAAAAAAATGTCTCTTAAAATAGATCAATATTCAAACTATTTAAAACATTCTGTTGGAGGCAATTGTTATTTAATTCTGAATTCTATCTAAATGCTGATTAAATTTAAAATGATTTAGAGTTAGTCCATTAATTCACTTTGATGTGTGTCTAGTAACTTGCTGTTCATGTACATAGGCATATGACACCGGTATGCTTTCTAATATTTAAATATATATATTACCATTAATTATCATATTTGTTCAAAAAAAAATTTAATTTTAAAAAATCACATTTTTTGAAAACTAAATAGATAACACAAGAAACATTAAATAATTCTTAAGCAAATGGATTATTATAAAATATTTAAATGTTTTTAAATTTAATAAGAATGACATTATATGTTTAATAAATATAAATATAATCTCATTTGAAAATGAAAAAAAATCAGTGGTGAAAATCAAAAGAAGTTCTTATAATTTAATAAGAATATCTATAGAAAAGTTTTACGTCTTTTGATTTTAGGGTTTAATAACAATTTGATAACGTTTTATTTTCATGTTAGTTCTATCCTTTCACTTCCCAAATGTAATGTGCTCCTTATAAAAATCTTGTAAGTATGATATATCTCTTTTCATCCACGAAAACTTGTTTAAATTAAAACACCCGTATCCCGATCTTCTGAACTTTTCAGTGGCACGGTTCCTAGATAACTCTTTTTTTTGTTTTACACAAATAATTTTTCGTTCTCACCAAAATTCTTCAAATGTTTGCTTATAAAATATATTAAAATTTTTACATTTGAAAAAATTGTCAGTGGAAATTTATTTTGATTAATTTATTTCAAAATTATAACAACTGACTGTCTCGTTGTTGTGTTGTGTTTGCGTCTTTTTGCCCTACGGGGGATTCTCTCAGTGAAATTAGATTGATATCAGAATGATTGACAATTTAGGAGTAAAAAATGAAAAGCAAAAACAAAATTTAAAAAGTGTTTTTATTAATTAAATTTGTAAAGTCATACAATGCGCTGTAAACAGTTAACATTCCTTCCATCCTTTTCATCTAAAATAATCACCAAACTCCTTCTTATGAGATTGCATTGAAATTTGACAAAATGCGGTGATTTTGTCCCTTTTTTAATTTCATAAATATATAAACATGTTACTGTTTTAAATATTAAAAACGCTATTCAAACTTCAACTGTCATCACCAGGTTGAAATGAAAGGCTATATAGATTTTAAATTGATTATTCGAACAAAATTATAAAAATATCTTAAATATCATAAACTAATTAATTACTTTTAAAAATTTGTTTTATTGAAATATAAATTTTTTTAAACGTTGTTTTTATTAAATTAAATTTTTTTATTCTTATTTCATATCCTTTTGCATATGAGTTTTCCACGAGCCACTTCAAATACATCGATAAAAACACAGACATACGCAACTCTTTAATTTCTTATTTGCTCATTAATTATAATCAATCCCTTCAGTCGGCAGTGATCAAGAACTTGATGACAAGTAGTCATTCATATCTATTCGGTATTAGACCTATGGCATTTAATTTGATATCAATGATCTGGACACAATCAAAGTAGGATTTGAAAACCACTAATTAACACAAATTATTTTATTTGAATAATGTGATCAAGTGTTTTACTTTTGTGCTATTTGTACAACTTCTACTTTTAATCCTTGATATACACTTCGAATCATTTTGAAGTTCTATTTGACACAATGCAGCCCCGAGTAAGCTTCGTCGAAATCTATTGGTTTAGGCCACTTCAGTACCTTATATTAAAAATTAGGAAAATGTAACATGAAGGGGCATTTATAATATAATCGAAACGAGGTCACAGATTTTTATTAATTTACAACACATTGAAAATGATCAACTAACTTAAAAAATACTTAATTTATGTGAAAGCGTTTTGCTCACAAAGACATTTTTATTTTTTAGATTGTTTAAATCAACAAACGTTATTCATAGAGCTTGAATTTGTTTTGTTAAATTCTAATTTGATAATTATTTAAATCGTTCAAATGTGAAAAGAATTAATCTGTTTACTTATTATTATTATTATTATTATTATTATTATTATTATTATTATTATTATTATTATTATTATTATTATTATTATTATTATTATTATTATTATTATTATTATTATTATTATTATTATTATTATTATTATTATTATTATTATTATTATTATTATTATTATTATTATTATTATTATATTATTATTATTATTATTATTATTATTATTATTATTATATTATTATTATTATTATTATTATTATTATATTATTATTATTATTATTATTATTATTATTATTATTATAATTATTATTATTATAATTATTATTATTATTATTATTATTATTATTATTATTATTATTATTATATTATTATTATTATTATTATTATTATTATTATTATTATTATTATTATTATTATTATTAGTTTTATTAATAGTATTATTATTATTTTTATTATTATTATTATTATATTATTAAATAATAATTATATTTATAGATAGATAAAATCTGTAATTGCTATTTTCTAATTGTTCTTTTAAATGAATCAGTGAGAAGTTTTCTATCAATTATCACAGATTTAATAACAATAAGAAAATTTGTCAGAAAATATTCAAAATAATTTAAACATAAATTAAAATGAGTGATTTTTTATTGTTATCAATTGTTTATTACTTATGTTATTATTGATTTGCACAAAAATAATTTTGAATCTGAAGAAACATAATTTGTATGTGTACCCCTTTTTACTGCGTTGAGTTCTACAATAAACAAGGGGAGAGATGGACCAAATTCTCAGGGCCCGAAATCAAGTTTATACAGTATATGTGTGAAAATGTATGAGAACACCGATCTTTGGTGTTTTTTATTGTTTTTTCAAATCTAGATTAATATTGAAAAAGCATATATGTTTTTGTTATATAAATTTTACTTTTATATTTTATTTTTTGTTGATTTAATACAGAATTATATTGTCTAAATTTAAATTCGAGTTTTTATTTATACATTTCTCCTTTGAATATTCTGTGACCGTCCCTGACTGTTTTATACGAAAAATTGTGAATAATAATAGTATTCTCACACCGGAATACAGATTGTGAAAGAGGAAATTCGATAGTTTATACTAGATGTCTGTCAAAATGTGTCACGAAGGTTTGAAACATTTACCCCCGACGTTTATTCTAACATTTATAAGTTATTGAAAGTATTTGTTTTTCTTCTAGTAGCAAATATATGTATTTTTTAAGGGATACCTATATTTTTCATCTGACTACTGTTATAAAAGAAGTCTTTGTTATTTAACCCTTCGTGCCCAGTGGAAATACGTATTCCCATTTTTGTTTTGCCCTGATAAGACCGATGGGAATACCTTTTCCCGATATTTACTACTACTGCCATCTAGTATCGATCATTAGCTAATCGGTTAAATTAAACAAAAAATATTTTCTACATATTAAAAAAATATATATTAATACATAAGAATTTAAAATAAAATCCCAATATAAATAACTTGGGCACGAAAGGATTAATAAAGAAAAAAAATAAAGAGATTTTTTAAATTAAATTATTACTTAAATTTGTTGAATTTTTAAATTTTTTTTAATATATTATTATAGAATTATTATTAAAAAAGCAAATTTCACTCAAATTTCTACCCAAATTTAACCAGTGGGAATTTTTCTTTGCTCCCTCTAGAATTAAATCTGATTGCGCAATTGATAATATTTGTTGACTAAAATTATTGATAATTGCACAAATAAGTTACAATTTCACATAGTCTAGAAATAAAATCTTGATTAAATTTGAAGTGAAGTTGATATTTAATATTTGTGTAAAATTTGTTGAGAATCTGTGTTAATTTTTGGCCATAAAAATCTTGTGTGACCCAGACAGTATTATAAGTTAGTATAATTTTGGTTTTTGTACAAAAATAAAATGAATTTTCTTAAGTTCCTCCTAACAAAAAAATACCCAGTTGCGAGAACATATTTCTAGACTCTGATGAGCAAAGTTTCCATTTGAGTTGTGCACTTGCGCAATTACGCACGTTGATTTTATTCCATTGCTTACAGAAATTTTTCTAATTTTATTTAAAAACATAAAAAAATATTTTGTTTTTTAGCAAGAGAAAAATTCAGTTTAACAAATTTCCAAAATTCTAAACTTGTCAACAATCAATTTTTTTTTTTAACTTTTTTTTGCTCAAAAAAAAATCAAGAATTTCCAACATAAAATTGTTGTTATTAAAAATAATGATAATTTATTACCGATTAATTTAATCAAAAATATTTAATCTATTAATTTTTTTGTCAAAATTTTTTATTAAGTTATCGCTACACATTTTTCGGTTCAATATGTCAAAATCAGATGATTTTTACAACATAAACACTCCTGTTACTTATTTCGTTAATTTGTAAGACCTTATGAGCTCGTGGTACACCCCCCTATTCTGGAGCCCTTTACAGTTGACCACTGAATATAATAACAGGATTGGTATTAAAATTCCGTTAAAAAGAAACCATAAAAACAAATATAATTCAACATAAACTATATGTTTAATTCATATCTAAATTTTAGCGTTGACCAGATGACCTAATTTGTTATCTGGTATAAAAATCGTAAATATTTTTTACGCTGAAACTTATTTAGTTCAATGGGGGTCAATTATTTCAATTGAACTATGGAATCATTAATTTTTAACGATTGGTAAATAAATCAATATCTCTACTCTTAGAATTTTCATCTAGCATCATGCCTTATTGATACAGTAGACTTTGGGATAGGGATTTTTTCCTCTCCATTCTCTATTCCCATTATTATAGAGATGCAGTGGCTGGAATTGAATAAAATTATCCGGTCTAATTTTTTGTTTTAATTCACTCATAAAAGATAAAGTTTTCTGTGATTTTTTCCCTTTTCTTATTAATATTATATATTATAATTATTAGAAATTAATTAATATTTTATTATAATTTAGATCAATAAAAGAGTTTACGATATTTTCAATGATCTTCGCGATGGGATCCTTTTATTGAATTTATTAGAAGTCTTGAGTGATCAAAAATTGGTTTGTTAATAATTTTTTTATTGTATAATTATTGAAATCTATTGTATCAAATCGACTAAAATTCTAAAATTGCATTCAATTTGTATAAATAATCAAAAATTGATGAAGTGCAGGAAAATACAATTAACTAGGAGGCACACTCAGTCAATGATTAAGCATTATTCTGTAAGTATCTGTACAAAATAGGCACACACACACTCTCTCTCAGACTGATCTGAAGAAATTCCCGGAAAATTGGCATGTGTTCGTGTGTCTTATTCCAATCGGCACGTTGACATACGCTCTGATGATTAATGCATTTCCAATGAAAATATGCTTCAATGTCTAATAATATCTATATGAAATTCCAAATCAAATTCTACGAATCGATTATTATTATTATTATTATTTTTTTTATTATTATTATTATTATTATTTTAATTATTATTATTATTATTATTATTATTATTATTATTATTATTATTATTATTATTATTATTATTATTATTATTATTATTATTATTATTATTATTATTATTATTTGTATATAATCAGTCGCTGTGAATTCAACATCCGATCGTTATCAGCATCATCATCATTACTATTATTATTATTATTATTATTATTATATATTATCAATGATATCATTATAATTAGAATCTCAGCATTAAATAATAATAATAAATCGATAATTCACAAGTCAAAGTCGATGTTGAATTCTTTGCTCAGTTGAGAAAATAATTAGTAACAAAATTTTATAGAAAAAATTTAAAATTAAATTTTGGCTACAAATAAAAATTCAATTTATTTTTATTCCTTTTGAGACTAGTCTTTCAATATTTTGTTTGAAATTTAGCATGAATATTCGGCGCTGTCTTTTATTGGTGTGCACTGTCGGAATCTCGTTTTAATATAAAATAAAATACTGATCGATAGTCTAAAAATAAATCGAAAAAAATTAAATTGAAAAACGATTAAATGGTGAAGAAAGTAACCGTATTTATTAATAATGCATAGAGTATTGAAACATGCAAAATGTATGTATTTGTAAATACATAAATACAACTAATAATCAAAACCTCTATAAAAACGACTTTATGCAGGCTTAACTATCCTTTGTTTAAGGTCTTATTTGTTTTAAATTATTGTTCTCTCTAATTTATTAGTTCGCTCTTTGAATGAAAATAGAACACGCGATAAAATTTTCAAAAATATACAAATTAAATCGCAGGCATACAAAAATCATCGGTTAAGAATTTTGATAGCAATTTCTCTTGAGTTTGAATCAGTATTCTGTCTATGACCTTGCTACACCAGGTTACTGAAATTTTGAAACCAAAATGAGGAAAGGTTTCATCTTGAATTCTTGAATTGGAATTTATTTGAAAATAATGTATATTTTTCTTCCAGTTCACATATACGGTTTCTACTTCAATTTTTATTCTAGCTTTAATTTATCTTTTAATTTTTGCCTTTTGATTTTAGCTGCAACTCAAGTGTGGCACTTGAACGGGGTTTTATATGTATGGTATACTTATGCCATGTTCGATAATTGCATTCTAAATGTCATTTGAACGCTAATTTTCATCGTTGGCTAGAAAAGTACTGAATTTTTTAATGAGAAAGTTTTTCAAACTCTTGGCTGCTGAAACCGGTCAACAAGACTTTAAAAATCTCACTTGTTTTTCCCTGAAGTTTCCGGTTAACATGAATTTTAAAGATAAATATTATTTCTTTATTCGCTATGATCGCGTTGGAGCCAAAGATGAACCACATTTTCAGTCACTCTAACATAAATTGCGTTTTCAAGTAATTGCTTAGGTCATGAATAAATTGAAGAATATTCGAAGTGTCATCATTTTTATAACCATACTTTCTGGTTCTCGGTGCCATTTTCTCCATTACTGATTTGAAATTTTCCTTTGACTATATTAGTAACAATTTACTATTTTAAACCAATTTTCAACTTCGTTTAATACAGTATTTCGCAACATTTACTCCGCGAGAAAAAATGTAGATTGTTTACATAAAACATTTAAATGTTTACGGAGAAATTTTTTCGTTTTAATTGCCAGAATTCTTGGGCTCCATAATTACAACTGTAATTAACAACCTTGATAGGTACGAACTTAACTTCCGGCTACGGCTCCAGTAAAACATTACATTACATTTGTATTTTACCTGTAAATTGATAATCAATCTTAATTATTTAAAATAAATTAATTTTTCACAATAAAATTGTAAATTCAGTAGTTAGTGATTAGAGATCAAATTGGATTAACTGAGCCGTTTATTCTGAAACTGGGGAAGGTCTATTTGGGTTTAGAAAGCTTTATTTTCTTCCGACATCTTCAATAATCATTATTGGATAATAAATTTACTTTATCTATAACTACAAAACACACAAAAGTTGAGTGCTAGAGCTTATCAATATATTTGAATTTATTGAAACGCAAATTTTTAAATATTTCATTTAAAAAACGGATTTGTCCCACTTTTTAAATTATATATATATGATAATCACACAAAATTGGCAAAAGAACTAAATTAAAGAGAACACCAATCCACAATATATATTCAGCTACAATATATTTCGACTGATTAACAGTCATCGTCAGTTACTTCGTCTTGAACTTTAAACTATTTTGAACAAATCATTATTACTTAAACAAATTTCTGCTTTTAAATTCTCAAAACATTTTATCAAAAATTGAAATTTTTGCTTTTTTTTAAAATCACAAACTTTACAAATTTTAAACAACTTTAATTTTCTAAATCTTACAAAACAGAGACTTTAACAAAATTTAAATAAAATTTTCAACTAGAAATATTTACAGTGTAAAAATTGTAATTAAAAAATTTATTTAAATGTTAACTTTGTTATACTATTGAAAATTAGACAGTAGATTATGAATAATGTAATTTTTTTATATTTTCAGTTTACACAAAATGCGATTTCGAGATTTCATTGCTTGGAAAATATCAACACGGTTCTCGATTTCTTGCGTTCTCAAAATGTAAGTTATTTTTTTTTATTTTCTCCAAAGTGTTTTTTCGCATTCATAATTAGCAATAATATAAACAAAGATCGGAATTACTTTTTCAAGAATCATTTTTGTACTTTCTAGATAGTAGTATGTACTCAAGAACAAAGGAATATTACGTAACATATGGACGTTACATAATAATTTTCAAAATTCCTGGGGTATTTTTAAAACTTATGTTATATCAATGATTGCGTAACTTTCAAATTTTGTTTAAATCGTCGATTACGTTGCCATTATGTAACTGTCTCACGATATTATTCTACTGAAATGTTTGTTTTGTTTTAATTAACGATTCCGTAATATAAAGTTTTGTTTAAATCTATGATTGTGTCATTTCGAAAAAAATTTAAAATCGTTTTTTATGTCTCCAATTTTGACATTTTCATTTATTTGGCAATTTTTAAATTTACATATAGTTTTCTAAGACTTGAAATATTTTTAATCGAACAATGGATAGATAGAATTTTATTCTCTACAATATGATTTTAAAATATTTCGAAAATGATAATCCCTACAGTGTCTACAACAATGTTAAAATATCCGGTTTCTTTGAGCCTGATTTTGGTAAGCAAAAGCCTGTATTCCATTTTTTCCATCAAAAAAAATTCCTTCTGTATTCAACTTGGCCCTGGCATAAACATTACTTTTCAAGATAATATTATTTTGGTTGATCCAGCTTTTTTTCTTACTGTAATTTTCCTACTGGAGGGAGGGGAGGAGGAGAATCGGTTTAAATTAAAAAAATATCTATTAATATAAATAGATGTTTCAGCCGATGAAATAATAATCACTCGAATTGAGGATTAAAAATTGTCGACTTGGTACATTTAATAGGATTTTCCGTACCTTTTCAGTCAAATTTATACCTTTGACAGTCAGTGGTATTATTGTGCTTACCAGTCGCACACTGTACTCTCTATCCAAACCTTTCAAAATCTTTGGATTTTTTCCTGTTTATAAATAATATATGATATCGACATGTAAGTTTTTCATAAATATTCATTTTCGGCTTCTTACTTCTTTCTTTTTTATGTTATTATTTGATTCCTTTAATCCATTACTCATAGTTCATTGTCTTTGAACTTTATCTAGTCACATAATGAACCGCATCGAAGACCATTTTCGGTATTTGTATCTCAACTGATTATTTAAGTCCAACTATTTTTTACAAAATTTTCTCAGCACATGAGTGCAAAGTGCTATTGTTACAACTTAGTTTATTCGTGCTGGACTCGTAAAAAATACATTGAATTTACGATAATTATCGTTCATTGATAACAAACAAATTCGAAATGATATTTTAGTAAATTATGTATTATTAAATTGTTGGTTTTTTATACAATGAAACAATTATAATCGGTTAGTATCTGACTCTTCGTGTTCTTTAAATTCAATAGATAGTGACACTCCTATTATTACAGCCTATCAATATAATGTTCTCTTCGTTATTCATTGTCTAAATCAGGCCTGCACAACTTAATAAGCGTAAAGCGCCACAAATGTCAAGGAAAATAGTTAATGGCCGAATGAAGAATTAATAGAAAAGACTAAATAGTATTTAAGTAAAAGTATGATATGCAAAATAGATTAGATTTGTTTTTTTAATTACAATTATATCAATTTCTTCTGACTTTTTAAGGAGTTTCCTAGAAATTAATCACAGGCAGGGGCCACTCGTCCCGAAATTTGGGGGCCCAAAATCTTGAAAATTTCATTTCACCCTTTTCAGTCACAATTTGTTTCTTTAGTTAAAATAACTTAATTCTTTGATGCGCCAGTAAATGGATTACAAAGAACTAAAAAAATAATTATTTATTTTTTGAAGTGCGGGAGTCATTTTAGGGGCTCGGGACATATTTGTCCCTGTGGGTTGGAAAGGTTGGACATAGATATCCCACTGGTAATTAATAATACCACTTGGACATATATGACCCATTGGGACTGGAAGAGTAAAAGAAAATTTTTTTAGAATATAAAATAAATTTTTTAAAATGCAGTCATTTTAAAATGATATATGTCCTTTCCTCTTATATATCAATCTAACGTGTTTTTACATAAATTAGGTTGATCTAAGATTAGATATTTGTATGATGAAATGATATTTTTGAAAAAGCATTTACGGAACTAACTTTAAATCATCAAAGCCAAAAGAAGTGCCTAAATCCATAATTGAAATGAATTTGGAATGAATTTTACCAAATCTTGTAGTTGTGTTAAGAATATTTTTTGAAAATTCTGGTTTCTGTAACCGAGTCTGAACGTACATTTTAAGCTGAAAAACGTATTAAAAATTTCTTGAGATCTACAATGGCACAAGAGAAGCTAAACGGATTGCAAATGCTCGAAAATCTTTAATATAATAAAATTTGCTTTGATATTGTTTTGTTGATAACTATTATTTTATTTTTCATTAAAAATGAGCCCCAAAAACAAATTTGGCCCTGGGCCTACACTGTCTCTCCTAGGCTCTGATCATGGGCAGTATGATAAAAGCTGACAGGCCTCACGTAGTCCACGGGCCGTATGTTGTACAGGTCTGGTCTAAATAGACGTTGTAATTATTTGACGATTTCCGCCATGAAATGTCGAAACTCTGCAACAATATATAATCTTTTTATATATTAAAGCTTTTCTTTGACCCTAATTTATCATTTCTGTTTTAATAAGCTTTTTTTACTCATTCCTTTGAATAAATTCAATATTTCCTCTAAACCTACTCTTGTTTTATTCTTTCATACTTAAGATAAAATGCTGAATTTCAGAAGTCTGAATCTAACCTTACGATTTCTTTTTTTATTTCCTCACAAATAATAAAATGATTAATGATAATAAATTTGGGTTTAATAGTTCCTAATATTTTTCCACCTATGATTACTAAAAATTATGCTGTCATGATATTTGGTCTCCGAAATCCATGTTATTGATTTTTCAAATTAATTAATTAATTAATTAATATTCGGTAAATTTGAATTATGTGACTTTTATATCTTATTATACACTTTTCTTTAACTCTATTTCCATTTTATTTTCATCTGTTTGGATTAGAAAAGTTAAAAGCAAAATTTCGTCAATCCTGTTCCTGTTTTTTTTGGAAGAGAGGAGTAAATTTTTTTACATTATATTATTTGAAAGATATTCTTAAATGTTTGACATTTATCAATTAGGTGTGTAGGAATAATTAAATCTAAGAGTTAATTCTCGTGTTAAAGATATGTAACGAATTTTATTAAAATTATAATGATAAATAAAAAAAATGACGAAATTTCTTGATTGTAAAATTAATATTTAGGAATCTTTGTAATTTAAATATATTAAATATTTATTGAATGTTTGTGTATTAATATTCCGTATTTAATTGTTAATTCATACATGCTAAAATATCCTCAAAAGAAATACTAAAAAACATTTATGAAATAAAACAACTTTAGATCGTTGTTTTAATATGGTTTTTCTAGTTTTTTTGAATAAAGTTTGGAATTGATTATAATTTAGTTTTTAATGGACGTATTAAATTCACAAAATCAAACTGCTAATAAAACAATCTTAAGAATCAAAAACCTCAACGTCTTCAAAGTAGATAAATGATATTTCATTTCTTAACCATATCATTAGAACAAGTTTTCTTAAAACTTCTGAGAAGTTCACGGAATATTTTAGACACGAAAAACTACGTTCAATAAAGACCAATTTTTCTTGAAAATTTGACTTGATGAAGTCCATTCTTTTTATTCTCAATAAGTGAATGCGGGCTGTGAATTCCCGTTAAAAATGCATACGTTAATCTTGGAATAGAAGACCTTGAACCTTTTAAAAATTAAGGTTTCGAGATTAATTTCATAAATTAAAAGGATGTCAGTGTCATATGTTGAGTACCCTTACATTAAAATAATAAATATTCAAAAATTACAGTTGCACTGGGTGCAAATACAACTGCGGTGGCTCTCAATAAAAATGTCCATAACAATGACCAACTTATTTATATTCTAATTTCATCGATTAATTTCCATTAATAGAAAGCACGCGCCATGAATATAAACAAAAATGTGTCTAATTTTTGTATACATAATGAATCAGCTTGTATCACAACAATTCATAGTCAATAATATATTCAGATAAAACTGGTAAACATTCATGCTGAAGATCTAGTCGATGGAAATCCAAAATTAACTCTTGGACTTGTTTGGATAATTATTCTTTTCTTTCAGGTAAATATTAATTGATGAAAATTATTTAAATAATTTATTTTTAATTATTAAATTTTCTATTTTAATGCTTATAATATGTTGGTTATGTAAATATTTTACTTAATTTTAATCTCTTTTTTTTATTAGACAATGAATATTTTTTTTGATAATATTTAACCAATGAAGCAAAATATTTTAGTCTAATAAAAAAAGTCTAATTGAAAACAAAAATTAATGGTGAAATGGATAAAAAATCCTATTGCTAATTTTCAAATTTCATTCTTTTACCTATTTCGATATCTTTTATTTTAAAATTTAAATATCTTATTTAAATAATATTTTATTTTTTACATGAGTTAGTTATTTGCTTAATAGTAGTTACTATGATTTTTAAATATTTTTCATTTGTTGCTATTTTCATATTCCAATTTAATTTTATCATATTCACTTAGGGTTACTAAATTTTTTTAAAATTTCAGTACTAAAAAAAGTACAAACAAAAAGCCTAATTTTCAGACATTAAAATATATTTAGGATAATTATATTCATCTTAGATCTTTACTGCTAGCAAGTGTTTATCTTTGCGGTAGGACCATTAAAATATTTCTGATATAATCTGGAAAAAGGTTGTATGATATCTATAACTTATATCATAGGACATTGATATCTGGTTGATCACCTCTATTTTTCTACTAAAATTTCTTCAATCTTGTGTGAGGTCATACGATTTTATGTGTGTGCTAAAATTAGAGGATTAAATCTGTAATGATAACAAATTCGATTCGAAATATTTTTTTTATAAATTTGAAATTGATTGGCTGCTTGTTGTTGTTAGACTTGTTTCGATTGGACTTATGCAATAACTTCAGTGACTTCATTAGGCATATTGTAATTTGGTTTTTGAATTTCAGAGCAAAATCGAAAATTAAGAGTATATAAACAAATATATATGTTTAATTTTTTATTTAATTTCATTAATATTTAATTTAAAATGTGAGTATTTATAAGTTCTACTTATATTAATAAGTTTTATAAAATAATGATAAACGATTTTCGTTACAGTTCCTTGTGCAAAAACGCCAACCTTTCACGAAAGTGTTCGCAGGGCCTTATTAAGATATTCGATGCCAATGGGCTACTTAAGATAATGGTCTTCTCTTCATAAGAAAGTTCATAGAATAGCAAACAGGAGCGGGTTGTTCGGCAAAGTTATATTCAAGTACCAGAACTATAAAAAATCAATTTATTACCTTTATACAAAACAAAAACACAAAATTAAATTAAATTAAAAAACTTTTAAGAACAAAAACAAACAAGAAACAAAAGTAACTTATATATTTATTTTCCTAGCTTTATCTTAGGCAAACTGATCAGTAATATCCATCGTATTTAAGTTATCAAATAAATCTCTCAACTGAGAAAATACTTAAATCATTGAATTTGCTTTGTCGCAAAGAAGATCGGTAAATAATAACTAAATGACTAATAACTAATAATAACAAAAAAGCATACTTGGCAAATAAAAATTGCCGCCCTAGAAGGCTTGTGCCTGGGGCTATAACCCATTTAGCTATGTGATTAAGGCGGCCCTGAGTGTTCGTTTTCCGGTTTGTTCGCGGACTGGAGTATTCGTTAAACTATCACTCACTGTATTTATTTCTTATTTTAATATTTTATTCAACAAATTATTTAAGTAATTAAATAATTTTCATGATTGATTTCGCATGATGATTATCTCAAAAAGAGGTTTTGAAAGAAAGTCGCACTTCAGTGACGAATTTACTAAGGCCGGTTCTGTATCCGTTTAAACTACCAGAAAAGTATTTTCAAGATGTTCTTTAGAAATTTAAAATCTATGATCCAAGTATAAATGGATGCTGCCGTATAATGCTGTGAAAACAATCACTCGACCGTGATTGACATCTTATCCTGGTCATCAAGAAACAATGCGGCATCCTTCATCCATCAAATAAAACCTTATATTGTCTGTCACTAATTAAGCTTAACCAAAATTGAAAATATAAATAGTTAACTTACATATATATGCATTTGCATATTTGTAAATTATCTACTAAAAGGCATTTGAATAAATCTTTCTTTAATTTTAATGTTATCTATAATGTAGTGGCAAATATACTACAAAGCGCGAAACATTGTTTTATGTATATATCTATGTATGACAATATATATACTTAAGCACTGCGTGATAGATACGACACGATTGCAGTATGCTGCATGAAGGCATGACTGACAACATTTAATTTTTCCTCTGTTTTCCTTTAGGCGACTTTTCATATAATAGTCTAGCTATATATAATAAAATATCTATGTTTATATTAGAGAGAAGGATTGAAGTCTCTTTTTGAATCTAAAAGGTTGGTATTAAAATGATATAGTACAGATATGGATTTTGGTTAAAATGGTGCTTCCCAGAGATCCATTAAATGAGTGTTTTTATGAATTTGTACATTAAGTATCAAAATTATATCATATATGCGTGACTTTTGTTGCAACTTCTACTACTAAACGAAGTTTCAATAAATTGGAAATTATTTACAGTGCTAATTTGCAACCAACAATGACAACGTCTCTATTTCTGGATGAGCACTAATTTCAATTGAATAAACGATAAGTCGTTCTGCTTCAGTGAATTCACACAGAAATTATCTTTTAGAAACTCAGTTCTTTCTCAGTTTTAATGAAAACACTATTTGCATAAATATACGTTACAAAAGTTTTAAAAGGTTCGTATTTAGTTTGTTGACTCTGGGAAATGTTCAAAAGTGGTTAGTAATTTGTATTCATTTGACTCTTGTAAAAACACTATTTTAAACTTGAAGTCCACCACTGGCTTAACTCTTTTAACTGTGGTAATCATGACTATTTCCGCCTTGAACTATTGAACTTTATTCGATAGATCCGAGTAAAATCGTTAAAACGATATTGTGAACTACAGTGTGCGTTTGAGTCGATTATTTTCGCCCAAAATGCTAAGATATCTTTCCGGTAGCTAATTGAAATGGATATTTCTTTGAATTACCTTCGATCACATTAAAAACTATGGGTTACCAAAGCTCTCAAAATGGGTATTTTTCAGCACGAAACATATGACACCAGGAATTTTTATAGCCATAGGCATAACATACTCAAAGGAGGGGGTTAGGGGATAACCCCCCAAAAAAATTTCAAAAGGAACTAAAATTGAAAACTAATTTTTTGTTGGGTGAAAAGTGTATTAAATAAAATTAAAAAATACTAAACTGTAATTTTATCTCACTATGAAGGTAAATTTTTGTAATTTACCGGTAGTTTTAATTTGGCTAATTTAATTAAATCTGGTTAAATAATTTGGTAAATAAAAAATCTAAATTCGTGTTTATATGCTTCTTGGGTTTGAGAACCGCTGTATGTCGTACGGAAAGCACCAGTTACATAGTTTATGTAATTTATGCTTTTCCATTTTTTGAAATTTTTAATATTATAAAATCATTGAAACATTCATCCCTTACTGTAAACCGGTAATTCAATTTTTATATACCGAAAAAAGTCAATAAATTCAGAAATTTTCTTATAGTTTCCTAGTTTATAAGCGGGGTTTTCAAATAAATTTTAATACATTGAAAACTATCATCTCTATTTATTTAATCCTATTTTATATCAAGGTGAGACAATTTGTAAAGCAAAATAAAAATGAACAACTCATTGATGGTTTGACTATGGCCTATGGCGGCAAAAAGTCAATTGTTATTATTAATAATAATTTATTATTAAAATGAATAAGATTTAAATTGTCAATTTTTAACCTAATGCCTACTTATAAAAATTCTGTAGGTATTTTTTAGACATTTGTTTATTATATATCTTAAAAATACACTGATGTAATTTTTTTATAGTTTATAATTTACATATGCAATAAATAAATATATATATACAAAATCAATAAAACCGTTTAATGAAAAATCATTTTGAAAATCCTCCCAAAATTTTTTTCTGCGTACCCCCATGGCCATATGTTACTGTAAATAACACTGTAAAGCTATTGATATTCGAAAGCACTACACAATGTCTCAGACCTTTAGGTGTTTTAGACCCCTCCGAAAAAACCATTGATCATTTTTATATTTTCTTTTTGATGTTTTGCGAAAAATAAATAAACTTAATTAATCGTTTTTAAAATGTCTACGTTCTTGATCAATGCAAAACCGTCGGTGTCTAAAGTCTTAATAATAAAAAGAGTGTTGACGAACAATAAATGTAACTTGGATTTATGTTTATTTTTCCCTTTTTTTAATTTTTAGAATTTTTTTTGGAAATTTATTCGCCAAAGGAGTTTGTTTAAAAGTTTTCAACAATCAGTAAAAGTGTATTGAAAATGTATTGAAAATCCAGGTAGAATATATTCTACGTAAAAAATTACTAATATAAAGTCCCATAAAGTAAACATGGAAAAAATCCTTATTTTGCATTTCCAAAGAATTCAATCATTGTGCAACGCAAAATCCACGAAAGACGTCGGCCATTAGACAGTCGAACAAATTAATTTATTAACCTATCATACAGCTAAGAGGTTGGACTTTGAAAAAAAACTATTAAAATCATATAAATAGATTAAAGAACCAATTAAAAAACATAATTTTTTTTATTTATATTGAATGTTTTTCGAAAAAAAGTTACACAATCAATTTGTTTAATAAATCTATCAAATATTATTGGTTAAAATTTGTTTACAATAGTAAGTAGAGCATATCTGGTTAAAAATTATTTATTTATATTTATAAAAATATTTCGGTCATAGTCTAATAAAAAAATACAATTAAATGGTTAATCTCTTTTGATTAAAAAAAACAAACGCTTTATATGCATAGCCGTAGAGAATGGACAACAGCACAATTGAACAACTAATAATTTTCAGACAAGTCTATGCGTAACGCTCTATTCCACGATTTACATGCATGCCTTGTCTCTACTATTACAACACGTACACACGTGCACGCATACACTCACACACGCGCGGTGCTATGATTTGCACTGGCATACACAACCTTATCAGTGCTATATTACAAACATCACTATCCTAATACGTATTTCTTATATAATATTTAATTTGTTAAAAACAGTTTCCGTTCGAATCATCAATCATTGTCAACTGCATAACATTTTTCATTTATTAATTTCTTTTTTTTATTGGAAAAAGAAATTGCTTTTTTTCTCACCTTGAATGTATGCCAAACAATATGAATTCATTTGGAGTAATATAATCGCTTGCGGGTTTTGGACATTTTCGGCGGGAATAATTATTATTTATGTATGTCGTCGAATCACCAATCGTATGTCCAAGAAGAAATCAGAACAAGCACAAGTAAGTTAGAAATTGTTTTAATTTTCATTATCGGGAGAAATCCTTTTTTATTTGGATAATCGATTTGTAAAGCGATCGATTCACGAAAAAAACATTGATAGTGGAAATCAATATAATGATTTGAAAAATTAAAGATTTATTAAAGAAATTTAAAAATTATTAATAATTGAGCAGTATTGAAAAATTTATCTAACTTTTAATTTGCATTAATTAAGTAAATTGACATCAATCATTTTTATGAATTTAAATCTATTATATTAATTATTTAAAAAAAAAGTTGTTTTGATTAACGACGGGCACTGTTTTGCATCAGTGATTTTCTACAATGTCGTTGGTTGATTTTTTTTCTAAAAATAGAAATGTTTTTTATTCATAAAATTTCTCATAGCCTTTTGAAAACTTCTTACAAATAAAACATATAATTTTGATCAATTGAATTTAATTGTTATCTCATTGCGAAAATGATAAATTTATTAATCATTTTAATCAATAGTTTGTTAATGTTGAGATCGTGAAATTAATAAAAAAAAGTTGATGATAAAATCGACCAATTACAATGAGTTTAGAATCAATTCTTAAGTCGACTTAGCGCGTCAACTGTAAAAATTTAACAAGCCAATAGAATTCAAGTTACTGATAACCAATAAGGAAATTATATTTTTGATTCTGTGAAGATATATTTTGAACATTGACTAACAACTATTTTCTATGCTAATTTTTGTTTTTCAGATTAAAATATTTATAATCACATACTAATTGAGAAAATGAGTAAATATTTACTTTAACATTATGTGATTTTTATTCAGTTTTATTCATGATTTTTGAGTTGTTTATTAATTTATAATGATTTATGTGAAATGTAAAATTCCTAATTTAATTTTATAATCAATTCAAAAAAATATCAAAAATTATATTTTACCTATTCAAATAGGTTTACAAGAAATTGATTCTTTCAAATAATTTTTTGACCGGGTTTACTTTATTCAAGGCCTAGTCATTTGTTGCTATGCTAAATTACTATTAAACGTAAATTAATCAAGATTATGAGAAGATTTTCTTTTGGGTTACAGAATGTTTTGATATTGTAATGATAGCACTAATTTCGAAATACAAGTGTTCACTTACAGCCAATAAAATAAGGAAGAGAAATAGAACTTTTTGGAAATATTTAATAGTCGTGGGATTTGATTCGAATATTCATTTTGAATCATTATAATCATAAAAACATTAAGTCGGGTTGTCGTTTTTATTAGCTTATCATTTTACTATCATAAAAAAATATAACAAACTGAAACAACTTGATATAAAAAAAGTTTTAGATCAAATGGGATTGAAAGTTTAAACAAAAGATTTTTTGATAATAAATTAAATATTAATAATTAAATCCAAGTATATAATGCCTTCTGTTATTAAATTAAGTTTAGATCGAGTCCGATGGGATCGTAGTTTGATAGCATTTGTACTAATAAATAAACATACTTTCAATAAATAAATAACTTTTATTTTATGTGTCTCGTACCTAAAAAATATTTTTATACAAAATAGTAGTGCACAAGTAATATTTTGAATGAAATAAAATTGTACCTGATTTGTATTAATTAGTTAAAAAGTTCAATTTTATTTCATTCTTAATTTACAGTAATTTAACTGAATGCATTATGGAACTTATTTATAGCAGAATTTCGGACTAACCGCGTTCGTGGTCATCTCTTTAGTTATCGCCTGTGAGATTTGCTTGTTACTCAACATTTGGGTTTTAAAGCAGTACATCGATAAGGAAAATCACAGCAAACATAACAAATAATATAAATAAAAGATCAAAATAATAGATAGTTATCATATTTAACACATTAAAGACTAGTGAAAATTACTACAAACTGCTTAAAATATACAAATTGATACAATTAGAGTAACGAACAAATGAAATTATAAGTATACACACAAACACCCACTACAATTTTCTTAAGATTTTGAAACAGTGTATGGAGTAGATATGCAAATCCACACTAATGCGGGATCGGTATAACAAATAAAGCAAATAGCAAACAATTTTAAGGTTATGTTATACTTATTCAAGAAAAAAAATTTCATTTCAACACAACATTTTTGAACCTCTGCCTGTCCCATTTAATAAAACCTAGTTCAATACCACTCAACTCTTCCACCTTTCACATTTCTAAATTCACATTTTCAAATTCAAGTTAATTAGTATTTTTGCTGATTCGTAAACATTTATCAATATAATGTAATTACTGCAATTTATATGAATATTGTTAAACTTGTAGATTATAAACAGATCATCATTTATATCAAATACGAACCGATCCAAACCTACGAAAAATGTATCGGTATATCATATACCGTATATGTTTGCTAAATATGTAATGACCAAATGAAAAATTATCTTTGTGCATATATTCTAGAAAAGTAGAAACAACTTTTGAATGTAAAATTACACTGATACTTTCACATTCATAATTTGTTCACATAACCATTCACAAATCTCTTGTATTTTATCAATGGATAAATTGACCAAAAAAAATTATATAATTACTGTAGTTATATTTTAATTGTTATCAATAATGTGTTTGTGAGTGGCTATATTTAATTTAATGGATTATAATCCTTATTTTCCTATTTCATCAGGTCAGGATCCAATAAGTGCGGGGCTCTCTTTATATTAAATATTTAGATAAAATGCAAATTAAATGCAACTTAAAATAAATATATTTTTAACTATTTGAATAATTTATCCTTTATCGTCAAAAGCAATTTGCTTTAAATTTCGAAAAATGGCTTTATCTTAATTTTGGTGGTGATCCGGACCTAATTGGGCCCAATCGCCTTAAATCTGGGCCTGAACTTCATAGCAATCTTTTTTCAAAAATGGCGAAATTTAATTATTGTTATCAATAAGAGAAGTGATATTTTGTAAAGTAAATAATGGCAACTTAATTTAAACAGCAAGTGAAGAAAAACGGAGAAAATCATTTTTCTTGCGTTATCAAAAAAGCTTTTGCTGATCCTGATCATAAAAGTAAAAACACCAATTCAATGGATGTGTGTAATGAAGGCTATTTGTTATACGCAAAATATAAAATCTATGATCTAGGCATAAATGTATGCTATCATACAATTTTGTGAAAACAAGCACTAGACCGTGAGTGGCATCTTGTCCTGGTAATCTATGGTCATCAAGAAACAATGCGGCATCCTTCATCCATCAAATCAAACCTTATATTGTCTGTCACTAATTAGGCTTAACCAAAATTGAAAGTATAAATAGTTAACTTTCATATATTTGCATTTGCATATTTGTAAACTATCTACCAAAATTTCACAGAATTTTGATCATATTTAAATCTGAACTTTATGTATACAACAATAGTATTAAAAACTTGTCACCATCAAGCCACTCCATCCTTCACTAAGGTGATATGAATCAAAACGTTGGATTATAAAATGACAATTAACACGGTGAAACTAAGTAATACACAGAAATCTCCTTTATCACAAATTACCAAATCGTTTGGCCGTTGAAAAATAAGTTTCAAAAAAAGCTTCGCGTTTTTAACAACCCAAAAACATCCAAAATTTACATATAATGAACAAATGTTTCAGCACATCTTATTTGTAGAAGTCCTGACTTGACACTTCCAGTAATATTGGTGATCTGTGGTAGATATTTCGCCATTTCAAAATTGTCAAACATACTTCGTAAAAGAACACAATGAAACATAAACCATTTAAAAAAAAATTTGAGTATTCAATTAAAAAATAAACATGCATGAACCATATCATGATTTCATTAAGGGCATATATGATATATATCTTATCAGTTACTCGTAAATGATGAGTCAAACTAGTCTATTTTTAATGAGTTCAATTTACAAAAATACTACACAAACAGTGAGGTTGTACTGCCAGAGAATAAATTAGACTAATAGTTTTAAAATTTGACAGACAAAGTAAATTGCAACAAATGCCAGAAAAGAAGTCTATCGTTTTCAGCCGCCTAGAAACAATCCTAAGTAACAATTCTAAGATATAAAAAAGTATGTGGTTACAATTGAATTTATAACTCATAAAACTCTCGATAAAAACATAAAATATACAAAACAGTTATAATATATGGCCTTCTTGTAAGCAAACAATAAATAAACAACAACTCTATTAACAATATTAATGATAATTATAACAATAATAAATCGACCAATAGAAAGCCAGCAAAATGCATCAAAGATCTGATTTTCACAAGTCTACTCATAAATTTATTGACATTAATGCTGCAAATCAGCACAGTGATGCTAATTGGTTGTTTTGTCATCATTTCTGCGTGCTTGTTTGATCTTTAAATATTGAACTGGTCGTTTTTGTTTAACATTCAATTTTTGATCAATTTCTTATTTTAAATTCATTGATTTCTAACAAATTGATTCTATGTAAGTTTTTTCCATTGATTTATCATTAATTGATTTATTTTTTAAATATATTTTACATTTATTAATTTAAAAAAAAAATATAAATTCAAATTTATTATTATTTTTCTAAGAAAGTAGTCATTAATTCTATTCCAAAAGTTTCACAGAACTGATTCATAGACCCTCTCACACACACATACACACATACACAATTGTGATTGAGGAGTTCTTATTGGTGAATGGAATCAATTGATTTTTTTTTAAACATACGCACTGTTTTTTGATTTCTATAGAATTTTTTTTAACCATGTTGAGTTGGAAATATGAATTTTTAAATAAATTATCGATTGATTTATAATATTTTTCAACATGAAATCTACAATTAATACCCATCAGTTTACCAATAGACCAAATTCATTGTCGAAATACAAATACAAATCTGTAAGTACTTTCAAGTTTTGCTTTTTTATTATCAGTTGATTTTTTATTTCTCTAAAGTAATTAATAACAAATCTTTGTTTTCTTTTTCAGTTTAAAGATATTGTACAATCAAGCAAATCAGACGATTTATCTATCAAACAAATTCTACTTCAGTGGTCTCGTAAAGCTCTTGAAGACTATCCTGATATAAATATTGAAAATTTCTCAACAAGCTGGAAAGACGGAAAAGCCTTTTTGGCATTAATTCATAAGAAAAGGTTAGTGAAAATGACGTTTTTTTAACCAGTCACAATTTTATTGATTAATCCAAAATTTTTAGACCAGATCTAATTGATTTGAAATCGATTTCCAAAAATAGTGCTCAACAAAATCTAGAAATGGCTTTCAATACTGCTCAAAAGGAATTGGGTGTTCCGAAAATTATTGAACCCGAGGGTAAAAAAAAATCAATTAATTAATCAATTACACGAAGTGAAAATTGATTTCTAGACGTTATGAGTGGAATTATCGACGAAAAATCTATGATGACGTATGTGGCATCGTTGTTTGAATTGAATCCCAAAGAAGAAGACATCGAAGAAAAGATCTATCAATTCAGAAATCAATATGCCGATTTATATGCCAATTTGAATTCGGCACTCGAAGAACTCAACGATGATTTCGATCACAACGATTTCCGGATCGACTTCAATCAGACCCGACTGGAAAATAACTATTTGACATATTTGAAACAATACGAATCATTTTGCCATCTTTTTGACGACATATCTGTAATTATTTTACAATATTACTATTGATTATTTATATTTACCACTTCATAGAAGGTCGATAGGAATAATGAAAATCAAAGAAAATTTCATACGATTTCCACGCTTTGGTCGAAATTTGAAACGAATTCTAAAGAGAAAAGTTTAATATTAACAAACGAAAGTAAAAAAGTCCAACGCTCAGAGAAAATCAGTGTTTCCCTCGACATTGAGTGTGCTACTCTAACGAATAAAGTGGAAGAAATTGAATCAAAAATTCGAAAGGTGATTTTTTTCTTAGAAGTTTTTAAATATTGTTTTACTAAAAATAATTAATCTTTGTGAATTTGTGTTAATATAGATTTTTGAAAAATATTTCCTGATCCAATTATCTATTTTATAATTAGATCGCACCTGGAGGCAAGCAACTAAATATTGCTCCTTAATTATATGAGCCGTTTATTTTTACAGTAGAACAAGCCCATTTCGATACCGTAAATTGCTTATTATCTTCAGGCCTGTTTAATAAAGATTATTGGATAATAAATTTACATTTTCCATAACTACAAAACACACAAAAGTTAGAGCTGGATTTACGTATAAGCAAAATAAGCAGTTGCTTAGGGATCCCGGAAAACCCCAGACTTTTCCACGAAAAGATCGAACAATTACTTTGTATTTTATTTGGCAAAATTAAAAGACCTAATTCCTAACTTAACGATCCGGTTATCAATTAGCTTAGATTGCAAAAGTATTTCAAGCAAGTTTTCATTTTTGTCGGACTTTATAACAAAAAAAAATCTGTTGTGAGAAATAGCGTACAAAAAGATCTAAATATTGATTTTACTGTTGATTTTTAAAAAGTTTTTTACGCATTTTAAAAGCATATACCCTAATACTAAGTTCAATCACGAAAATCTGTACAATTTTATATGCAAGGACAAAATTTCTTTAGCATTTTCGAACATTGAAACGATTTTACGTTTGTATTTAAGTTTGATCTTAATCGAAATGCACTGGAGTGAAAAGAAGAAAAAACTGTGTGCACGAATACGTTTCCGGAAAGATTTAGTCGGCTTGAGTATTCTGAGTGTGGAATATGATAAGCTGTGAACTATTAGCTTCAATGATATGTTCGACAAATTTTTCACCGTCAAAATGAAAAAATCCCAAATTCCAAATGACATTATATTTATATTTATTAAAATATTTATTTGACTAAAATCAATAAAGATATCAAAATAACATCGATATCTTTAGTGATTCATGGTCAAATATGTTTTTAATAAATATAATGTCTTTTGAAAATGAAAAGAAATCAGTGGTGAAAATTTAAAGAAGTCCTTATATTAAAAAATGTTTATAATGATTTTGATGTTTATTATGTGGATGGATGAATTTTAATTGGAAATATAATATATATTCTTTTTAACTTTGTAAGTAATATTTTTCTTTGTCGCACATGTAATTATATTAATTATATATAAATTGATAATAATCAATGTATTTTTAAAAATTTTTAAATTAAACTTTCTTTTCAGATCCTCAAAACAATTTGGTGTTTAAGGGTCCCACAATACAAATATCTGGCCCTGGCCAGAGCTTAAAAATATTTGAAAATTCATTAAATTGCAAATGTTAAAAATTGAAAACTTGCTCAACTTTCAAAATGAACCGCTCATTTAACCATCAATTCAAAACGACAATTTTTTATTTGGTAAACTAAAAACTGTGTGAATCAAATTTATTTTCATACATCAAAGTTTTTTCCTATTTAACAAAAATTTCGACACTAGAATTTTTCGGTTTTTCAAGAATTATTTAATAACGAAAAAGGGCTGAAAATTTCTGTTAAATAGGAAAATATAGTAAATACATAAAATATCTCTATGTGGTAATATGGCTGATCAAATGGCACTTTGAGCCAGGTTGCCATAATAATGCACTCTGTCTACGGAACTGAAGGCATCAATGATCCTTCAATTGCATCTGTTCACATTGATTATAATGATTATATTTGATTTGTCAATAAATATTTTCACAGATTTCTTACCCAATGCTGAAAACCCCAACAAAGGAAATGAACGAATATCTCGCATCGATAAGCAAAGAACTGTGTGATTGTGAAAATCAAATCAACAACATGATAATTTCCGTGCAAGAATTGAAGCGAGACGGTTATCCAGCTGATCAGCATTATAGAATGTGGGGAAAAGAATGATTTTAAAATTCAATTTCATTGAAATTATCATTTAGAATAATCAATATCAATGGAAAAATTGATAAAGTGAAAAAGAAATTCGAAAAATTATCTCCCCCCACACTAAGTTCAGGAGTGATCAGTAACCGTCAATATA